>VXBP01005379.1:0-31444 GCA_013400115.1 Rhinopomastus cyanomelas | reverse complement strand
GTCCAGGCAGGTTTTAAATGTCTCCAGAGGAGACTCCACATCCCCCCTGGGCAGCCTGTTCCAGGGCTCTGTCACCCTCACTGGGAAGAAGTTCCTTCTGATATTTATATGGAACCTCCTGTGTTCCAGCTCACACTCATTGCCCCTCGTCCTATGACTAGATGACACTGAGAAGAGCCTGGCTCCATCATATGTTATATATTGAATATTAAATTATATATTAAATGACATGTAGTATTATAGATTATTTATATTATATATATCATATATAGTACATATATGATATATAGTGAAAAAATTAATGTGATTGCTAACCATCACACATTTATAAATTTTTAAATATTTGTATGAATATTCATTACCTATTTTACTCTCTTTTTAATGTGGGCTCTAGAAAGAAGGGCTCAAGCCAGCGCTGCGTTAAAATCCTGTTTATTGGAACACACATACATCCTTTCCTGCCCCGATCCAGGGTTTGGAGTCCATGCAGTACCAATAATATGACGAAAGAAATAGGGTACCGGTATAAAGGGCTTCACCGACTCTTCAAATTAAAAAAATATTTAATACTGTATTAGGCAAAGAATACACCGAAAAGACATTGTGACTGTAGAGCCTCTCGGATATTGCACTTCCAGACAGCACATGATAGGGATAAGGTCATTCCAGCCATCAATAAATATCACACCAGAAATAGGGGCCACACAAGGCAAACGTGGCGTGAGGAGACGAAGAGATCCTACCCTACGGGGAGAAATGGGAAGAGTTAGGAGCCTCCTGGCTTGATCCTTGCCCATAGCCCGGAGGCAGGAGGGGAGAGCATCTCCTCTGCGCCCGGCGGGGAGGGCTGGCCATGTCCCGGGGCAGTGAGTGTCCCCCATCATTGCATCTCCTCAGGCACCCAAGGCGGGTCCCCTCTCCCACGGGTGCTGGGTCCCGTCTCAGCTGGCAGCGAATTGAGTCATTTGGGACGGTCCCAGCCCTTCCAAAGGCAGCCCTTCGTGGACTGGCCGCGCAGGCTCAGCCTCAACCCTACGAGGTGTCTGGCAGCACCTGATGCAGCACCATGATGGCCTTGCCCTTGGCAGGCAGCTACTCCCCTCACCCCTGCTCACACATGGCTGGTCCCTGCTCCAGTCCATGCAGCACCAGCCCTGGCCCCGGCCCTCCCTGGGTGCAGCTCTTTGCCCAGCCACTCCAGCAAGAGGCCTCTCACAGCTCTGAATCGTCCTTGGCTTCGAATCCTGGGGTAGCAGTGTCCCTGAGCCCACAGTGGGTTGGCAACGTGAACCAGGCAGGAGAAAGGTTTCCCAGTACCGCAGCCCACTCTGAGGGGGGCTCTGCTGGGTCTCACCCAGCTTCTGCCAGCCAGTGGCACCCAGCAAGAGCATCCATAGCCCGGGGAGAGGTGGGAGACAAACCACAGGCGGGAGCCACAGGGTGCTGGGGGAGCGGTGGGGGGCACAAGTGGAAGGGAACATCCTCTTCAGTCCACAGCACTGAGACGGCGGCGTCTGGTGGTCCGGGCCCAGTAGCAGGCGTGGACTGGGCTCTCGTCCCGAAAGGCAGCCAGCAGTGGCTGCACTGATGGTGGGGATGTGCTGGGGAACCAACAGGAAAGCCCCCGTGAGGATGGTAGCTCCACCTGGGCACCCAGAGGCCACCAAACCCAGATGGGGTCAGTACCGAACCACCCTGGCAGAGGGAATCAGGCCCCAGGGTACAGCAGGATCCCAGCAGTGGGATCCCTGAACAGTGGGATCCCAGGAGCCTCCCTGAAGTGATTGACTATGTGATCTGCTCCAGATGATCCTGCTCTAGAAGGGGTTCAGAGTAAATGATCTTCAGAGGCCCTTTCACCCCCAGCTCAGTCCATGATACTGTGCCTATCCTTCCCTCACGCCAGTGGGTACCCCCATCTAGGATGGCATCCTGGGTGCTCTTGGCCCAGGATTGGATGGGCCGCACACAGTTGGGACACTGGGCACCCACTGTGTCATCTCAGGGTGCTGGGAGCCTCAGGCAGCAGCAGGCTGCTCCCTCACTACTGAGGTCCCCACAGTCCTCCATGCTGAAGGTAGACCCTCTGCTTGGGTGATGCTGGGCAGAAGACACTGGGCCTCAGACTCTCCTCGCTCCCCATCCAGCTCCAACCTCTTGGATCTCCTCACACTCACCCAGGGCTGGGCTGGTTCCCGTCTCGCTGACTCTCAGCAGGAGTATGTCCGGACTGTGGAGGTCTCCAGCCTTGGCGACCCAGAGGCACCAACTGGAAGGCAATCAAAGAGCAGAGCATGAGAGCACCGTCAGTGACTGTTGTGATCAGTCCTCAGAGTCCCTCCAGAAGGAATAAGGCAGCATTCGTGCAGTCAGTCCCAGACTGGTTTGGGTTGGAAGGGAGCTCAGAGCTCCCCTAGTGCCAACCCCCTGCCACGGGCAGCGACACCTCTCACCAGACCAGGCTGCCCAGAGCCTCATCCAACCTGACCTTGGACACTGCCAGGGATGAAGCAGACCCTGGGCAACCTGTTCCAGCGCCTCAGCACCCTCGCAGGGTGGGATTTCTGCCTCAGATCTCCTCTCAGTCTGCCCTCTTTTAGCCTGAACTCCTTGTCCTACGACCAGAGTCCCTTGGAAAAAGTCCCTCTCCAGATTTCCTGGAGCCCCTTCAGGGAATGGAAGGTCCTCCCAGAGCCTTCTCTTCTCCAGGCTGAACAGCTCCCAACTCCCTCAGCCTGTCCCCACAGCAGAGGGGCTCCAGTCCGCTGATCCAGTCCTCCTGTCCCTCCTGAAGCCACAAGAAGATGAGGGTCAAAATAAGAGGAACGTGTGGCTAGCTCCAGTGATCCCAAGGCTTCAGAGTGTTTGAAAAGTTGCCTCTTGCCATCAGCAATGTCTCTCCTCTGCTCTCCTGGTAGCACATCGTTCACAATGAGGCCTGAGCAAGGGCTGTGGGGAAGGGGGTGACCTACCTTCTGGGGGCATTTTCTTGGCAGGGGCGGACGGAGGGGGCAGGGGCACCAGGCTGGTGACGCGGAAGCCAGCGGGCAGTGTCTCGGCAGAGCCGCTGAGCATGTTGATGCTGTGAACGTCTCGTGGGCGGAAGCGCTTCCGCCAGGATGGGGTTCGGCGGAAGGTCTTGTCATCGCCCTGCAAGGGAAGAGCAGGTTATGGATCTGGCGTCAGTGGCAGCAGAGCTTTCTGTCCCCATGAGGTACCAGCACTGCTTCCATCTCACAAGTGTCCACCTGTACATGGTGACCAACTCAAGCAGTGCAGAAGAGTGTGACCAGGTTCAGCCAAGGACGTAGGAGATCTCTCCAGGATCCCATGACACAAGCTTTATCTTTTCCAGTTGCCTATCTCTTCTCTCTAGCCTGACTGCAAAGATACCTCGGAGACACCAGCACACAGGTCCCACAGGACACATTGAACCTTGGCCAGATAAGGCCACCAGGAGGTTCCTGCTTCAATCTGTGCTCTGAAAAGAGCCCTGACTGTCTGAAAAGAGCTCTGTTGTCGTATCTCATGTTGGGAAGCCACACGCAGGACAGAGCTAGATGAGCTCCCACCTTCAGTGACTCACAGTGACGAGTTCTCTGCCTAATGAGGCATCTCTAACCCTCCAGCTTTATCCAGCACAGATGGGTCATGCCTAGAACATCTGTGACTCTATAAGGCAACAGGGAAGGAGCCTGGTGAACCTCCTTGAAATCCAGCCCTCTGAGCACCAGGCTGGAAATGATGCCTGAGGCTGTTCCTCACCTGCCTCCACAGCTTGGCAGCTCGTTCCTCAGGGCCTTTTCTAAGGCAGAGCAGACAGACTGCTCTAGAGAGCCCATGAGGCACTGTGTGACTGCCCTGGGGAGCAGAGCTCCTGCCTCTCCTGTTTCATGGACAAGAACAGGCTCTCAGCAGGTCTGGACGTGGCAGAGATGTGGTACTCACGTTGTCCAGCCTGCGGTCCGTGCCCAAGGCGAGCAGGTTGTTGAACTCCCTCTCCAGCACCTGTCGAGCCTGAAATTAACAGAAAATGAGCTTTCCCTGTCAATGGGAAGAGTTTCCAGCGTGAACCCCCATCCCAGGAAATCCTGGCAATCTGGCTGCTCCATGCTCTGCTTTGAAAGGCAGAATTGAGTTGGTCCAGAGAGATGGGGGCTGGTTTCTTCTCCCCAGGAACAAGCAAGAGGATGACAGGGAGTGGCCTCCAGTTGCCCCAGGTGAGGTGAGGTTGGCCCTGAGGACCAATTTCTTTCCCCCTCCCACCCCCCAAAGGGTTCCCCAGGCCTGGCTCAGGTTGCAGAGAGAAGAGCTCTGGAGAGGTTGCAGAGCCATGGAGCTGTGGGATAAGGGACAGGGGTCAGTGGGGCCCTGACAGTGCTGGGGGAGCAGTTGGACTTGAGGACCTTAAAGGGCTTTTCCAATCAAAGGATTCCATGACTCCATTACAGATGGAGCCACACACAGCCCTGCCCCATGCTGACCTCCCTCCTTCATGGGTGCTGCTCTCACCTGTGTGTTCTGGGTGGGGATCTGCAACACCAGTGCCAGACTGTTGTGGTCAAAGTTCTCATCAAGGGCCAGGAGTGCCCCATGCACCCCGCTCTCCACCAGGTTGTTCGCATACTCACGAAGCCCGATGGACTGGATCCAGTGAATGACCTGGTCATTGGTCCATACCAACACGTCTGCAAAACAGCAGGGGCACGTCTCAGGGCCAGCTCAGAGCACGCTCTTGGTTGTGAAGGGACATCATGATGTCCTGAAGCCCTTTCTCTCACCCCTGGGCTGCTCCTGGGACTCTTCTTCCCCAGCCAGAGGGGTGCTGAGCACCACAATACTGGGTGCTCAGGACCAGCCCCCTTCCATTTACCAAACCAACTGCTGAAACAGCCAGCACAAAACAACCGTGAAGATTAACCCTGAGAACCCACTGCTGCGGTGACATTCAGGCCATTGTCAGTAATGAGGTGGAATCTAAGCACCAGCTGGATCAGATGAGCAGGGAATCTCAGGACAGCCAGTGAGGAAGGGGAAGCTGAAGAGGCTGAGGATGTCCTAAGAACCTGAAATGGGCAGGAGAAGGGGATCTGATGCTCAGACTGATCTTTTCTCTCCTGACACCCTTCCTCCCACCTGACTGGGGTGAGCAGTATTGAGGGACTTGGAGCAGTCTCCCACCTGGAGAACAGCCCAACACAGTTAGCTCGGGAACAAGGGTCTTCCCCAGGGAAATGCTGCATCAAACCAAGGGACGGGCGGGAGACCATTTCTGGGCATCTTAGGAGATTCCTGCTCTTGCAGGGGGATTGGACTAGATCATCTTTCGAGGTCCCTTCTAATCCCTAATGTTCTGTGATTCTGTGACTCTGTGATTCCTCTCCTTTTCCAGAGCTGGATGGTGCATGTGGCTGCTGACCTTTGATTTCGTGTTGGGTCTCCTCTCGCCTCCTCTCGAGCTCTTTGCGGTCATAGTTGAGCCTCTTCAGGCACATGATGCCATACTGCAGGCTGGTGCTGCAAGAACACAACGTGTCACCCCACCCTCAACAGGTCCCAGCATCACGGAGTGCCTTGGAGGGACCCACAGAGGGACCCACTTCCCTGCTTGGACTCCATGTGCCCAGAGGCTGTTTCAGTTGGGACAGGCATAACCCAAAGGGAAGATCTTAGCTGGAAATCAGGGAATGGGAATTCCACAAGTTCTACCCTCAGAGCACAGGGACCCAAACACATACACTCAGCCTGGTGGCTGCAAAGGGAAGGAAGAACAAGCCCACGAGGGTGGCTCCAGCCTGAAAAGTTTGTCCCCAGAGGAGGAAGGACCCTTGTCAGGCCCATGGACACAGCCCCATGGGTTGGGGTGGATGGTGGGACTCCACTGCAGGGTTGTGGGTAGTGGTGCTTGAGCAAAGTGGGTGGGATGGCAGAAGCCTTCTCCACGCTGGGCTGCCAGCAGATGATGGCTCTGCCTGCCAATTGGATGAGCTTTTATTCTGCTCCCCAGCCAGAAGAAGGCTTGTTCCTCTGCCATCGTGCTTGCAAGAAGTGATGAAGGAGAAAATCTGCCTGTTTGAGCTGCTGCCCCAGGCCAGGTGGTTGAGTTTAGCCTCAAAGAGCCAACCTCCAGCACCAGAGCTGGCTGTCCTGGGGAGAATCGTTCAGATGGACCCACCCCAGGGCCCTCCCAAAGAAGAGGACTCACCGATGGAAGCTGTCCACCATCTTCAAGTGCACTCTGAGATCCTTCTTGGTGAGGTGGTCCAGCATCCGGGCATCAACAAGACACTCCATGAAGTAGCTGCGATACTGTGGAAGCCCCAAGCTGGGCAGCCACTCATTCCCAATCCACTCATGGTTCATGTCCCCATAGGCCAGTGTCTGCAGAGAAGCAAATGGAGAAGCTAGGAAGAAACCAGCACTTGGTGGAGCTGCCCACTGCCAGGAGATGAGTGCCAGCTCAGTGCTGCAGCCTGGAGATTCTAGGGACCAAACTCAGGGCTGAGCAGCTGAACCCTAGTTTGTGCTGAAGGGGCTGGAGGGCACAGTCCTGTTGGCCATGGTCTGTGCCCTACTGGTGTCCCCAAAGGAGACAAGGCAGTAGCCAAACAACCAGCAGAAGGCATAGTTGGACTTCATGACCAGCTTCACCTCCATGAAATCAAAACAACCTACTTCTATAGGTTTCAGTGTGTCCCAAAACCTAGAAATCACCAGACCTACTTGAAAATAGAAAAAGTGTCAGTTTGGGGCAGAAAATCATCCACTGACTTCCACTGAGACACGATGCTGGGTCCAAAACCAAATGAAAATCCACCAGAAGTAAAATTTGAGTGATAAAACCTTCTGGAAGAATCCAAGCAGGACTGACCTCCCACCTTTCTGGCTCATGAAAATGGCCCACGTCCTGAACTTTGGGCTACAAATGGTGAAAACTAAAAGGCAGTGCAGCAGGACCCTGCCTCCCCTGCGGGGTGGCTGGTGACTCTTAGCTGGGGGGTTTTAACCCAGGATCTCGTCTTTCCAAATTGATCCTAGAAGCAGTCACTGCCTGAAGCAGAGAAGGACACTGATTGATGCAAGGGCCTAGGAGGACCACCCCATACTTGCAAAGATCCCTCAGAGGACTTGGTGAATGCTGATGCCCCAAGCTCACCTCCCCATGATGTCCCATGATGTCCCACGGTCCCTCCCATCACCCCCCCCGGTACCACTCACAGACAAGGGAGATGCAGGAGCCTCACCTGTGCCCAGCTGCCTTCCTCTGTGTCCTAAGCGTGACACACGCAGCATGTCAAAGAAAGACAGCTCAGGTCAGCACCCACAGGCCTGTGTCATGGGAGCATGAGCTGAGTGGGGGACCCCTCGGCACACTGCCACCCAGGGGGGATGGAGCTGGTCTCACAGCCCCACAGATTCTGGAGCTAGGCCTTGTTTACACGGTGCTGGAAACCCGCCAACCTTGCTGGGCCCAGAGTTCACCCCATCTCTCAGACCAGTAAAGAGGATATAGGTCGAGGCTTTTCTCATGGACTTTGAATTGGAGATGGCCCCAACACTGGGGAGTACAGGTAGCTCTTGGGCCCCACAAAGGCAGATGGATGCAGAGAGAAACCTTCAGCTCATGGCTCAGAGCCCCCACAGGAGCTGCCCACATGATTTTGCAGCTCCTTCCTCCCTTGCCAACCTGTGCCAGTTTGGCTGAACCCCACAGACCCACCAAGGGGAAGCATCACATCCCCAACATTGCTCTGAGCTCTCCATCCCCAGTGACAGGTCTGTGTTACCCAACCAGCAACCCAAAACTTGCATGAACTGCCTAATTCACACAACACATCCCAAATGCTGCCCCTGCTCTGAGACACATCCAGCAGGTCCTGGAGCTGCAGAGTGGGGAGGGGGGGCTGCACCTCCAGAAAGCATCCAGAGAGTTTGGTGAGTGTTGATCCGCTGGAGGGGAGGAAGGTGCTGCAGAGAGATCTGGACAGGCTGGGTCAGTGGGCAGAGACCAGTGGGATGAGGTTTGACAAGGCCAAGGGCAGGGTCCTACACTTTGGCCACATGAACCCCCTGCAGCTACAGACTGGGGGATGAGTGGCTGGAGAGCAGCCGGGCAGAGAGGGACCTGGCGGTACTGAGTGACAACCAGCTGCACAGGAACCAGCAGTGTGCCCAGGTGGCCCAGAAGGAAGAAGGCATCCTGGCTTGGATCAACAGTAGTATGGCCAGCAGGACTAGGGACGTCATTCTCCCCAGTACTGGGCACTGGGGAAGGCTCCCCTTCAGTACTGGGGGCAGTGCTGGGCCCCTCACTTCAAGAAAGAGATTGAGGGGCTGGAGCAGGTCCAGAGGAGCAACGAGGCTGGGGAAGGGACTGGAGGGAAAGGCTGATGGAGAGAGGCTGAGGGAGCCTGGAGAAGATGAGACTCGGGGGAACCTTCTCCCTCTCTCCAACTCCCTGAAGGGAGGTTGGAGTCAGGTGGGGATCGGGCTCTTCTCTCAGGCAACCAGCGCCAGGACAAGAGGGCAGGGCCTGAAGCTGCCAGGGCAGGGTTAGGTTGGATGTTAGGAAGCTCTTTGTGATGGAAAGGGGTATCAGAGCCTGGACTGGACTGCCCAGGGCAGTGGTGGAGTCCCCATCCCTGGAGGCATTGAAGAACAGCCTGGCTGTGGCCCTTAGTGCCCTGGTGTGGCTGCTGGGGTGATGTTAGGTCCTGGGCTGGGCTGGCTGAGCTCAGAGGGCTTCTCCAGCCCCAGTCATTCTATGACTCTGTGTCCCTAAGGCAAATGGTAGGGCCAGACTGTGGGGACAATGTGTTGGGGGCAGTGGAACATCAGACAGGGACTACTCTGGGTGCAGAAAGACCAGTGGGGGGCTCAATGTGCTGCCTCTATCTTGAGGTCTCTCTCGGGATTTCATCTTTCTTTCCCCTAACTCAACTGACAGACCAGTTATTCCAGAAACCCAGCAAATCCCACAGACGCCCGACAATGGAAACTGCGTCTGACAGTTTGAAGCCAATTTGAGAAATCGTCGGGATGTTAAAGGTTGAGAGATGGTTTGTGAACAGGTGCTCGGACACATGAGCCGTAGCAGAGATCCCCGTCCCCCCCGGGGCTCAGCAGGCTACCGCCTGCCCGCAGCTCAGCCCAGTAACCCACGCTGCAGGGCAGCACTGGGGCCGCCCGCCCTCACCGTCTTGGTGGAGGTTGCCATGTTTTCCATCTCCTCGTGTGTGACCCAGACGTTTCCAGAGGACTGCAAGGGAAGGAGCAGAGTGGTCAGGACAAAGCACAATGCAGCTGTGGTCTCTGTTTCTAACAGCCTGGAAACCAGCCTGGCTCAGGCTTGGGGAGGACTGGAGGGTCCTTGCAGCTCAGGCTGATGGCACATGGCGGGGACCCTGGGCTATCTGGGCAGCTGTGGAGAGCAGAGACAGGACCACTGGCCCCTTGGCTGCCTCTGTGCTTTGGTGTGATGCTCATGGAGCTGCAGGCTGTCTGACAGATGTGACCCCAGCCAGGCCCACCTGAAGGGCCTCAAGGCCCTTCTCCCTGTTGGCTGCATTTCACATGGATGTGTCTTGGCATTACTGGAGCACCAGCAACTCCTCAAGAGGGTTGGGGACCAGCACAAGACATGATCCCTCCATACCCTCCTCATCCTCTCCAGGGTGAAGCTGGGATCTGCAGTTGCTCTGATTTGCCCCGGGAATTTAACCGGGGGCCAGGAAAAGCTTCATTGTGAAACAACAGCTGTGAGTGACTGGGCTGGCCCTGCAAAGCACCCTGGAGAGCTGCAGGTGGACACTGTCCTCTCCAGGGCAGACAGGCCCTGAACTCTGCTCTTTGCAGGCTGCTCAGCCTTGTGCTAACAATCTCTAAGTGTGAGGAGGTTGTTTCCTCATGCTAAGATCTGCTGGAGCCTCAGGACAGGAAAGTGCTTCATCCTCCATGGCCACCAATGATCTTTGATCCTGAGGACTCATATCTGCTGGTCTGACTGGTCTGTGAGGGAACACAACCCTCTCCATGGCCTGTAATAGCAGGACTCCCCGATGTAGTCCCAAGGAGCCAGAGGAAGGAGGGAAACAAGAGTGTCATCCTGTCCCAGAGGGGTCTGGGGGAAGAGGGGGTCTGCAGCATGGAGCACCTACCGTCCGTGAGGTGGGTGGTGCCGAAGGGCTTGTGAGTGAGACCATCTCCTGGATGGCCAGACGCAGCTTCAGGCGATGCAGAGCATTGCTGATGCCTATCTCCCTCTGGATCTCAGTGTCGGACAGGGCTGACATGATGGCTCCGCTCTTCACGTTGGCTCGGCAAGCGGCAACGTACCAGGCTGGCATCCCCACCCAGAGCTGCCGAAAGAGGGCAAAGCCAGTGAGTGACTGTCTGACCTTCTTCTGGTAGGATCAGGGGTTGAAGCCCAGAATCACAGAACCACAGGGGTTGGAAGATCTATAATCCAACCCCACTACTAGGATCCCCTCAGAGATCTCCTTTTCTCTTTGCAACTTGTGCAGATGGTCTGGGCACAGGCAGGTGTCTGAGGGACCCAGCCCAGAGCACTGACGAGCCTTTCAGCTCAAAGCCCTACTCCAACCACAACCCTGCAGAATACGTGAAGGATCTGGGGATCTCCTCTGCCTCCCCAAGTACTGTGACCACCAATCATGTGAATGGACCTAACATGGTGGAAAATGATGTTGCTGAGGCCCTGGAACAGGTTGCCCAGGGAGGTGGTGGCTGCTCCATCCCTGGAAGTGCTCAAGACCAGGATGGATGTAGCTCTGTGCACCTGGTCTGGTGAGAGGTGTCGCTGCCCACAGCAGGCGGTTGGCACTGGGGGAGCTCTGAGCTCCCTTCCAACCCAACCCAATCTGGGATTCTCTGGTGGGAAGGAGGTGCCAAACCACTGCCAGGGGATCACACTGCAGACCAGGGGTTACTGCAGAGCTGTTGGTGAATGCAGACGATGCACAGACATGCTCTGGCTCACCTCCAGCCAGGAGACAACAGTGGGGCCATCCCAGTGAGCAAAGGGCAATCCTTTCCTCCGAGCCTCTTCCAGGAGTTCGTGTCTAGAGGAAAGAGAAGCACAAGAGTGATTTACAGGGGTCCTGTGGGAAAGGAAGCATGCTGCTCTTGAAGGGGAATGGAGCTGGGGCAGTAAGAACCAGCTGGTGGCAAAGGAATAGAGGAGCTGACAGAGCTCAAGAGAGAGTGAAGATAAAAAGTGTTCCCAGCCATACCCAGTCCCATGCCATGGCCACTTAGGACACGAGGCAGGACATGCCCTTGCTGGGGCAGGGGAAGAGGGTCACTCACTTCTTCCGCAGGCGCCGATCCTTCTCAGCCTGAGCACCCAGCTTGCCAAGTCCCAGGGGGTCCTGTATGCCCACCTCCACATCAGTCAGCACCACTGTTGGTCAAGTAGAACATCCCGAGGTCAGTGTGAGATCCCTTGGGTGCAGCGTGGGCACCGTCACAGTCCCCATGCCAGGGTGCTGCAGATGCACAGTGGTAGCACTGGAGGTGATGTTTCCATACCACTCCCAGAGCCTCCCTGAGAAGGCTGAGGGCACCCCCTGCCATGCCCCCCATTTCAACATGCTCAACCTCAAAGCAGGTCAGAATTTCGGGTTAGAGAAGTAGCTCCCACCAAAGGGCTCTGCAAAATCAAGAGGGTCCCACGGGGAGGGGAGCAGATCTGGGGACATTAAAGGTCTGGGATACAGTGACGGGGGTCTCCATCCTCACAGAGCTCTTGCAGAGCATTGAGTGACACCATGCTCAGGACCACAGGGCAGAAGGCACCAGGACCCAACAACTCTGAAACTGCAAGGGAGCCCAGAGCCCATGGCCCAAACATCCCCAAACCAGCAGGAGTGTCCCTGCTCCTTCTCCTGTCACCCCAGCAACACCCCAGTGCCAGGAGGTGTGCGGAGAGCCTGGCCTGAGAGGACACCCGCCCGGCACCGATGGAAATAGGGCTGCTCACGGACCCTGCCCCGTGGCCCCTTCTCTGCTCAGCTGAATCAAGCGACCCTTCTCCTTTTTCCCAAACAAGCGCCCGATGGAGGATTTGATCCCCTTCCTCTTGGAGCCCTTGTGCAAGGAGTCCTGGCTGCTGCTGGGGTTGCTGGCCTGCTCCTCCAGCGAGCTGGGGATGGAGGAGGGAGAGGAACAGCAAAGCCTTTAGGTTATTCCCGAGCAGAGCACAAGCCATGGCAACCCCCAGCCCATCCCACAGTCCCACTCTCGTCAAACCCCCACGTCAATCCTCCGTTCAGCAGAGCAGGCAGCGGAGAGGTCCCAAGGGTGCTGCACCTACCTCTTCCCATCCTCCTGACTCAGTGCGGGGTGACCGAGCTTCTCCAGCCGCAGTGTCCTGGGTGAGGAGGGGGGGGACGTCTCACATTTGATGGTGGTTTTATCCTCCCGGCTTTCATCCCGAGCTGCGGGCGACTGAACAAGCGGAGAAGCCATGAGGCTGGGTGGCCAGCGGCCAGCTGCCTCCTTGCCCTGCTGCCTGCCTCTCTCTTGCTCCATGGAGACATGGCCAAAAGAGCCACTGGGGCCTTTGCCACGCTCCAGGATTGGCCTGAACTAGAGCTCTGGCAATGGCCTGAGATGCCCAAGCACATGGGGAGGATGTGGCTGTTACAGCCAAGATCCTGGGAACAGGGAGGAGAGAGGATGCGGCCCCATGGTCCAGGTCAGGATGTGGGGACAGAAGCTACTGGCCCTCAGCAGAGGGCTCTGAGGAGCACAGATGGGAATGTCCCAAAGACACCCTGTCGCCAGAGGGGACACAATGTTTGAGGATCCCATGGCTTTCTGAACCTCCCCAGGTCCTGCCAGACCCCCCTGGCTGCCAGCTGGCACCTTGTGGGATCCTTCTGCTGAGTCCCTGGGGTCCCCAGCTCCATCCCGCGCCTGCTGCACCCCGACCTGGTGTGGAAAAGCCAGGAGCAGGCTGGAAAAGGGGCTTGGACCAAAACCAACGGGATGGGAACCACTCACTAGCAGTTTCCTCCGGTGCTTCCTCAAGTCGCTGGGCTGATTGCAAGGGGGAAAGCGAGAGAGACACAGAAAGGGGGGCAGTTAATGCAGAACCCCCCCGCAGAGCAGTGCCAGGCTGGCAGACAGCAGACACGGGCACCCCTGTTCCTCATCACCCTCCCACAGCCCTCTGTGGATGCTGGGGCATCGCTCCCACCCCAGGCAGCCACACACTGCCCTGTCAGCCCCCCCCGGCACCCCCTGTGCCTCCTCACCAACGTCATGATCCCCATGCGGTCGAGGTCCTGAGCAGCACTTCTCGATGTGAGCTTGGGGGTGGAGCGGCCACTGAGCGGGGGGGATGAGCTGGCCAGGGACAGGGCTGTCAGTGAGGTGGGGATGGAAGCCCTTTTGCAGAGCTGAGTGAGGTTGAGGCCCTCCATGCTGCCGCTCGTGACACGGGTCTCCAGCTCCTCCGCACGGAGCTCAGTGGACTCCTTCTCCTCTTGGATCATCCTGAGGGAGAAGCAGCACTCAGGGCTTGTGGTTCCCCTTTCACTGCCTCATGTCTCTCAGGTGGGAGATGTTTCCCTCCAGGGAGCCACTTCATACCTCCCAGAGGTGGGGAAACAGCACCTTCCCTGGGAAAGGCACCCTGAGGGCAGTGGCCAGGCCCCAGTCTCCAGGAATGGCAACAGGACATTGGGATATTCAGATATTAGGAAGCCCTTCCTGATGGAAAGGTTGATCACACCCTGGAATGGACTGCCCAGGGCACTGGGGGAGTTCCCATCTTGGAGGTGTTGAAGGACAGCCTGGCTGTGGCCCTTAGTGCCCTGCTGGCCGCTGGGCTGATGTTAGGTCCTGGGCTGGGCTGGATGAGCTCGGAGGGCTTTTCCAGCCTCAGTCATTCTGGAATTCTGTGAAAACCCATCAGGATCCAGAAACCAGAGCTGGGACACTCCATGATTTCTTTTAATTCTCACAGGGGGCTTTTTTGCAAAGTAATGAACCTTTCTGTGAGCCAGCACTGGTGAAACTGAGGATCGGGGAGCCTTGTGCAGGGAGCACAACGCCCCATGGCTGGATGTCCTGGAGCCATTTCCCTGGCTGAAGCTGAACACAGACTTCAGTTTTAGGGCATCAGAGCCACCTCCCACCACTCAGCAGATTGTTGGCCCCACAGGGCCAGTTCAGAGCAGGGCAGCGCTGGGGTTTGGCCCTGGTCACTACCTGATCTCCTCGTTGATGGCATCCAGCTGCTCCTGGAGCATCATGGCCAACGTCTGGGCATCCGAGTGCCCACCAGGGGAGAGCACATCCATGGAGCTGAAGAGCGTCTCACGGTCATCCTCATCCACATCGGAGATCTCAGGGTCACTGTCGAACCCGTGAGGCCCCGTGGCCAGGACACTGCCTGCCTGAGCCTGCTCCCAGTCCTGGGGGAACAAGGTCCACTGGTCCTACAGGGCATCCCCATGCCTCCGAGAGACAAATCGGAGGTCTCCATGCAGCAGTCACAGCACAGCACAACCCCAGTGAGAAACTCTTCCCACCACATCACCCCCATCCATGCATCAGACGAAGGGAATGGCCTGCTCTCCCCAAACCAAAGACATGGGGCCAGCATGCAAAGCAGGAGGAGACCCCAACCCCACCTGTGACCCATGGTGTGACCCCATGAGGATAAGATACCTTGGCTGCCTCCTCTCGTCGGGTGGCAAATCGGCCCTTCTGTGGCCGAGCCAGACCTGGGGCTGCCCCGAAGGGCTCGGTGGGGGCATGGACCACAGTGCCCAGTGGGAAGCGTAGGTCCGTGGCACTGCCCATATGGGACCTGGAGAGAGAGAGCCCCACTGCAGACATCGCTCGGTGCAAGGATGCCCTCAGCCCCAGGCTGCTCTCCTTGCAGCCCAGGCTTGCTCAGGACAGAGGAGAAGAAGGAAGAGACCACTCTGGGATGATGCAAAACCACCCCAGCAATGATGTGAATGATGCAAAACCAGAACTGCTCCCACGTTGGTCCTGGAGATGACCTCATGGACTGCAGGGAGGTCAGCTATGGCCCCTACCCTTAACTGCAGTGCCTACTTGGGCAAATACAGGCTGGGCAGAGAATCACTTGAGAGCAGTCATGAGAAGAAGGAGTGCTGGGTGACACAAAACATGCTGTGAGCGGGCAGCGTGTGCCTACAGCCCAGGGACCAACCGTATGCTTCAAGAGAGGTGTCACTGGCAGGTCAAAGGAGGTGATCTTCCCCTTCTACTCAGCTCTCATGAGATCCCACCTGGAGTCCTGCATCCAGTTCTGAAGCCCTCAACACAAGAAGGACCTGGAGCTGTTGAAGCAGGTCCAGAGGAGGTCACAATGATTATCAGAGGGCTGGAGCCTCTTTGCTCTGAGGACAGGCTGATGGAGTTGGGCTGTTCAGCCTGGAGAGGAGGAAGCTCTAAGGAGATCTTAGAGCAGCTTCCAGCACCTGAAGGAGCTATAGGAAATCTGGGGGAGGGTCTTTTAGAAGAATTTGTAGTGATTGGATATGGGAAGTGGCTTTAAGCTAAAACAGGGGAGATTTGGATTAGATCTTAGGAAGATATTCCTCCCTGTGAGGTTCTGAGGCCCTGGAATAGGTTGCTCAAGGAGGTTGTGGCTACTCCATCATCTCTGGCAGTGTCAAAGGCCAGGCTGGATGGGGCTCTGGGCAACTTGGTCTGGTAAGAGGTGTTGCTGCCCATGGCAAGGGGTTGGTACTGGGGGAGCTCTGAGCTCCAACCCAGTCTGGGATTTGATGATTCTGTGAGTTCTGGCTAGACCACCCAGCACAGTGGGTCTGCTGTGAGGCCACGGGCTGAACAGCACCCTCTGGGGAACAGCCTGCACCTCCCAGTATGGCCAGCACCTCTTGTGCCTGTCTTCCTCATCCCCACAGAGCAGGGACCAGCCAGGGAGTTCTCCTTTTCACACATTCTTCAACATTTTCATTAAAAAATAACAGGATGACTACAATCCCAGTGGAAACAGACCTTCCAGGCATGGAGATGTGATAAGGATTTGGGATGTCTCAGCAGAAATCAGCTGTTCCCTGCAGCATCTCCCCTCTCTGAGCACCTGCAGATTCTCTGCCTTGATTTGCCCCCTTCACTCTGCTCTGGTGAGACCCCACCCCGAATCCTGCAGCCAGTCATGGTGCCCCCAACATCAGAAGGGCCTGGAGCTGTTGGAGCCAGTCCAGAGGAGGCCACAGAGATGGTCCAAGGGCTGGAACACCTTCTCTCTGAAGACAGGCTGAGGGTGCTGGGGTTGTTCAGCCCAGGGAAGGAAAGACTCCACGGACACCTTAGAGCTGCCTTCCAGGACCTGAAGGGAACCTCCAGGGTGGCTGTAGAGGGACTTTTCCCGAAGGGATCCAGCGACAGGACAAGAGGAAATGGTTTGAAACTGAAGTAAAGGAGGGTCAGACTAGATCTGAAGAAGAAGCTCTTCAGTGCCAGGGTGGAGAGACTCTGGAATCGATTGCCTGGAGAGGCTGCACCTGCCTCCTCCCTGGAGGTGTTCAAGGTCAGGATGGAGGATGCCTTGAGCAGCCCAGTCTGGTTGAGAGGTGTCGCTGCCCCTGGGAGAGATGAGCTCTGGAGTCCCTTTCAGCCTAAACAAGTCCACGACTCTAAGTCAGGCAGATCAGTAGCTGCTGTTGGACACGAGGCCACTTCTTGCTCTCGTGGCTCTCAGCGAACATCTCCACACTGCGTGGTTGCTCTTCCTCACCCTGAAGACTCAACCACATAGCTGAGTGAAGCTCCTTCCCAGAGCACAGGGCTACCCCAGCACCAGCAGAGGAGGAGGGAGGTTGAAGTCAAGCTGGCAGAAGCAGTTGTCCCAGACAGACCAGTATTTTCCACCATGGTGGCTCTGGTTTCCAGTGCAGACACAGGTCTGGACATCCCACCCTACGAAACCGCTGCCACCAGCAGCCTGCCTGGCATCAACTTGACATCTGCAGATGAAGACACAGCCCAAGTTTCAGGGGGATTTAAGCTGTGGTACCACTGCCAAGCTGCTCTCTACCCACAGAAATGTACCTCAGGCAAGAGCTGAGGTTTTGGTGGGGGTTTATCCTGCCTCTGTATCTCCAGCCTTCTGCTAATTTTTCCTTCAAGAAATTAAAAAAAAGAAGTTGTTATTAATTGTTAATTAATTTCTCTCTGTTCCTACAGGCACAGAGGTCCCACACTGCTCCTTCCAGAGAAGAGCAATGAGGCTGTAGAACACGCCCTTTAAATGGGGGCTGAGGGAACTGAGGTCATTCAGACTAGAGAAAAGGAGGCTGAGAGGAGACCTTACTGCTCTCTACAGCAACCTGAATGGAGGTTGTAGCAAAGCTGGTGCTGGCCTCTTCTCTCAAAGTATGAATGATAGGATGACAGGAAATGGCCCTAAGTTGTGCCAGGGGAGCTTCAGACTGGATCTTAGGAGGAAGCTCTTTCCTGAGAGAGTGGCTGGGCATTGGAACAGGCTGCCCAGGGAGGTGGTGGAGTCACTGTTTAAAAACTGAGTAACTAGAGCACTTGAGGCCATGGTCTAGGGGTTATGGAGCTGTCAGGCTGAGGGCTGGACTTGATCCTGGAGGTCCTTTCCAGCCATGATGATTCTATGATTCTTCTCCAAGATCTGTTCTGCTTTAAAAGCTGAGCGGAATCTGTCAGCCTAATCTGTGTGTTTTCTGCAGCAAAGTTTAAAGTTTGGGTTTGAAGAGTTTGAAAAGAAAGGTTTCTGCCCACACACGCTTCCCCTTCTTCTCCCTCCCTGGTGACTTCCGTCTTTTCCATCTTCTTCTTCTCTTCTCTTCTCCACCCTGCTGTCTGTTGGGAGCTGCGTCACTGCCGCTGAGAGGAAATGTTAGGGCTTCTGAAGATAATTTGTGTGTGGGAGGAACTGTCAAGGTCTGATTGATCTGTGTTCACCTGGAGAGACTGGGAATTCCAAACATTTCAAGATTTATGAGGACTGAGACCGAAGCCGAGTGACCACTGTGATTTCAGAGAGAAGCAGGAACTGCCCACCAAGCAGATGTTCTGGACATTGATCTCAGTTCAGCGTGGGAGCAGTGTGATGAAATGCCGTCTGTGTGTGCCTGTGCCTTGTGTTGGGTTCTCCTCTGCTCTGTGGTGGGGGGAGTGGATTAAGATGCCTGGGTGCCTTTCTCCTCCAAACTGTTTCACTGCCTGCAGATGCACCAGTGGGTTTGTTAAACCCTCCTGTGTGTCTGATGCTTTAGGTGGGAGCTCTGGGTTGAAATACAGTCGGGGTCTCTGGCCCACATTAATGGTGACCCAGGTGGGGTGCATGGACAAGGACCCACTACCACCACACTCTCCCAGTTTCTCGTCTCCGTGACAGATGTGGGGGTCTCAAGACCTTCTCCTCTGCCACAGTTTCTGACCCAATGGAAGTTGGTTACATCAGCTCCTTCCCACCTTTTCCAGCCTTCCCAAGGTGACCTTTCCCCACTGCTGATCCTCTCAGTGAATCCTCGATGCCTCTAACCCAGGCTAAATGCTCTCAGGAGGGGATGGGGTCTTCCATCGTGCTGGCTCCTTCTGTTTTCAACCCACTGGTTTCTTCCAAGAGTGCTGGGTTGGTGCAGGAGGCTGAGATCTGATGGACTCACCTCTCTTCCTGATGCTCTGGGCTAGGACCTTCCTGTGTCCCAGTTGACTTTAAATGAAAAGGTGTGGGAGGACCAGTGGAGAGAAGGGGAAAAATAAGGGGGCATCTTTCTCCTTTGCCTGCAACAGCCCAGGAAACCTCCTTCCCCATGACCCATCCCCAGCACTGCAGGGGGAGAAGGCACTCGGTGAGCATCCAGCTTGCATAGAATATTAAGTCCTTTATGGAAAAAACAATGAAACCCAGGTTTCCACCCTTTGAGAAGCAAATGCTGGGCCCCTCAGTGGCCTGGGCTATTCTCAGTCTGTGTCCCATCCCAGCACCGAGTTGGGTCAGGGGTGGCACAGCCAGAGCCAACCCTGCTGCCCTGAGCTGCCCCACAGCCCCACACCAGTTTTGGGTGACACCACCAGTGCCTGATGCCATCTGCATGGGGGGGCCCCAGAAGCCAAACGCCCCCCACACCAGGATGAGGGATGGCAGCAGGGTGTGCACAGGCTGGGGGGACTCTGGCCATGGCCCTTACCTGGTGTGCACAGCCTCCACGAATGTCCCACTCCTGGTCTTGAGCTGATCCACCTCCAGCCTCAGTTTGTCGATCTCATCAGACAACCGTCGCTGTTAGGGGTGAGACAAGGGGCAGGAGGTGTTGCTTTTGCTCTGAAAAGCAGCTCAGTTTGGGGTAGCCCCCACTCTGAGCTATCTGCAGGTTGACATCCCCTCTAAAACCCCCATCCCAGGCTCCAAGCACCTTGGAGCCATCAGCAAAGAAACAGCTCATGCTGGGGTGATGCTGTGTAAGGAGGGAGCAGTCATGGGACAGAGAGACAGACAGACACAGTGCTTCAAGTGCTGCTGGTTTGAGAGACAAAGGAAAACCACTCCCACTGGGATGCTCTGGTTTGGCTCTAGAACACACACATGCATTTGTCTTGGCAAGGGACTAGCAGAGAGGGACCCGCTGGCCAAACCCGGTGCTGGTGCTACCTGCCCAGTCCTC
Organism: Rhinopomastus cyanomelas; assembly: GCA_013400115.1. Classification (NCBI taxonomy): domain Eukaryota; kingdom Metazoa; phylum Chordata; class Aves; order Bucerotiformes; family Rhinopomastidae; genus Rhinopomastus; species Rhinopomastus cyanomelas. The sequence goes on along the minus strand of VXBP01005379.1, from coordinate 11,771 downwards.
ACTCAGGATGGAATGTCCTTAAAGAGATGGGAGGAGGAGGCTGCAGGCAGGGAGGGAAGCAGAGGAGGGAGGATCCTTCAGGCAGGGCATGATCCAGTACCATGGGCTAACAGGCTGAACTGAGGTGGGGAACATGCAGGCAGTGTCATGCAGCTCTCTGAGCTCTGCTGAGCTGAGCAGCCACAGCTGGGGGGCAAGAGCAGTGCCAAAACCTCCCCACAAGTGAGACAGCAAGGCCTTGGGCAAGAGGGAAAGCAACTCCCACCCCCCAGGCCACGCTGAGCCATAGGGCACACCCCAAAAGTCCTCTTTGCTTCAAAAAGCTGTAACCCTCCAGCTTCCCAGCACAGCCAACATGGCCTCATGTTGCTGACCCTCTTTGGATGCTTATGAGAGAACTGGAGAGGTGTGAAGACCTGTGGGGTCTTCTGCAAACTGAGCATGGAGCGGATCTGCCCCCCAGTTTGAGCAGGGGGCTGATAAAGCCTCAGGGGTGAAGGAGACAGGGCTGCCTGAGCAGCTGCAGCAAAGGGCACTGGGACAAACCCTCCCTGAGACACAGGGCCAAAGCCACGCCAGTCTGGCTGTTGTGCTGGGAATGGGATGGTGGGATAGAGACAGGAAGACAGGACTGGATGTGGCTGTTGTGAGTCGTACGAGGAACAGCTGAGGGATCTGGGGCTGTTCAGCCTGAAGAAGAGGAGATGGAGGGGAGTTCTTCTTGCTCTCTACAACTACTCGAAAGCAGGTTGTAGAGAGACAGCAACTGGTCTGTTCTCCCTAGTGGCCAGTGATAGGATGAGGGGAAATGGCCTTAAGCTGCACCAGGAGAGCTTCAGGTTGGATGTCAGGAGGAATTTCTGTACTGAAAGGGTTGTCAGGCACTGGAACAGCCTGCCCAGGGAGGGGGTGAGTCCCTGTCCCTGGAGGTGTTGAAGACAAGGGCAGCTGTTGTGTTGGGGGACAGGGTTTAGTGGTGCTGACAGGGATGGGAAAAGGTTGGAATCGATCTTGAAGGTCTCTTCCTGCTGAAACTGTTCTATGATTCTGTGTTAGGGAAACAAACCAGAGGTCTCAGAGGAGGCAGGTGGCAGCTTCCATCCAGCCACTGAGTGAGTTAGTTTGTGACCTCCTACTGCCAGGAGCTTTGGGATCTCAGCTTCTCTGGAACTAGGGTACTTGAGGAGGTGGGGATCACAGAATCCCAAATGATTGAGGCTGGAGAAGCCCTCTGAGCTCAGCCAGCCCAGCCCAGGACCTAACATCACCCCAGCAGCCACACCAGGGCACTAAGGGCCACAGCCAGGCTGTTCTTCAATGCCTCCAGGGATGAGGACTCCGCCACTGCCCTGGACAGTCCAGTCCAGGCTCTGATACCCCTTTTCATCAGGAAGGGCTTCCTAACATCCAACCTTACCCTCCCCTGGCAGCTTCAGGCCCTGCCCTCTCGTCCTGGCGCTGGTTGCCTGGGAGAAGAGGTGGTGACTCCAACCTCCCTTCAGGGAGTTGTAGAGAGGGAGAAGGACCTCCTTGAATGTCCTCTAGGCTAAACACCCCCAGCTCCCTCAGCCTCTCTTCATCAGCCTTTCCCTAGCCTCGTTGCTCCTCTGGACCTGCTCCAGCCCCTCAATCTCTTTCTTGAAGTGAGGGGCCCAAGACTGCACCCAGGAGTGAGGAAGTGCAGACCCTGAAGCAGGCTCCCTGCAGCAGCTTTTACCTTGTCGTGCTGGTGCTCCTCTATCTGCTTTTGGGTATTTTCCAGCTCTTGTAGCAGTGTGTTCTTTGTCAAAACCAAACAACAGAAAAGGGAACAAAAACAGGAAAGAAAAAGAGAGACCCTTTAGGAAATGGCCCTGTGGCCTCCTGGGGATGGCCAGTGCAGAGCCACTGCAGGGACAGCAGGATGGATGGGTGCCCGGCAGGAGGGATCGATGCCTGGCAGGGGGATGGCAGCAGCTCCTTCATCAAGTTCTGCAAACCTTCGGCTCCTCTAGCAGGGCTGCCATAGACCAACTCCTGCCCTGCACTGATGGTGACCAGTGGTGACCTGATGGGTTTGGAGATCAACAACTTAAGCAGCTGGATCTGGGCCAAAAATGTCCCAAACATCTGAGCTAGGGAACAGGCAGGAGGAAAAGGAGGTGCTTTTGCCTCTGCCTGATCCACTGCTCCGTTTTGCAAGGTGCTGGCAGCCAAACGGTCTCATTTGCCGGTGGAAGCCCAGGTGAAGGTCTGGGTGAGCTGGCACAAGGAGCAGGCTGGGAAGCAGATGATTCCCTTTCACCAGGTACCACCACTCTGCTCCCTGCTCCTTCCTGGGGTGGGAATTTGAACTCAGCTCCATATGTTGGGTCCTGCTGTTTGTCCAGAGCCACTCAGACCTCTGTTGAGCCAGTGGACACACTGCTGCAGCTGGGTCTGGCTGGGGACAGGAGATGCAGGGCAGCAGGGAGACAGAGGGATCTGCTGGGCCTGGAACCCGCTTTGTGCTCTGTCTTGTGAAGGGGAGCTTGGTCCCAGCAGGACCTCACTGAGAGGTGAATTATTCAGGGCTGACCTCCCACTGGTGTTGGGAGGTTAATGCCTGCTGGGAGCCTCCTGCTCTCCCAGCTCACATCAGCGCATCAGCTCCAGTCAGATCCTCAAGGGGAAGCCCAGGGCTGGGAGCTGGGAGGCTGCTCATGGATGCTGCCCTGGCTTGGAGAAGGCAGATCAGCACGGGCAGGGGGCACAAGGGATGGGTTCAAGGCAGTGTATGTAGGAGGTGGGCAGCAGGGCGACGGTGGACGCTGCATTTTCCCCTGCGAAATGCAGCGGGTCTTCTCTCCAACAATCAAAGCTCTGCCAGAAGAGACAGAGGGAAGAGAGGGAACAAAGCAGGACAAATCCTGCTGTTCTTGGGGGTGAAAGGTGGTGGGGAGTAGGTCTTCATGGGTGAGGGGTGGCTGGAGGTGGGGGACAGATGCAGAGCACCTTTCCTTGTGCTCCCACCAGCCCCAGCACCTGCTGGCATCCTGCATGAGGTTGTTTCTCCATCCCTGCATAGGCACCTCCAAACCCCTGTGCTGTGGCTGGCTGAGGCTCCATGCCAGCAGACACCTCAATCCCCCGACCAGCCCCCTGTCCCCCATCACTACCTTCTCCTCCAAGGCTGCCATTCTCTCCTTGAGGTGCAGCTGCAGCCGCTCATTGGACTCGCTCAGCAGACGGTCCACAGTGTCCGAGAGCCGCTTGTTGTGCTCCTCGTTCATCTTCTCCCGCTGCCGAGCCTGCAACAGCAAACAGCGACCGGCCACGCCAGGGTCAAGACCAGTGGGTCTGCTCCCCCTGTCCTGAGGGGGTCAGTGCCCTTCTGCCATCCCATGTCTTCTGCTGGTGTCACCAAGCTGGGTTTACAGGGAAATCCACCCCTTCCAGTACAGATCTGACTCTCCATGGCGGCTCTGCTGGTCTCTGCCATGTCCCAGCCAGAGATGGACAGGAGGGAGAAGAGGATTCAGAGAACTTCCCGGCCTGGCCCTCAACAACCTGCATCTGCAGGGAGCAGCCACTGTGGGGGGACATTCCAGACCCCAAAGGTCTGGATTTGCAAAGGTCTATCCAAATCTCTGCCCTAGGACAAAACAACCTGACAGGGGCTGCCCCAGGAGCTGTGGTGGCACCTGGGTAACCTGCAGAATGGGCATCACCACCTCCTGCATGGGTAGCCCAGCACTGGTGAAGAAGCAGAGCAGTGACTGAGAAGCCCAGCTTGGCCTTCTGAGGGGCAGCAAGCACCCTTTGCTCCCACTGCCCACCAGTCTCATCCTGGTTCTGATCGAGGCTCCCACTCTGCCCTACGTTTGGGGTCTCAGCTGCCCCAGAGAGAGGAGTGGATGTGGCACATAAGAGCAGGACTTGGATGCCTGGGAGAGGGGGAAATCCTAACAGAGTCATGACCTCCTGGGTGACTCCACTTTAAGAGATTTTGGATAGGAAAGGAATAATCAGGGCCCCTTTCCCCTTCCTGCTTCAGAGATACCAACAAGCCCACAAACCAGCCCCCATTGCAGGTGAAGTCGAGGCTGCATCAGGACCCACCAGGATGACTTGGTCCAGGCTGAGCAGCTCTTACCCTGGCCAGCTCTTGGTTCTTCTCCTCTAGCTGGGTCTCCAGTTGCCGGAGGTGCTCCTCGATGCTCCCGTGCCTCTCTTCTGCCTGGGAAAAGCAGAGCAGCCCTCTCGGATGTTGCTCCCCAAAACCATGCAGGTCTCTCACATCCCTCCCTCCATCCCAGCATCTGCATCTTTTCCCAGGACATGGTTCTCTCTCTGCTGCTGCATCCCACCAGGGTTCAGTGTGTGCCTTGAGCCCAAAGCAGCTCTGCTAACAGGGTGCTGGGAGATGGAGGTGCTCAGTGAGCGACCAGGCACCCACTCCAGTATCTGAGATGGGCAGGAATAGCTGTAGCCACCCCTCCCTCCAGGTCTGCACACTCCCTGCACCTTCCTGCATCCAGCCTGGCTCCTCTTCCTCCTCATCCCAGAGTGAGCCCAGCACAAGCTAAAGGACATCCACCCCAACAGGGCCATCTCTGCCTCCCATCTCTGGAGAAGGTGGCTGAGAGAAGGGAGCAAACCCCACACATGCAGGACATGTTGAGAGCTTTAAAGCCACTGCCTTGTCCCTGCAGCTATGGGGTAGGCAGAGGACAGCAAGGTCAGAGGCTGGGACTGAGAGCAGGGTGCTTTGCGCAGGGGGTGGCCAGATCTGCCTCTTCCTCTGGTTCCTGCACTCCCCTCTGGCTCTGGCCCCCACCCACCCCTCCACTTGCCTTGGTGAGGGCAGCGATGCGCTGGGCCAGTTCCGCTTCCACCTCGGGCAGTGTCTCTGCCTTCCGCATCGTCTGCTGCAACTTCTGCTCTGCCAGCTCCAGCAGCTCCTGCAGGTGCCGGGCCTTCTCCTCACACTGCAGGGCAGGGCAGGGTGGGTGGGGGTCTGGCACCAAGGCTCACCCACCTGTTCCATCCCCAGCACTCACTTCTCCCTCCCAAGTCCCCAGGGTGGGAAAGAGTCTCTGAGTGCAGTTTCAGTACCTGTCGGTGCAGGGACTCCTTGTTGGCCAACTCGCTCTCCAGTTTGTCGTTGAGGTCATGGATGGAGGTGGCTTCTCGCTGGGCTGCCAGGTAGCGTTTCTCCAGCGTGGTGATCCTCTCCTCCATGTCCTCTTTCTGAGCCAGGGCCTGGGGAAGAGATGGGGCCGTCACATCCTCATCTGTGACCACCAATTTGGGAATAACTGGGTCACCCAGCTTCTGTGAGCACAGGACACCCCCGAGTCCAAGCATGCAACAAAACCCCTGCTCTGCACAGGAGTGAAGGACAACAGAATGGGAGAGGAAGAAAGCGAGAGGCAGGCAAGGGCAGAAAACCCTCCTAGCAGGGGCACAGCTCACTGCCCCAGGGCTGCAGCACAACCCGGGACCTCAGAGTCTGCTTGGAACCTCAGGGAAGTCCTGCTGGTGGACCTGGAGACAACCTCCCAAAGGCTCTTGGGGAGCACAGCATACAGCTGCATACAGCCAGACTGACAGCCCCTTCCCAGCCCAGAGCACGTGGGAGCTGCTGAGAGAGTCTCCACAACTGCAGCAGGCTGGGCAGTGCGAGCAGGCAGCGTCTAACCTCTCGGAGGTCCCTCTGGTACTTGCTGCTCATCTCCTCCGATTTGATCAGATCCTTCCTGGCGGTGCCCAGATCCTCCTCCAGCTCGGCGACGCTGGCAGCCAACGCAGAGATGCGCTCCTTGGCCTGGACCACTTCGAAATTCTGCTTCTCCAGGAGCTCTTGCAGCTCCACCACCCGTCCTGCCTCATCGTCCGGGTGGACAGAGCCGTTGGAGAGCCGCTGCAAGGCAGCAGAGAGGGAGGGGGATGCGGGGCTGCCCCAACGCCCGGGCTGGTATTGCCTGCGGCTTCACAGTGGGGGGACATGGTCCTGCAGGGGCCCAGCGATGAGGTAGGGAGAGGGGATCTGGGGCGCTGAGAAACCCTGTCAACAGTCTCCACTAGGGAGGGATGTGGCTGCTCACGGGTAAGATGGAGTAGGGATGGAATAGGGATCGCTAAGGGATTTGCAGGGCTGCTCTGGGAAGCAGAGCCTCTCGGAGCATCCAAGCAGGAGCAGAAATCCCACTCTGTTCCGAAATGTCTGAGTCCACTGGGAAGGGCATTTCCCAAGGGATTAGACCCAGGGGAAAGGGAAAAAGCTTCTCAGCACCTTGCAGCCAGCAACAAGGGGGTTGGAGAAACCACAGCCTTGGGGAACATAGTCAGAGCAGGGGTGTCTCACACTCTCACCTTCCAGGGCAGCTTCTGTGCTGGTTCCTTGGGCTCCCTCTCGTCCCGCTCACCTGCTGGAGCCTCCCGCCCAGCACCCTGCTGCAGAGTTGCCACCTGCACAGCAACAGGGCTGGGTCAGTGAGGGAGAGCCATGGCCAGTCCTGGGGCACCCAGGGCCAGCAACCAGCTTCTTGCACCATTACATTCAGGTACTGCCTATGGCTGAGGTGGGGAACTAGGAGAATCAGGTGAGGGATCACAGAATCATTTTGATGGGAAAAGATAATGAAGATCAGCAAATCCAACTGCTCCCCCAGCACTGCCAGGGCCCCACTGACCCCTGATCTTCACCCCACAGCTCCACGGCTCTGCAATCCCTTCAGACACAGGACCTCCTCCCCTGCCCTGGGAAGCCTGGGCCAGGCCTGGAGAATCCTTGGGGCAAAGAAGAAATTGGTTCTCAGGGACAACCTTACTCTTCCCTGGAGCAACTGGAGGCCACTTCCACTCCTCCTGTTGCTTGTTCCCGGGGAGAAGAGACTGACCTCCACTTGGCTCGACCTTCTCCAGTTCAAGCAGTGGTGGACAGCAAGAAGGGCTCCCCTGAGCCTCCTTCTCTCCAGTTCAACACCCCCCCCACAGTTCCTTCAGCTGCTCCTCACAGCACTGCTGCTCCAGCCCCTTCCCCAGCTCCTCCCTGTCCTTCTGGCACTGACAGAGGAGCCCAAAACTGACCCCAAGAGCTGAACTGGGGCCTCCCCAGTGTCCAGCACAGGGGTAAAAGCACTTCCCTGTTCCTGCTGGCCACACTAGCTGTGAGACAGCCCAGGATGTCATTAGACTTCTTGGCTACCTGGGCACTTGCTGACCCACTCTCCAGCAACTGTCACTCAGCACCCCCCAGGTCCCTTCCCCTGGGAGGTTCCAGCCTGGATCACTGCAGGGGGTTGGTGGGACCCAAGGGCGGGACCCAGTACTTGGTCTGGGTGTGAAGAGAGGGGAGGGCTGTGCAGGCCCAGGCCTGGGGGCAGAAGAAGCCCGTCAGTACCGCACCGACAGGGCGGTACTTGCACAGAGCCAGAGCCCAGCAATAGTTTTCCTGGTGAGACCTTCTTGTCCTGAGTCCTTGGATCACAGAGCTCTAGGAAGGGAGCTCAGAGCTCACCAGTGCCAACCTCCCGCCATGGGCAGCGACACCTCTCACCAGACCAGGGTGCCCAGAGCCCATCCAACCTGTCCTTGGATACTGCCAGGGATGGTGCAGCCACAATCCCCTGGGCAACCTGTTCCAGGGCCTCAGGCCCTCACAGGGAGGAACATCCTCTTGAGATCCAATCTAATCTCCTCTCTTGCAGTTTAAAACTTGCTTAGTCCCACATCCCCATGCTCCATCCCAACCCACCTCCCTGTTTTGCAGCCAGAGGCACTCCAAACCCAGAGCAAAGGCAGCCAGCAGAGGCAGGGGATAAACATCATCATCACCCCCTGCTCTGCTGGGGGAGGATGGGGAAAGGTCCCTGCAAGGCAACAGGGGAACTGCCCCTGCACAGAGCTTAGGGAAGGACAAGGGCAAACATCCTGGGAGGTGCAGAAGAGAAAAAGTACTGACCAAGCAGGGGCTGGAAGGACAGTCCTTCCTCTGGGTAGTGATGGGGCGGTGGGGGGGGCACAAACTCTGGGATGGAATGAAGGATCAGTGAAGATTTTGGGGACAGCAAAGTCCTCAGGACAGGGGTCTGCAAGACGGGGGATGCAGGATGAGATGCTCAGAGCAGCAAGGTTTGAGTCTCTGCTGAGGCAGGGAAAACCCCAAATCACCCTCAGCTCCTGAAAGGATTCAAGTTCAGGTTTGCTTTTGTCAGTGAAACGAACATCAAACAGCAGAGCACAGGAAACCTTGTCTGTGAGACAAAAGCTTTCAGAAGGCTTACAGGGTTTCCTTAAACACTGACAACCCTTCTGTAAATAGCAATTTGAGGATAAAAGCCTCACAGGAGAAATGCCCCAACCCCACTTCTCTGCTCTGCAGGATCAGCTGGGGGCGGAACCTCAACTCAGCAGGAACTGACAAAGGGAACACGGAGCAGCCCCAGCTCCACAGACAGCCCAGGGTATGTTCCCCCAACACCTCTCACCTGCCGGTGGGCATCCACAAGCTGCTCCTCCAAGGTTGCCACTCGCTCCAAGGCTGCTCGCAAGCGTTCCCTGACCTGCAGCCGCATGAGACAGTGGGAAAGGCCATCGATCCAAGATCATGGAATTGTAGAATCATCAAGGTAGGAAGAGCCCTCCAAGTTCCTCCAGTCCAACCAGCACCCCAACCCCACCCTGCCCACCAAACCCTCTTCCCCAGGGCCACAGCTAGTCACTGTTTGAACCCCTCCAGGGACAGCGACCCCCCCCCTCCTCCCTGGGCAGCCTGTTCCAATCCCTGACCACTCTGGCAGGGAAGAGATTTCTCCTGATGGCCAACCTAACCCTCCCCTGGCCCAGTTGGAGGCCATTTCCTCTGTCCTATGGCCGGTGACTGGGGAGAAGACACCAACCCCGCTCTCTCCACCATCCCTTCAGGGAGCTGTAAAGAGCAGTAAAGGCTCCCCTCAGCCTCCTTTTCTCCAGACTAAACCCCCCTAGTTCTCTCAGCCGCTCCTCATTAGATCAGTCCTCCAGGCCCTTCACCAGCCCTGTTGCCCTTCTGATGATGAGGGGCTGAGGATCTAGCAAGGTCCCAGCTCGTCCTGTCTGGCTCAGGACTGGTCCAGTTCCTTGCCTGGGATGGGGAAAGCCTGGAGAGGAACTCTAAGGTGACTCTTGGAGACCTATGGCCAGGACAGCACCAAGACACCTTCCAGCAGGGGAAGGAGATGTCTGAGGCAAATGACTCAGGAGCAACAAGGCTCTTCAAGACTGAACAAGGGTGCAGATGCCAGCGCTCACCTTCACCATGTGAGTGACCCAGGGAAGTGAGGTCCCTGTCCCTGACAGCCTCAAACCCGCAGCATCTGTTCAGTAACCCCAGCTCTTAAAACCAGGGTGCTGCAGCTTGAGGATATCCATGGCCTTCCTCCTTCTGAACCCCACATCACCACCCAGCTCAACCACAACAATTGGTGTCCAGCGGGAGGGAGGAGGGTTGGGAGAAGGTCAGCTCTGAGCAGGTACAGGTACAAACTGGGAGAGGTCCCATCAGCCCACCTCACCTTTTCATCAAGTGCCTTGTGATGCTCAAAGAGGGACTTGAGTGCCTTGAGCACCTCAACCTCACTGGAAACCCCAGATGGTGACTGGGCCTGACGCTTGACCACGGTCATCCTCAGCGACCTCTCATGCCTCGACACCAGGCATTCCAGGTGCTCCAACAAGAGCTGCAGCAGAGCAAGAGTGAGGCTCTCAGAGGGGGCTGTCAGCGCTGACACTGGCCCAGCAGCCCACAATGTCCCTCATCTCTGAGGACCAAGAGGTCTGTGCTCACCCGGGTGTTATTGCGCTCGGCTTTCAACTCCGAGATCTCCTCTTCCCGCTCCAGGAGCTGCTCCCGGCACGCGCTGAGCTCCCGTGTCAGCGTCGCAAACTCCTGCGGAAACCAGGACAGAGGGATGGGGATGGAGCCGGTGTCCTGGCCGCAGTGCAGGGACCTCCAATGCAGAGCACATCCCATTCCATGCCCAACCAGTGAGAGATGGTTGGGGGGACGCAAGGGGAACACTGTGAAGAGCCAGGCTAGGGGGTTGATCAGTTCCTGCCTTCCCTAAGTGCTTTGGATAGGGAGATGCAGCACCTCAATATTTATCCACTTGATTTGATGTCTAACGAGAGATGAAACTGCTCCAAAGGCACCCAGTGGCACCTAAAGCAGCCCAGCCAGGGCCACCAGACCGCTCCCATCCCTACCTTGATGGAACCCAGCAGAGCACCCACCTCAGAGCAACCCATCAGGCTAAAACCCACAGCAAAGTCAGAGCTGGCCGGGTTTAGCCCCTGGTCCTCAGCCAACTCTGCTGTGGCCTCAGGACCTGGCATTAGCCAGTTTCTCCTTTCAAAGGAGCAAGGTCTGTCCCCGTGCAGCACAATGGGCTCCTTAGGAACAGAGCCATCACACGGGAAAGGGAACATCTTGAAGTTCAATGGCTGCAGGAGGGTCTATTATCCCTTAAAACCGGGCACCTGGGTTGGCCCTGGAACACCCTCACACTGTTCCCAGTGGCTTTCAGTCGCAAGGTGGTGCCAGGACTGAGCGACTGGTGCAGCTGGGTTTTTCTGGGGTGAAAAATGCAAATGTGGGAACAGCTCATGAATTTGCACCACATTCGCAGCGTGTCAAGGAGAACTTGAAAAGGAGAAGGGTTTCAGAAGAAGCTGAGAAGGATTTGCCTGAGCATTAACAAGCCAAATTTCAACTGGGGGCCGAGAGCTGCTTTCCAGCATGAAATTCTCTTTTCACTTGAATTTTCAAGTTAAACAAATAAAAACCCTTCAAGCAGCAGTAAAATGTTGAGGCTGAGGTGGAACTGAATGCTCTGCTCAGAGCACTTAATTTCTGTTTGTCCCAGCTCATTTCCCCTCTCTCTTCCCACCCCAAACTGCTCGCACGGGTGTGGTTTATAGCCTGGGGTCAGTGGGGACTGGTGTCACTGGTGCTGCTGAGACCCCACAGCGGACACGCTGCGCCAGGGAGGAAAGGAAACAGGAATTGCAGTGCTGGCAGTCAGTCAGAGCTGCTTTTCTACCCATCCCTGTGTCTCAGGGTTGCTGTTCCAGCACTGCCTGTGAGTCTTCCTTTCCAGACCCACTCCTGCCTCCTCACTTCCCCATCCCAGCCCTGGGGTCATCCCTATGCCTATCAGTTGTCCCCCAGATGTCCCCCAGTTTGGGGTCCCCAGCACCCCAAACCTCCACCACCAGCCTCTGCCATGCCCAGGCACCACTCCACAGTTGCTCTGGATGACCCCACAGCCCCTCCAGAGCACAGTGACCCCACTGCAGAGGCAGTTCCTCCTGGACACTGTGGAGCTGGGTCCCAGAGGCACTGGGGATTAGGGCTGGGTGCAGCCTGGAGCACTCGCGTGAGCCTGCGCATCACTGGGTTATGCAAGAGCTGCCAGCAGCTCCCGAGCATCCCCACAGATTATATCAGAGCTGGGAACGCTGGCAGCACCACGGGTGTGAGATGTGAGATGTGTCCCGTGTGCAAGTACCACGGGCTGCTTCAGATTTCAGGGTACGTCCCTCCCCCAGCCCCTCAACCACCCCGACAGACAGCAAAGCCTGAGGAGCTCAGCAGAAGCAGCCCCACAGCCATGGTGGCTCAGGAACAGCTTCCAGCTGCCCAGGTTGTAACAGCAGGTGACACTGGGCGAGGGACCTCAGGGATCCAGAGTCCCCAGATCTGCCTGGCAGGAGAATCCAGGGTTGGGGATGACAGGGAAGGGAAGGGAAGGGAAGGGAAGGGAAGG
>VXBP01005378.1:34076-50127 GCA_013400115.1 Rhinopomastus cyanomelas | reverse complement strand
GTCCTGTTCAATCTATTCATTGATGACTTGGATGAGGGATTGGCATGCACTGTCAGCAAGTTTGCTGAGGACACAAAGCTGGGTGGTGTCGCCGACACCCCAGCAGACTGTGCTGCCATTCAGCGAGATCTGGACAGGCTGGAGAGCTGGGCTGAGAAAAATCTAATGAGCTGTAACAAGGGTAAGTGTAGAGTCTTGCATCTGGGCAGGAACAACCCCAGGCACCAGTATGGGCTGGCGACTGATCTGCTGGAGAGCAGCATGGGAGAAAGGGACCTGAGGGTCTTGGTGGACAGCAGGATGACTATGAGCCTGCAGTGTGCTCTTGTGGCCAAGAGGGCCAACAGCATCCTGGGGTGGATTAGAAGAGGGGTGGTTAGCAGATCAAGAGAGGTTCTTCTCCCCCTCTACTCTGCCCTGGTGAGACCACATCTGGAGTATTGTGTCCAGCTCTGGGCTCCTTAGTTCAAGAGGGATGTGGAGATGCCGGAGAGATTCCAGTGTTGGGCAATGAGGATGATGAAGGGGGAGCACCTCCCTTACGAGGACAGGCTGAGAGAGCTGGGTCTCTTTAGCTTGGAGAAGAGGAGACTGAGGGGTGACCTCATTAATGTCTACAAAAAAATAAATATTTCAGGGGTGGAAAGATCAACTAGNTGCTCCAGCCCTCTGATCATCCTTGTGGCCCTCCTCTGCACTCGCTTCAGTACATCCTCATGCTTCTTGTAATAAGGGCTGCAGAAGTTACCTTTCAGCTCCACGTTTCTACACTTCTCAATCTTTTTTGATGCACTGTATTTCCATTTGAGTTGATAATTCAAGAAAACCCCAGAATTAAAACTTAAGAATCCAAGGAATAAAGATGATTTGCCACCCACTGTATTTCTCCAGCACTCTAATATTAACATTCTTTCTTCTTTGTGCAACTATAATATTGGAAATGCAAAATTAGTAGGAAACAGTTTCATTTTGACATAGTATCATTTCAGTGCAGGAAAAACCCAATGCATGGTCATGTGCCCCAAATTCCTTCGAGCCAACTTAAACCATTTATTTCCTATGTATATTAATGAAACATTTCTAAGTGGCAGTAGTACTTAAGTCAGAAATTAATGAGGCATATGTAATCTTTTACAAATATAAAAAAGCCTGCATATAGAATGTCCACAATTTTTAGTTACATTACTTATCAACAGAGTTATCATTTACAGATGTCTTCAGAATTAAAAACACTGACGCCCCTTAGCCTCAGAAATAAACCTCTGCAGAAACATTTTTCTTATTTATAAATACAACCCCAATTATCTATTTATGTGCTTTTTTGTTAGCCATCCACAGCATTTCTGTTGTCTTTAAGAGATGGTGTGATATAAAACAAACAGCCCCAAGTCCATCTGCTCCTTACATGCTTTCACAGTGTTATTTTTCAATGACAGTAGCAAACAGTATTCATTGTGCAAAGAGCGACTGTTGCTGTAGCTATTGCAAAACTCACCACCATAATGAAGTGATGTTTTGGGAAATTTTCAGCAGACAGGAATCAGAGTAGGCTGCAGTGACTTTAAGAACTGTTACCAGTTAGGAAAACTGAGGCTGGGGTAACGTCTGAGTAAACCCCAAGTTCAATTATTTGACTTTCTGCTTTTTCCTTGCCTGAAACTCTTCAGTTTTGTTTTTGACAGATTTTATTAGCACTGATAAGGCAGGATCTATGGCTTTCTTGGCAGTCTCTCCTTTCTTTGCCATCTTATTCTCCTGTCCTTTGCTTGCCTCCTTAAGATCATGCTCCTTTTCTTCTCTTCGGCGAGCTTTCTCTTCCAAGATCTTTTCTACTGCTTTTGTCTTCTTGAAATTTGGATCTGAAGGATCCAGATTAAAAAGGGGAGAAGTAAACATGGCTTGGAATCTTGTATCGGCAACATTTACCTGAAGGCAGAAAAGGAGTATTTAGGTGTCTGTTACCCACAGTACCAAAGCTTTTAAACACAGTAAAACAGCAGCTGCTTAAGCAGTCGTAGCCACAGGAACATTCACCATGCCTGCAACTGCTCCAGTCACAAAATCCCAGTGAGTGTGGAGCAGAGGGCCAAAAGACTCTGCCCGTAAAATGGACAAGTGAGTGCAGGTACAAATCCTGTGTATGCCTTGACTGCCAAACCAGGGAAAGGTTTGTTGTGGAGGACTGACCAGGACCAAAGCAGCAGTGCATGAACCAAGTATTCCAGTCAGCGAGTTCTAGGAGGCTTTGCATAAACAGCATCTTATCTTACGCAGAGTTGGAGTCTGATCCCCTCGACAATGTATCACAGTATTTCTCGCTTTCTGAAAACAGCCTGTAACACCATAAAATTGCTAGATCTAGCTCTCCTTCAGATAGAGGACAGGAGGATATGAAACTACAACATTTTCCCTTAACATAATTGACATTAGCAAAGTTTCTATCTGAGCCTCAAAATGAAGGGTACCCCATTACCTGGAAGTCATCTTCCACTAACTCTTTCTTTTTCATTAGAAGTTTCTTCTTCTTCTTGCTCAAATTCTGTTGTTCTACAATCTTCTTATAATTAAAATGTTTTCTGGCATCACCGTCATCATCCATCATAAGCAGGGCCATCTCAGCCTGTTCGAAAATACAAGTGTCCATGCACACAATGAAATTATGTCTCCTATGAAAAATACAGCATCTTGTTAACAAAGTCTGGACGAGCGTACACACGTAGGTGAGCTGAAACAGGGCTGTCAGAGCGTCACTCATAACAACATTCTTTCAACACTGTGAAGCGTAGCACTAAATACAACAGCCACTTTCCTTTCTACTAGATATAAAACCAGCACAAATGTCCACATTCGATTTTCAAACATGCTAATAACCTAACCTGAAAACTGGACCACGTAACTTAGACATAACAAACTGATTTTATAATGATCGTTATATAGGGGAAAAACTACTTTAATATGTTTACTTAGTTAACTAGTTTGGAGAAAGAATGGAAAGCAAACACACTCAGTAGCAAACAATTCCAACTTCAAGGTTCAAAGTCTACAGGACAAGGTTTGACACACAAACATTTCATACAGCGCTGATGTTAGACGTTCAGCACCATCCAACACACAAACATACTGGGATAGTTCTAACAGTAGAGAGACAGCACAAGCAGTATGGCTTCTGTGTTACCTAATCCCATGGAGCCATGCTCACCTATCATGTTTCAGAAAGATATCCATAAATCTTAAACTCTTCAATCGTAGGCGATATCCTTTAATCTTAAAACATCAAGGCAAGGACCACCTACCATCCTTCTGGGGTAGTTTCTTTTCCAAAAGCTCTTGCTATTAAAATTACACAGTAATATTCTATTGCCATCATATGGAATTCATTACTTCCACTCCCAAACACACAACCAGTCCTGCAGAATTCAGGCAACATTAAGAAATGCAGATGTTGTATATTAAACCACTTTACCTTCTGTTTCTCAGCTTCGTCTTCTGAGGTACTTTCAACTGATTCTGTTCTCTTCTTCAAACTTGTCTTCTTCTTTAAACCTACGTGCAAATATAGGACATGTGCATATTTACCAAAGCATAAGACCAGAATTTTCTCATGAACAGAACCTTTAGGTGCATCTCATTTTCTTCTAATCAATACCAAGGTGCCAGATGTGGGAAAGGGCTGAAGAGCTAAGAAAAACCAGCCAGACCTAAAGCAACCAAAGTACGCGGAGTACTTGTTCAAGGCAGCAATATTCAAATGGCACAAATGAGTCACTGAGAAAGAACAGTCAGAACAAAATGGGTTTGCTGTGTTTTCCACAGAGCAGTAGCGACAAGTTCTACCACAGCGCACGCAAACATCAGGAAGAATTTTTTAAACCTTATGACCAAATTTTGCAAATAATTTTTTGCTTTCTACTACTTCATTCTAGAACTCCTAATGAAAGAATCTTAAGCAGTGCATGTGTTGTTCATTTATATCAGGACTAAGACGAGTTATAATCAGGACACCCAAGACGGATGTCACTGTTGCAACTTGTTTGGGGATTTTAAACAACTCAATATAAAATAAGTCAAGCTAAATCAAAATTAAAAAGTCAGCTTCCTAATTTTCCTCAGGCATGCTAATTACACTCAAGTTTTATAATGCAACTGCAGTCATGTAGTTGTGTCTGGCTTATGAACAGGGTAAAACTTACTTCATTGCTTGTTTTAATAAATCTAGTTTTGAAGTCTCCTTCGTTGTTGACTAGAAAAAGTGCGTGAATGTTTAAAACCCGCTTGGACGTGTTCCTGTGCGACTTGGTCTAGGTGGTCCTGCTGTGGCAGGGGGACCAGACTAGATGATCTTTGGAGGTTCTTTCCAATCCCCCATGTTCTGTGATTCTGTGGTCACCCCCAGGGTGTTTTATAAAGAAATTATACACTCTTAACTGCAGTGTGCTGCAGTCTCAAATGGTTCGTTCCTTCTGTTTAAGGAGGTCTACTCGAGTCTGCAAACATAGATTATGCTGCAAAAGCACGTGGGTGAGATCATGTGACAGTCAGTTTAAGGGAGAAATTTCTGTCTTTCATGAGAATTGTGGAACGCTCATGAAAAATTAGGATTATTCAGGTTAGTGATGTCTGTACCCTAAATAAAAATTTATCAAAGCTGAAGCCTTATTCAAAGACTGTAACCTCTTTTCCTCAACTGGATAAGCTTGCTGTGTTTTAAAACAACCCTGATGATGGAGGCTGTTCCAGTAAACTTGGTGAAAGCCAGACAAAAGTTGTGCTGCGTAATCGCCATTAAAACGTCAGCAGCCAACAGCTGTTACTCTCCCTTTAAATCTTCACTAAGGCTAGCCAGCCACAATTAGTTTTTCTCCTGCTTCTCAGTAGATTATCAGTAACACTGCAGACAAAAACCTCACATCCTTGACCTTCATGTGTCCATTTTACTACCCTCAGACTCCATGAATGCCCAAAGTATTCTCCACATTATAAAAAGGAAGTTCGGGAACGGTGAGACATAACCGTTCTCTGCCAAGTCCCTCCATGACACAAAAAACTTCTTACATAAAGCAGGATAAAATACTTTCTTGAAGATGTCTCACAGAAGGTTGAAATACCAAACATTAGCACAAGAGTGCCTATCTTATTGCCCTCGTAAAAAACCAAAAAACATTGGGGGAAGGAATGGCATCTTTACGAAGGGTCCTGAAATAACCTCCCCACACCTGCCACACATGAAAACATGGCAGCTTCAAGTCTGGTGTTTTCTACTAAACAGACACAAAAAAGGCCACTTTTTTAAAATTATGTATTTTCTCCTAATTTAAACTTATAACAATCAAGACAGAAACTTTTGCTGGCTGGTTTGAAATTCAAAAACACCAGGACTGGTGGTATTTGTTTTTGCTATCGTCTTTTTCCTTGGCTGGACTACTACCTTTTTATTTCCCATGTCTATTTAAAAATTCTTTTGATACACAATAGTATGAGCCACCCTTAGGTTTTGGCTCCCAAAATCAAGAAAAGCCAGAGATTCACCGTTATTCATTATCGTTACCTTAAAATTTTAACCAGCAACATTTTAGTGAGTATAAATTTGCTAACCTGAACAGACTAAAAGTCCTGTAAAACCGACTGTTTTTAAAACCTAAAATGAACAAGTTGTTCCCTAAAATATGACTTTTCTTTATTTGGGTTTCCAAGGGTAGAAAAACAGCTATCAGACAAAGATAAAAGAAAACAGATTTCTTCTGAAGGACACGTTTGACTTCCATATAATTGACCCAAACTTCAGAGATCCATACATACCTGACTCCTTTTCTATAAAAGGAAAACAGGCTTTCAAGGCACTAAAGCTCTTTTCTCTGGAATATTTAGAGGAGCAGATGGCCAGCTTGTTTCTAACAGCCATGCTGAGAAACTGCCTAAGTAACAAGTCTCCGATAAAAGCTACGAGAACAACGTTCCTTACCACTCCACGTACTGCAATATGCATCATTCTGTAAGGACAGTGACTGCAAATGACATCTACTACATATGCTCTGAGCATGCTGCCTCTGCATTCACTCTAGCCCAACTGTCCTTGTAAAGCACATTATTTAAGGAAAGGGCAGACTTATTCCAGGAGTCACCTGTCTTGACTCACCTGTTTTCTCAAATTCTTCAGCAAAATATGGGTCTCGGAGATCAACATCAGATGGAATTTCATCTTCACTCTGTTCTTTCTCAGCAGCATACTGTAACAAAGCACAAAACATATTTCAATAAACACATAAATTACAACTTCTGTTTAACTGAAATCAGACACTGCTGCTGTTAGAAACGATGAAGATGAACCCTGAAATACTATGTGCTGAGTATCATAAAACTAGAACAGACTAAAATTGCTAGTAGAGACAGATTGATAATTTAAAATTTGACAGATGGGAGCTTTTTGTGCATCTGACAAAAGGCAATATTCCAAGGATCTTTATTAGGTGTACCCACAAACTCTGATGCGTAACCATACCAACAAATTACAGGATCACAGCATTGTTAGGTCCTTACTTTATGTCCCACACAAACTGTACCTGGGGTAGAAACTTGAGCACTCTTAAATTCAGAGACCGAGTTCAGATTTATTACAGCTTGCCCCTGGACTTAATTTAGCAGGGTAAACAAGAACACTGTGCTAGCAAGAGTTGCTCTACTAGGTAACCATGCTACTTACTCTAATCAGAGGACTCATTTCTTCAGTTTTACTATGTTAGTCATGCCCTTCTCTGAAGACATTCAAAACCTGCCTGGGATGTGATTCTGTTCAACCTGCTCTGGGTGAACCTGCTCTGGCAGAGGGGCTGGACTGGATGATCTCCAGAGGTCCCTTCCAATGCTGACCATTCTGTGAAATGCCAGTTAAACCTAACTGGCATGCAGAGCATAACTCAAATTGCCATCCTTAAAGTGATCTTCCTAATGTATTAAAGGATGTAAATTAAAATCCAGCTGTTATTATGACACATTGATCTCTAAAGCAACACTAGCAGATAAACAAAACTGTGTGCAAGCGTATGTATGAGCAGCAGCATACTCACAATCATTTTGCTCTGCCAGTTTGACAAGGCACTCTGTCTTGCCAAAGGAGTGACAACTGCACATTCCAACCTTTAAGTAGTAGTGGAAGCTGTACAACTTCTTATTCAGCTTCTCCAAACTGAACAGCAACTTATGAAAACAATAAAACAAACAGCTCTCCCCTCAAACGGCCACTGCAAACATCACCTTTTTCTTTTTCTTAAAAATTCTTTTTTCTTTCTTCTTCTCTAGATATTTTTGCCACGGAGTTAGGTTATCCTTTCCTTCCAACCTGGTTTTAACCCTTTCTTCAGCAGTTTCTTTCAGGCCTGGAATACAAAACAGCAAGTTTTAAATATGAGATTAGTCTGATTTTTTTATTTAAAACAAACACTTTCTCCTTTTTAAAGAATCACCTAGTTTTCCTTTAGCAAGTCTGTGAAAACAACATAAACGCTGCTTAAAACAGCATCTTTATGAGATCAGTTTACAGGATGTGTTTTACCAAATAAAACATTCAGTCAGTAATAAACTGTACAAGAGTGAGAATAACAACTTGCTTATGTGATATCCGATTCCTAACACTCACGCTGCTCCTTAGAAAGGCCTCCTCTCCACACGAGGCAGATGCCACTTCTTAAGGATCAGCAAAAACAGTAAAACACAATAAAATAATCTCACCAGACCTATACAGAGCCTATTTGATGTACCTTACTGCAATTAGCAAAGATTCACAAACCACTTAGAACACAGGCCAGTCCTCTGTGCGTGGCAAAATGAAGTACAAAAGAAAAGGTGACCCGACATCAACTCTGAAACGTTAAATGACAATCAGGATATAGGGTGACCTCACACCTGGCCTGAGCCTCTGTAGCTGTTGCTGTCCATTTCACAGAGAGATACGATCTGGCTGCTGGATGAAGTTGCTACACACAAAGTGAGTACACTGCTGAAACTTTGCCTCTGTGACAATACTAGGACAATTGTGCAGTATTGAAAGTAAAAACAAAGCCACAGCTAGAAAAGCACAGAAAAATGTAAATGAAACCGAAAAGAATTGTTCGCATTACCTACTAACACCATAACATGACACGGACCATGTTCGCATTACCTACTAACACCATAACATGACATGGACCATGTTCGCATTACCTACTAACACCATAACATGACATGGACCATGTTCGCATTACCTACTAACACCATAACATGACATGGACCATGTTCGCATTACCTACTAACACCATAACATGACATGGACCATGTTCGCATTACCTACTAACACCATAACATGACATGGACCATGTTCGCATTACCTACTAACACCATAACATGACATGGACCATGTTCGCATTACCTACTAACACCATAACATGACATGGACCATGTTCGCATTACCTACTAACACCATAACATGACATGGACCATGTTCGCATTACCTACTAACACCATAACATGACATGGACCATGTTCGCATTACCTACTAACACCATAACATGACATGGACCATGTTCGCATTACCTACTAACACCATAACATGACATGGACCATGTTCGCATTACCTACTAACACCATAACATGACATGGACCATGTTCGCATTACCTACTAACACCATAACATGACATGGACCATGTTCGCATTACCTGCTAACACCATAACATGACATGGACCATGTTCGCATTACCTGCTAACACCATAACATGACATGGACCTTGTTCGCATTACCTACTAACACCATAACATGACATGGACCATGTTTGCATTACCTACTAACACCATACCATGACATGGACCATGTTCGCATTACCTACTAACACCATAACGTGACATGGACCATGTTTGCATTACCTGCTAACACCATAACATGACATCGACCATGTTCGCATTACCTGCTAACACCATAACATGACATGGACCATGTTCGCATTACCTACTAACACCATACCATGACACGGACCATGTTCGCATTACCTACTAACACCATAACATGACATGGACCATGTTCGCATTACCTGCTAACACCATAACATGACATGGACCATGTTCGCATTACCTGCTAACACCATAACATGACACGGACCATGTTCGCATTACCTACTAACACCATAACATGACACGGACCATGTTCGCATTACCTGCTAACACCATAACATGACACGGACCATGTTCGCATTACCTGCTAACACCATAACATGACACGGACCATGTTCGCATTACCTACTAACACCATAACATGACACGGACCATGTTCGCATTACCTACTAACACCATAACATGACATGGACTATGTTTGCATTACCTACTAACACCATAACATGACATGGACCACGTTACACTAGACAAGTTATTTTCAAGTCATCTTAAAAAGCCACTTAATACCAGGGTATTTTAACAGAAAACTATCTAAAGTTAAGAACAGCTGGTATGAGAGAAAATCTAGATTCAGATTAAATACCTAGCAGTAAGTAGTTGTTGGGAGTTTTTAAAAAAATTACATATTTGCTAACAAGAAGCAGAGATTTAGGGCACAGAGTCCTTGAAACATATCAGCCTCTCAAAGAAACAAAACTAACAATTTGAAACTAGTGCAAACACCAGTTCCTGTTCTTGCACTTGTGGACACTCCAGAAACAATTCAAAGGCTGAAGAGCTGCTTACAACAGCTCTGGAACACAAAGTGTGGACAAAGATGTAAAATATGAAGCCTTGTCTCTCAGAAAGAAAACAATGGAACAAAAAACAGATAAAGTAGTCTTCTACTATCCTGGAAGGGAGCCAGAATGAGCACTAAGTGGCAAACCATTATAGCCGCAAAAACTGACTACTAAACCAGCAATTAAATGCAGAGCCACAACAGAAAGACACGGTATAGTTTGAGTAAAAAGATCCCACCAACAAAATCTCTTAACGAACGAGAGCAAGTATTCAGTTACTTCTAACTGCACACCTCTTGATCTCCAAACTCAAGGGAAGTCATCGGCTTCCCAGAAATGGACCTACTATTACTGTGGCGACTATTTGCATTAGTTTTGTAGAAAAAATTACTGGCCAGGTAGCAACCTTGCAGATTATGAAAGTGAGGTCAGAGAGTGGTGGTCAATGGGACAGAGTCTAGTTGGAGGCCTGTATCTAGTGGAGTGCCCCAGGGATCGGTNCCTCAGTACAAGAGGGATGTGGAGCTGCTGGAGAGAGTTCAGCGTAGGGCAACAAAGATGATAAGAGAGGTGGAGCACCTCCCTTATGAGGAGAGGTTGAGGGAGCTGGGTCTCTTTAGCTTGGAGAAGAGGAGACTGAGGGGTGACCTCATGAATGTCTACAAATATTTGAGGGGTGGGTGTCAGGACGATGGCACTGGGCTGTTCTCGGTGTCATGTAGTGATAGGACGAGGGGCAATGGTTGTAAGCTGGAACATAGGAGGTTCCACATCAACCTGAGAAGGAACTTCTTCACGGTGAGGGTGACGGAGCACTGGAACAGGCTGCCCAGGGGGGTTGTGGAGTCTCCCTCGCTGGAGATATTCAAGACCCAGAATCTCAAAGGCGGCAACAAGATTTCTGGTTTATTTGCCTGGAAAATGGAATCATTTAATCCATCTGGCACTGAAGGACTTAAGAGGAAAGTGCAGGCCTTTCTTGTGGTATTCGGCAGTCTCATGAAAGGCATTAGAGGTTCTCCACAGATTAGAAAGGCTTAGGAACTACTCTCCAGACCACTTCCAGAAAATAAGAGCATATCGAAGTCATCAAAGGCTCTTGATCGCAGAAGGGGAGGGGAATTGTCTATTTTAAGTATAATTAACTGTCCATAGAAAAGACTAATTTATACCCTTATCGATATTAAAATTTTTTATAATACCTGCAGCAGTTTCTTAGTTTTCCCAAATAAGGGCCAAGAAAAGAGAGGAAAAAGTCATCTACATTAGCACACAACTACTGCCCAAGCTAAAGTACTACAAGTGTGATAAATACTACACCAAACCTAAGTATATTGCTTCTCATACTGGTGAGAGAATTGAGGGCAGAATTCTTCCTTCTCTGATCACTTGGTTTTGAAAACATTTGAGGTTTTAACAGCATGCAACTGTCACAATTATTAGAATCTAGGAAGGTAATTCTCTTTCTCTGGAAATCTGAGTAAGCAAGTTCATCTTGCATGTCATGTCTTACCAGAAAAAAGAAACACCTTGTTGCAGGTAGCTAAAAAGAATGGCAGCCCGAAATACTCTGCTAACATTAGAATTTGCCACCCTCAAAGACAACACCTGTTCAGACAGTGTAGCGTTCCAACACAGCACAATGGCCATAAAAAAAAAATGACCACACCTAGCAGCTAAGATGTCGAGTGTGAAGAACTGTAGTGCTGAGCCCACACAGCTTTGTTCTGCACAGAGCAGGACTGCCTCAGCCAGAGGTCACACTGATATCAACTGAGAGACAGTCCATATGAGTGCGCATTTTGTGATCCAACAGCCACTTGGGGCTCACCATGGACTTTACAGAGACACAACTGCCTCTTACTCTCCTTCTGATGAAAACAAATTACACATTTTCCCTCATGACCACATAAAAGCATGAGGTGTGCAGATTTAAGTCCAAAAAACAAGAAAAAAAAAAAAGTTGTATGAAGAACTGGCTGAGTATCATGAAGTAATGCAGTTGTGGTCTTCTCCATTTTCACCTTCTATAGGGAGACCTGGCAGCTGGACAAGAATGCACTGCAACTGTTTCTCCAATGAGATATGATTAAGAAAACAGATGGCTGCTCATATATGACATTGATTTTCTGCCTAAAAGAAACAGATCAAAGAAAGCTGGAACTGCATCCAATTCATTCTTGCTGGCACTGTGGTTTATTGAAAACTATTATGACTCAAGAATAACTGAATCATTTGCAAAGTATACTTTCTAGAACCATGTGTAAATATTTCTGCCAAAATGCAGATTTAAAAATTAATTCAGATCTGTGCCTGTCAACTGAAAATCCTCCTAGATTTAATTGTTGTAATTCTTCGATGTCAAAGGCTTTGGTAGGAAAACTATTTTGTAATAGATCAAGTAGATTAAGACAGAACTTGATAATAAAAATATTTCAAGAAACATAAACCGGTTCTGAAAAAAATTTAATTCTGAAACCCAATTTCTTAATTCCCAGAATGCTCCAAATGAACATTGTTAAACTGGTTTGAAACTTAAATAAGCACATTATTCAAGAAAAATAACATATTAACCGGTGCGTAACTACCACTCTCCTCTAAGAAAGCAGAGCCCCAACTGCATATATATTGTCAGAGCTATAAACTACTGTTCAGCAAGTGCTGACTATGCTCCACTGTAAAAACAATTTCTAGAAGTCTCCCTTACAGATGCGCAGAACCTCTTTTAGGACTTCTGTTTGGGACAAAGATATATTCCAGGAGCTAGCAGCTCACAGTGGCACTGAGTGACTTCACGGAGGTAAACAGTCTAACTAGCAAAGGCCAGGGAACACTTTCAAGATCACCAGAAACTCTGCTCTTTGACAACACTCCAATTTTTTCAGGGTGAGGAAACACTAACATGTACTGCAAAAAATCAATTTCTAAACTGACATCAAACACTGTAAGTTACCAATGTAAACTTCACTGTGCACATTCACCCCATCATGATATGAATAATCTCTCCCAGTGCACAGACTGTATCCAACTGACAGCACTTTTTATCAGAGTAGAGGTTTTCTGTTTTGTTTGGGGTTTTTTCCACCCTTCCCTCAAAAAGCAGGAGCCCCACAAGAAGGCACAGTGACGGGCTGGACTACATGTAATAAGGAACAAATTAAACTTTCTGAAGACAAGTTCCATTATAAAGAAGCAGAAATTAGGTAACTGGATTTCATCTCTAGTACAGTTCCTAAAGTTTAATATAATTTACTTGTAACATGCGAGGCACATTTTTAAGATGTAGTCTTTCTGAAAGTTTCTTGCTCTCTCTGTGCAAGAGACTAAAAACAGTTTCTGAAGTACAGTCCTTCATTAGTATAATTTGCAAAACTCTTTGAAAGACAAACAAAAACCCCATACAATGTTTTCCAAACACACAAAAGACACAGTAGCTTTTCAAACTCTTTGACCAATGCTGGGCCTATACAAGCACCGAACACATTCCTAGCAGTAATTTCCACCTTCAGTCTGAAAGTTGGCAACCACAAATCTTTGCAAAACATCTTATGATCGCCAACGATGTATGAAAGCTCAGCGGCACAATCAATTAAAGCCAGCGAGCAAGCGACGCTGCAAGCGCTGACGCTCTGTGGGCACATGAAGTAAACCGTGATACCGCAAGTACTGGTCCTACTGGGCACGCATTACACGTGCCTCTTCTAAAGCGTCGTGGGACAATTTGCATGAGGAATTACCAAAATTAATTCAAAAGTAATTTAGAAATTAATTTAATTAATGTCACAATTAAGCTTGAAGAGATCTAACAAGTGCCAGGGCTGGTACACATTGTCACAATGACCTCTGAGCCAGGATCAAGGAGGAGAGGCCACGTGAAAATCCTGGCCTTTTTGGGGATCTACAGACTTGTTAAATTGGTTCATTACATGTCAGGGAAAAGGGAAAGACCCCTATCATAGATGAGAAAAAAATACTAGACACTGCTACTTCAGATCTCAGGATGACTTCTTCTGGGATGCTATACGGTGAAAGTTTTCTCCTTTTAAATTTCCAGGTGAAAAGCTGGATGTCACTAGTTTTCTTTCTAGAAGCTCTCTATCCCACAGAGCAGTCTCTTGGGACATCAGACTTATCCCTTCTCTTCAAAATCTTCTCCCAAATCTTCAGCATTCATAGTTTTTATGCTATACTTTCAAATCACACTGGTTTAGGTGTGCGTAAGTGTCCACGACTCCGTGGCAAACACAATAATTTTATTCACAAAAATCTATAAAGTGATGAATGAAACAGAAAGGAAAAAAAAAGCTAAAGGGAAGATTACAGCTGAATAGAGTTCAGCTGCTATAATTTCTTTTATTTCCCTGGTTGTAATCCATCTGAATTCCAATTTATGGAAAAAAATGGTCAGTTCCCACTACTATAAATCAAACCCCTTACACTGTATCTCTGTTAGCAGGTCAATACTGCATACCCTTCAAGTAAGTGAGAGAAAAAAGCTTACCTGGAACCCATTTAATCTCCATTTCTATATCATTCTCTTCCTGTTTTTTCTCTTTTTCTTGGATACTTTGTAAAAGTTCTCTGTACTTGGCAATTTGCTCTTCATCATCCTTCTGGCTTCTCACAGGTTTGTCACCTTCCATTTCATGAGCTTCACCATCATCTAGAAAGAGAGAGTAAAGCTATCACAGACAGCCTCAAGACAAGAATCAACTGAAGTTAGGAAACACACGTAAGGCACATACACTGTTTTTAAAGAAAACCAAGATGAGTATTTTCTATTATCCCTCTAAAGAGCAACCAATTTAAGAATTTCTCACTTAAAGAAAAATACTACCTGAAAAGACACAAGGAGATTTTTCCAGCAAAGAAAATCACTGATTGGACACAGTATCATTGACTGTATTTTAAAATCATTAATTTCAGAGTACCTTACTGCAAAATAGTACCCAAACCTCTACAAATAAGCTGTGTAAAGCATTTTGAAAACAGAGCGCTACATTTTAAGAAGGAAACTTTGCAAGACTCTGTATTCCCACAGCACCTTAACCTCCAGTGATTTGCTGAATGAACAAATGAAGCGGGGTGGAACAGATTTTTCTCTTTTCCCACACCACTACAATGTTACTCACAATAAGCTTTTGAACAAATGTTTCAGAGACAATAGGCTTTTAAGGCTTTAAAGATGCTGTAGCTCCTTAAACTGTAGGAGACAAGACCTGCTGCAGGCTCCTTGCTGCTTTTTATCAGGATTAGCAGCAAAGCTGTGATCACTACAGTACTGAGTTGCCTAGACAGCAGAAGTGTTGTCTACAAAGACAGACTGGGGTTGCAAGTTAACGCTGTGTGACCTCTGGTCTTTGGATAAACCTTAGGTATGACACTGTTTTCATCTCATCACTGCAAGAAGCTGAGTGTTGTCTGGGACCAGAAACCTGTATTAAACACAGGCCCATAGAATTATGTCAGTTGTTAAACACCTTTAAGGTCATCAAGTTCTACAGTAAATCTAGCACCGCCAAGCCACCACTAGACCATGCCACTAAGCATGCACTGCATCGACCCACATCCTCCTTCTGGCCTTTCATTAGCTGACTGTCACATTTGCTGACCTACAGTTAACTGGGACCTCCCCAGTTAGCCAAGACTGCTGATAGACGATGGAAAATGGTTTGACGAGCACTGCTACCAGCTCACTCAGTCCTCTTTGAGGGATCCGAACCACTCCCATAGGCCTCTATGCGTGTCTTAAGAGGTTTGGCAAGCTGATAACCATTTCACCCTTGCATTTGGGAAGCTTCATTCAACTCCCCGTCCCTGACTTCCAGATCATAGAATCATTACGGATTGGAAGGGACCTGGAAAGATCATCTAGTCCAATCCGCCTGCAACAGCAGGATCACCTAAACCAAGTCACACAGGAACACATCCAGGTGGGTCTTGAATATCTCCAGTGAAGGAGACTCCACAACCCCCCTGGGTAGCCTGTTCCAGTGCTCCATCACCCTCACCGTGAAGAAGTTCCTTCTCAGGTTGATGTGGAACCTCCTATGTTCCAGCTTACAACCATTGCCCCTGTCACTACATGACACCGAGAACAGCCCAGTGCCATCCTCCTGACACCCACCCCTCAAATATTTGTAGACATTAATGAGGTCACCCCTCAGCCTCCTCTTCTCCAAGCTAAAGAGACCCAGCTCCCTCAGCATCTCCTCGTAAGGGAGGTGCTCCACCTCTTTTATCATCTTCGTTGCCCTACGCTGAACTCTCTCCAGAAGCTCCACATCCCTCTTGAACTGAAGGGCCCACAACTGGACACAATACTCCAGGTGTGGTCTCACCAGGGCAGAGTAGA
>VXBP01005378.1:12727-25784 GCA_013400115.1 Rhinopomastus cyanomelas | reverse complement strand
AGCCAGCAGTGTGCTCTTGTGGCCAAGAGGGCCAACAGCATCCTGGGGTGGATCAGAAGGGGGGTGGTTAGCAGATCAAGAGAGGTTCTTCTCCCCCCTACTTTGCCCTGGTGATACCACATCTGGAGTACTGTGTCCAGTTGTGGGCTCCTCGGTTCAAGAGGGATGTGGAGCTGCTGGAGAGGGTCCAGTGACGGGCAACGAGGAGATGCTGAGGGAGCTGGGTCTCTTTAGCTTGGAGAAGAGAAGACTGAAGGGTGACCTCATTAATGTCTACAAATATTTGAGGGGTAGGTGTCAGGAGGATGGAACTGGGCTGTTCTCAATGTCATCTAGTGATAGGACAAGGGGCAATGGTTGTAAGCTGGAACGTAGAAGGTTCCACATCAACCTGAGAAGGAACTTCTACACAGTGAGGGTGACAGAGCACTGGAACAGGCTGCCCGGGGGGGTTGTGGGTTCTCCTTCTCTGGAGGTGTTCAAGACCCACCTGGATGTGTTCCTGTGTGACTTGGTTTAGGTGATCCTGCTGTTGCAGGCGGATTGGAATAGATAATCTTTCCAGGTCCGTTCCAGTCCGTAATGATTCTACGATTACTCCTAATAACCTAGGTAAATTTTTTTACCACCTTGATAAGTTGTAATCAACGTTACTCAGGCTTCACAGAAAGGCATCAGATCTTCAAATCCTCATTCAGCACTGAACGAACACAATAGCTACAACATGATCTACAGATAAATCACTCAACAGTATGACTAAAAGCAACTTTCATGTAACAGATTTATCATATCAGCAATAAAGGAAGTGTTCTGTGACTTAGATCATCTTGCTACTTGAAATCACTCTAATTAAAATCATTTCACTTGGCTTTTTCAAACATTAACTACACCAAGTAAAGAGATTTTGCAGTACAGAGATGAAAACTGGAAAGCTGTTGAAGGGCGAGGTGACAACTCTTAAGTCAAACTCTAATTAAACTTCTATGTAACTCCAAATTCAGCTAATGTACTTTGTCTTCAAATACAACCGTATTTATTTTATTTGTATCACAATAGTGATATTACTAGTAATATTACTTATATCTAAATCCACCGTTGAGATTCAAATATAATTTTAAAAACTTGTACATGTATTTATTTCTAATGTATAAAGAACATTGGAAAAGTATATTCAATGCAAGCAAATAAAAGCATAAAAAAACTAATCTCAAGTTCCACTAAATTTGAAAAAGATTCTACAGCTTGCCTAGACAATGAATCTTTAGAAAATATGTTATTCCATCAATTCTTTACTTCCTAATTGGAAAAGGCAAATGCAAAACACACTGAGGTCATCACCAATTTCTCTCCACCTTTAGGTCACGCACCGAAGAGGCAAACATATGCCACTTTTGTAGAGTTAAGCTCTGAAGGACAGGTAGCTTGTTTACACAGTAGAACTTCACCATGGCTTTTATACAAGTATAATGTTGTGCACATAAAAGACATAACTCAAAGCACTTTTTAGGAGATTGGGTAAAGAATTTACATATTATGTAACTTTTGCTCAAAACAGTGCAGCTAATGATTTCAGGATAATGTTTATTAACCTAAATACCTTGTTGCTGTTCTTCCTCTTCTTCACTAGATGAAGCCAAATAAGCTTGAAAATCCATATCAAGAAGTTCTTCTTTATTAAAGGTTCTGCTGAGTGACATTACCCGCTCATGATCTGTCTCATCCCACGTGATATCTACCTTAAAAATAAGAACACCACTTGTGGAAGCTGTAACACTGAAATTACATATTGCAACTCACTTTTTAAAGAAAATTATTACATATTTTCCATTTAAGAAGCCACATAAGCCTGTTGCTAATCTTCTCGATAACTATTAGCCATAATAACAATTTATTAAAATAAATTCAATAACAACTTCTTCGCATTTGTCTTACAATGAGATTCAAGTAGCATTAGTACATGACAGAATGAAGAGGTCTCCTCATTCGCTGAAGGGTTCTGTAACAGGTCTCACAACACGAAATCTCCGTAAGCCAAATTTCCTTCATGGCAGCACATAAAGGTGTTGGAGCAGCCACCAACTCCTTTCCCATCAGCAACTCATTCCTGGAATCATGCACGGATTGGCATGGGCACAATGAAAGTGTTTGCACAACTGCACCCTCATTCAGGACGCCTGATTGAGAAAAGATGCAGCAGAATTTTCTTCTTTCTCAACTAATCAATCCTCCAACCTGGTTCACTTCATGGCCAGAAGGAAGTTTTGGCTCTCATGCAAGACTGAGTAAGAATACATCCAATGAAGGGGAGAAGCTATTTAAGCCTGGAACTACCATCAGAAGGGTTCTTGTTGGGCTACACACAA
Source organism: Rhinopomastus cyanomelas (assembly GCA_013400115.1). Taxonomy (NCBI): domain Eukaryota; kingdom Metazoa; phylum Chordata; class Aves; order Bucerotiformes; family Rhinopomastidae; genus Rhinopomastus; species Rhinopomastus cyanomelas. The sequence continues at coordinate 23,421 of VXBP01005378.1, read as the reverse complement.
ACATCCATTTAGGCAAATTAGAAGATTTAAATGTGAATTCCCAGTGCAACTTGTGACAGAAGTATAATATGGTCAACACAGAGTATTTCATTTATACCAGAGAAGTTCAATCTCTTCTCAAATCCAGAAGAGAGCTTATTTTTGGGGTTGTGACTTGTGGCTGTGTAACATGCTTAGATATTTTAGTATCCCTCATGTTTTTATTTTTGAAAACGTAATCAGGAATCTGTTCCTCACGTAACTTACAAGCTGACAATAAAACTAAACAAATCAGAAAAGAAAAACATTACAAAAACATTGTAAAGATACCTTTGATGTTCCCATAGCAGCAGATGTGAAATACTTTGGCTTATATGCAGCGACATTCACTTCTGAAGCTACATCTTTTGGCTTATCATCAAATGTAATGTTATCCGGAATAAATCTGAAGGCCAAACAAAACATGTTATTATTCAAATCCATGAGGAAATTCCATAGTATAAACATCCTTAGCTGTTCATGAGTCTGCTTTTTTATGCTTTTCATCAGCACAAAGCAATCTACTAAAAGTAAGCCTGAAAAGGAAACAAAAGAAACCAACAAGTACTCCACAGACAAAGATTAACTGCCTGGCTTCTGCAGAGCTATTCCATAGGTTTTGATATACAGCACAACCATACCATGGAATTAAACGAAACAACTTTCAGCATGGTATTAGCAGACCCAAGGTGGTGTTTACTGGTGCATCCGTTTGCTTTAAGAATCATCCAGTCCACCATGGCAGGGGTGCTGGAGCTAGATCTTTTAGGTCCTTTCAATCTCAAACCACTCTTTATAGGAAGCTTAATACTAAAGCTCAAAGGAAAGAGTTATTAAAACAGAATTTGGAAACAGATAAATAAAAAAATTCAAAACAATATAATAAAGCCTGGCACATACTTAAAATTACAATTAGTAAAATAAAAAGAACCTGTTCAAAAGACCAGAGTAATGTGTAAGGCCAGAAGAAGTTAGATTAAAAAACCCCACAACCCCCATTTGTACAAACATGAGAAATAACTTCCTTTTTAAATACTGCAAATGTAATATGATTAATACTATTCACCATCAAAATTTAAGCAAATGGAAAAACTAGGAAAAGATTGGATAATTTCAAACAGTTATGTCTGCTGTAAAACAGCATCTTCCTATGTTTAGAAGCATGAAAAGTTACACATTCATTTGGCAGAAATCACCCTTTCCAGAAGGGTTCAAAGCAAATGAATTAAGCTTCTCTAGAGAATTCTGAAAGCAAAAAGTCTTATCTTTCACCGATTTCCAAGAATGCCCACAACACATGCAAAACTGGACAAGGATTTATAACAGCTGGATAAAGCCAGTTCCCATCAAACCTTATGATGATTTAACAATTCTTTTTCTGAAGGCTTTTCTGTAACAAAAGGAAATGCTAAGAATAAAGCACAACTATAATTTAGAATCCTTTGTTTCCCAAACATGACTTCTGAAACATTAGAGCTTCCAAGCTCATTCACAGAGGCTAGCACAGAGTAATATATTACAGCTTCTTGACAATGGCAGCAATATTCTTGCCCTGCAGTAAGCAATCCTGTAGAATAGCCACTTGTGGAATTTTGCAGGGGAAAAAAAAAGAGAGGAAAAAAAGCAGCAGCACCTTGTTTTAATTTCCAAATTGTACCTACTTAACTGTACCAAAAGGTTGAAAACGCATCTGGAACTTTTATCAGATCTTGTCTGAGAATCATTTCTCTACTCAGAGATCCTCCAGTAAAAATGCTCAAAAAGAATGAAAGGGCAACACAACCCTCTGGATGCCCAATTTATTCACACAACTCATTTTGGTTACAGAAAGAAAGACAACAGCATTTACTCTAAATGATTTTAAATTTACTCATTCCCTCTCCTACTTGGCCCAATAGATAGGAAGGTCACCATCAGAGTTACCTCAAGTCTATAAACGAACAGCTACTTTCAAATTCCAGTCCATCACATTCCTCATAAATTTGATTGGCTGTTTCAGGAGAGTCACATTCTACAACCGCATAGAAGTATTTCAGCCGCTTAAATTGATATTCTCGCAGTTTTTCCCTGTAGATCCTGTAAAGTGGAAAACAAAATTACACAAGCTGGCTCAAACAACTTCTCATTGGCAAAATAGTTCAGTTCAACTCATTAAAAACATGCATCATTGGCAAACAGCATAAAGTTCTAGCAGTATCTATTTCAGTTTTACTCATGTTAAAAGACTAATTCACAGAATCACAGAAGGTTACAGGTTGGAAGGCACCTTGAAAGATCATCTAAGTCCAACCTCCCCTGCTGGAGCAGGGTAAGCCTACATACTCTCTCAAGATGTCCTATATGGGGCTTGAACCCATGACCCCAGGAATTCAGAGTCCCATGCTCTACCCACTGAGCGCATGCTTTCTGCACCTGACTCTGCTTCCCATGAGCATTGTAAGATAGAGCAGGGCACCGAATTGTTCATCTGCAAGCCTCGCACAGTGTACAGAAAACAGTATTTAATTTTTTCAAGTGGTTTGTAAATATCCTGGCTCTCAATAAAGCTGATGAAGAGGATGCTCACACATAAACTAAGAGTATGCGTTAAAAACGTAGAGAACCTGGGACACTTTAAGGACAGAATCGCTGACGCTCATGCTAGAGGAAGGCACTGTAGGAGTGGTGAGTAAGAAAGCAGTACGGGCGATGCAGGGAATCACAGTACTAACTTAGGTGGTAGAGGTGGTGGTGGTATCACAGAAGACGAGAAAACGAAAAGCAGAAAAGAGATTGAGTAGTGGATAAGGTGGTGGAAAGATGCAGGAGACAGATGGCAGGGCTGAGGTTCTGTCCTGTGAATTTCAAGGGTACATGCACAAGTACCACTGAGGTGTCTCTGGAATATTTCTGCTTGTTCTATTCCAGATATTCTACAACCTGCTGTACAGCAAATCTAATGCATCAGGATGGGCCTTGATGCACACAGTGAAGTTCACTTTAGAGTGCGCTGCCGGTTCATAATGCACTTCCCTGACGCACTAGACTTTATTGAAAGACATCTATACTTTAGAAGCGTCCACATTTTGCAAACACAGGGCAGACAAGCAGGACATATTACACCGAAGGAGCCCCAGTGAGGCTGCCAAACACCTGGAAATTCTGGAAAAACATAAAAGCAAAACCTCTCAAGTTCCATGTAGGTGAAACTTTTCAGCAGAACAAAAGTGGCAACGTAAAAAAAAAAAACCAGGCGAAAAAGAGAAAGAGAGAGCGCCTGAACAATGATAGGACTGATGAGCTCAGCCTGGTAAGAGCAGGGCTGCTGCTCGCAGCATGCAAGAAACTGCAATCTGGGAACTCTTGTCCTAAGTTAAAAGCCCTGTTGATTATGCAGATAAAAATGTTGACAGTAAGCTACAGTGGGAGCTTATTGCATGAATGGCAACCTGCAGAGGAGAAATGCCAGGTTAAGCTCTGCACACATTTGTTTATTATTTCAGTAACCTACATAATACAAATTTTAAACTCAATTATCAATAAGCAAATTTTCACAGGTTTCTATAATGCATTTATTTAATGAATGGACAATGAACAAGCACTACTAATACTGTATCTCTCGAACACGCTATAAAACCAGGGTGTCCACAGGAGATAGGACATTCTGGAAACAGGAGCTGATCACAGCTTTCACTGAGAATTAGACTATATATCGCATTTGAAAATAAAATGAATACCCGTCATTCTCTGTGGTATTCTCTGGAAGTTCAAACAGTTCCACAGGTCCTTTTTGTTCTTCCTCTTTCAGTCTCTCTTTTCCAAACTCTGAAGGATAAATCTACAAATACAACAACAGAAGAAAATACATTTAACTGTAGTGACATGATGTACACCAATTAAGAAAAAGATCTCAGCAAGGCTTTTATACTTCATGTTTTTCCACTAAAAATCAGTAAATTGATCAATTCCATAAATTTAAGACTCTCTCAATTTCAATTTACAAATAGCATGGTAGAATAAACGAACTGCCCGTTAACAATGAGAATATTTTCAGTCAGATGAAGAACAAGAGGAATCCTGACTTCATACATTTCACTGTGGTCCTACTCAGAAAGGTGTATTTGACTAACACTTCTCAGAAAGTGGGAGACAGACACGGAAATTGGAAAAAATACAACTTAAGTAGGTTGAATTCTGATCGGCTATCAATAACTCTTAAGCAGTGAAAACCAAGAAGTGTGGTGCAATGTTAAAAATGGTTGCAAAATATTTAGACATAGCCAGATTTAAGGTTGGCTAATATACCCTAAGAACGATGGAAAATTAAACTAGCTGAAGAAATGGAGTCTCCCTCTAGCAGACTTTGAGAACTTTGCTATTAAGTCTCAAGCCAATTTCATAAACATCACCACTGCTGAAACCCCACACATTTATTTCTAACACAGCAAGTGAAACTGCAACAGTTTCTCAATTATCATATTAATATCATCTTCTGAATCTCCACAGAACTGTCCTATTTTGTTCTTTCTTTGTAGGGTTAGGTTTTTTGGTTGGGTTTTTTTTCTTTTTTTTAAACAGTAAAAGCCAGTACTCCATTTTAGAAATCAGGTCTTTTCTTACCTTAACAGAAAAGACTGTTCCTCCTTTGGGTGTGAAAGATTTAAATAGAGCCAGCAAATCCTTGGCCTTCAATCTATCCCAATCCATATTACAAACCGCCAATCGACTTGTAATCTGAACAGAAAGGGGGGGAAAAGAGATCATAAAGCCCATAGGTTTAACTCCCCACCACTACGTAGACTACACAAAACACAATTCTCAGGCAGCTCTCCTCAGTAAAAATCAGTCATCCACTGACAAAAGAGTAAAAGCAGCATTTTCCTCAGGACTTTGTATCAGTTAAACTAGCAAAGGTCACAAACAGCAATCACGGGTGCAGTTAATGAGGCCAAACACAGCAAAGCACAGCAGGATGGATGGACCACAGCAGGATGGATGGACCACAGCAGGATGGATGGACCACAGCAGGATGGATGGACCACAGCAGGATGGATGGACCACAGCAGGATGGATGGACCACAGCAGGATGGATGGACCACAGCAGGATGGATGGACCACAGCAGTCACAGATTTAGGGCAGCAGTTACAGCCATCAGAACTCAGGATTTTTTTATCATATGGTTGATTACAACAGCAACCAGTATCATAGTATGATAAGGACATGAGAGTATCATGATTTCTTTTCGTTTTCTCCAAGTCCTACTTCACTTCCTACAAATTTCTTAATTAAAGTGCAAACTAAAAAATTAAATTCACAAAAAGTGAGAAAACCCCAAACCAGTAGTGGACAAAGGCAGTACTATTTAAGTTCTGCCATTTCTGACAATGCTGTCTGTTCTCTCACTTGTATAGAGTTCATATGGTAATATCTACGCTTCTGCTTAGAGGGAGGGGGAGATGCTAATGAAAATTCTAAGACACTCATTCACAGTCAGTTTCACAACTGCTTGCATTTCATAACTCAAAGGCTGAAAAAACTTCATGAAAAGAACCGTCACAAACCTCCCCTAGATGATGGTCTGTAAGTTTTTGTGTTTTGTCACGTAGCAACTTTCAACATGCAAAGTATCATTACCTCGTCTCCACGAGGGGCATCTTTATCAAGCTCACGCCATGAATGCTCAATCTCTGGCTCCTTTGGAAATATGTTGTTTAAATCCTCATCTTCATCTGAGCTTGTTTCGATGTTCCCTATACCTCTAGCTAGATCAGGCCCACTATCACTGTCTTCATCATCTTCTGAATCACTGTCTCCCTCACTTGTTTCCTCGTTATCTTCAGGCTCCTCTTCTCCTGATTCTGCATACTCGGAAGCATCACTTGCAGAAATCTCTTCCTCTGATAGGCTTTGACCACCTGCGTCTGTGTACACAGTCACTGAAAGATAAAAACCAGATGTGTACATCTATGTTGGAATTACACCTCATCCTTTACAATGAAAAAAACTAAGGGTTTTTTTCCATACAGATTCATAGAACTTCTGAAACATGTAACAATGCAGGAACAAATTACATCAGGGAAGTGCAAACAACATAAAATTATCAGCATTGCCTTTTCAGCCTGTGTAATCTAGTATCTCTCTAGGGCCACGACTGTACTGTCCAGCTCAAATGCTAATGAAATATTACCCTGTTAATCTATTGATATGTGTAACACCATCAGGTAGAAATTCAATAGCAGTAATGTAGGCTATATGAAGTTTTTTACCAAGCGACCTGTTCTGTCTAATGCACTCCAATAATGGCTTGATGCTGCCATCCTTACCCTTTGCATCAACAAGCTTTGATCTGCTAAAGCCTTTCAGAACGTCAGACCTTGCATTAAGCAGTTTGATACAAAGACCTGTGTACACGTCACTGTATGTTTTACTTTTCCAAAGAGCCAAATATTTCAGCTCTAGCAAGTAAGAGTACAAGAATGTACAAAATACAAAATACTGAAGAGTCAGCACTGATTCACAAAAGAGCTGACCCACTCAGATTCCTCAGAGGCACTGAAACCAAGTCAGTCAGCTCTTTTACAACCTATCTTGTAAAAGGTCTTCCACGGATAAAATAAAAGCCAGAATATTCCAAGTAAACAAAGCTACACTTTGTTATTTTAACTAACCTGATTCTTTTGTTTTTCCTCCCACAGAATGGTCCTTCCCAAGAGTCTTACCAGATTTAGCACTGCTTGACTGCAAAGACTTCTGTTTGTTTTGAACGGAAATTGATTTTCCTTGTGAGGCATCCCCTTGCTTGTTTTCCAATTTCTGTAACAGGCCCTTGTTTCTCTGAGAGCGATTAATTTCTGATGCAGTTTTCTCGGAGACCTCTTTCAGGTTAGTTTTAGACGTAAATTTTTGTCCTTCATTTTTGAGGTCATCAATTTGCTTCTCTCCAGGGAGGCCATCAGCCAGTGGTTTTTCAGAATCCTCTTCTACTTTAGGTTTAGCTTTTTTTTTCTTTGTTTTGTTTTCAGTATGCTCTTTACCATCACTTTCTGAAAGATCAGAGTCAGATTCTGACAAGGCATAAAATTTCCTGAGGTCCTCTTTAGTAGTATAGTTAACAGGGCGACCTCTTTTATCCACTGTGTATTTTAGCTGAAACTTCTTGTCATGAAACATGGCTCGAAAACGTTTGTCAATCTTGACTTTACGTTCTCTTTCAGGCATCTCCCAGAATCTGGGATCACTAGGAACATGCCTAAACCGTTCATCATTCAGTATTTCCTGCTGGGATGCCATTTTTGATGCTGTAGAAGACTTAGATATGTACAATATAGGAAAAATAAACAACACCCCCAGACACACTTCTGATTAGTAAACCTGATTAATAGATGTCGACAAGTAACAGAAAAAAAATAAACAACGGTTTCTAACCCGTACCTAAACGGTTATTCCTAAAACCACACAGGACACTTTAAATTAACAACTAGTAACCCTGACACCCTCCAGAGTCCTGGCCAGCAGTCTGTAACTTCCTCGGAGAGCGGATACGCAACCAGAAAAACGACACGAGCTGCGTACGCAGCCTCAAGCAATTCCCTCGTCAAACTCGAAAGGGGCCTTCGTGTAAAGCAGACCTCACGCTGTTAATTCCCTAGACTACGGTAACTCAGAGAAGCAGTTCAGCGAGACAAGGCGTGTTCCGGCGAGCTCGGGCCGCTGGGACAGGCAGCTCCGGTGCAGGCGATGGTTCAGAGCGGCGCGGTTCGGCGGCAGCGGCTACTCCACTCTCCTCCGAACTCGAGTCCAGCCCCGGGTCAGCCGGCCAAGCCAGAGCCCATGAACCCACCGATGCCGGCGACCACCGCTTCCGCCCCCGACCACGCTCACTACCGCCGAAGCCCGGACCCACAACACACTGCAAGCAGACGCCGTCACTTCCAGCGGCGCTACGGCCAATTCCAGGGCGCGACTGGCGGAAGTACGGTGGTGCGCACGCGCGGCGGGCACGGAGGCGGGGTGAGGACGAGGCTGAGCGGGCTGGATCGCCCGTGCTCTTCGCGGGCGCGTCCCCGAGGCGATGAGCGCGATGGCCGTTGGTGCGCGCGCCCTGAGCCGGCCAGGCCTGCGGGCAAGATGGCGCTGCGAGTGGGGCGAGCGGCGGCTCTGGGCGGCCTCGGGCGGGTGCGCGCCCGCCGCCACGTCCTCCCGTGGCGGCCCGTCCCCGGGCGCACTCAGCCCTTTCGACCGGCGGCTGAAGCGGAAGCAGAAGAACTGGGCGGAGCTGCAGGCGCGGCCCGAGCTGTGCCAGTACCTGCGCCGCGAGGTGCGGGGCGGCGGGCGGAAGCGCGCGAGACTGGAGCGGCGGCTGGTGGTGCTTCCCAGTGCTGACCCGAGTCCTTTTCCCGCAGGTCGGCGGGCGGATGGTGGACCGGGTGTTTGACATCTCCAGGTGAGCCCAGCCGTGATACCCATGTCCCGACCGTTTTCCCGGAGGAGCCGCTCCCCTCTGAGCGCCTACCACTGCCTCGTGGCGGTAACCGCAGGGGGATGTTCCGTGGGTTGGACTCAAGAATTAGCAGTCATTAGGCGAAGCTTAATATGGTCTAAAATTTAAAGTAGTTTCAAGTCTTCGAAGTGTTTTATGTGACTGAACTTGTTCTTTAGAACGTTTCCTCTTGCTTTGGATGTTGGCTCTGGAAGAGGTTACATAGCTCAGCATTTAAACAAGGTACTGGCTCCTTATTCTTCACGGTGTTTAAAATGTGTTTATTTTAATGTTCCAAATACAGCTTTATTGTGAATTAAAACTTTCCTCTGAATCTTTATGAGGTAACTTGCACTTTTTTTTTTTCTTCTCTTACCTGTAGCTGCAGCCCAAGGGTGGATGTGGTTCAGGCTGTTACTCTGGATTTCATGTCACCAGAGGCTAGGCAGTCAGTCGTGAGAAGTAAACTAAGTGTACCTTTAGTTTTGAGCAAGGAGATGAGTGTTTTCAAATCAAGCTTTGTTGGACACACTTAGTTGTTAAAGAGAAGTGTTACTGTATAAAGACTTCTAAGCTTATACTTGAGTGACCCTAAATATACAGAAATATATGTTACCTAAAAATACAGAACGTATTTTCTCTTAGGTACTTCTACTTATGCTGTTCTTCCTGGTAGCAGTCACTAAGTAATACTGTGTTGGGGGACAAACACATCCTGCTTTATCTGAAGTTTTTGTCAAGTGTTGAAGAGGTTCTTTCTACATTTACACATGTACATATTCAATAAAATCACTAGTACCAACTTATAAAACAATTTCGCTATTTGATAAACTTCTTAAACTTTGTTTCAGGAAACAGTTGAAAAACTTGTTCAAGTTGATATCGCAGAGAATGCTTTAGTAAGTAGCTTTCTGACTGCTAATGTGCTTCTGTTCCACACCAGGGGAAAGCAAAAGAATTTAGTTTCTCATGTTGTTTTTCTTCTAACCCAACATTAGAAAAATGCTGTAGAATCTGAAATCCCTACGGTCAGCATTGTAGCTGATGAGGAATTCCTGCCTTTCAAGGAAGATACGTTTGATCTTGTTCTTAGCAGTTTAAGGTAAGTGTAGTTACTTTTTTGTGGTTATTAAAGTTATTAACTAATAGTATTTTCAGCTTAACTTTTAAGAACAAAAAAAGAGAGTAAGAAAGGTTGTTGCATAGTTAAGGAGTGTATATTAGGAAAAACTGCAGTCCCGGTGGTTCTTATTGTTTCATTTGTTTGTTTTCATTCAGAATGCTTTTCTGCATTTTGACAAACTAGTCTCCAAGACTTGCATCTTCTCAAGTTCAAGGAAAAAAGAAAAGCTACTTGCATGAATGTTAATCTTGATTTAGTCTCACTTTCAGGCAGACGTTTTTGAACTTCTGCAGCTTACAGAAATGATTTGTTACTTTGACTTCTGAAACAGATGCTGTAACAATTACTTGTGTTCCCACAATTATCAAGGGTATGCTTTTGTTCTTTCAGTTTACATTGGGTGAATGACCTGCCTAAAGCTTTTAGAGAGGTAAGAACCTGTTTGTAAACGTTAAAACTCAACACTTAGAATCATAGAATCATTAGGGATTGGAAGGAACCCCAAAAGAACATCTAGTCCAATCCCCCTACCACAGCAGGATCTCTTCACTGGAGAAGTTACGGAATCAGAATCACTCAGGGTTGAAAGGGACCACAGGATCACCCAGTTTCAAACCCCCCCGACCAGGCTGGGACACATCCACCCTAGATCAGGCTGGACAGAGCCCCATCCAGCCTGGCCTTAAACACTTCCAGGGACGTGGCCCAGCCACCTCCCTGGGCAACCCATTCCAGGCTCTCACCACTCTCACAGTGAAGAACCTCCTCCTCACGTCCACTCTAAATCTACCCATCTCCAGCTTTGCTCCATTGCCCCTAGTCCTGTCGCTACCCGCCATCCTAAATAGTCCCTCCCCAGCCTTTTTGTAGGCCCCCTTCAGATACTGGAAGGCCACAATAAGGTCACCTGGGAGCCTGTTCTTCTCCAGACTGAACAGCCCCAATTCCCTCAGTCTCTCCTCATAGGAGAGGTGCTCCAGCCCTCTGATCATCCTCGTGGCCCTCCTCTGCACACACTCCAGCAAATCCACATCCTTCTTGTAATAAGGGCTCCAGAACTGGACACAGTACTCCAGGTGGGGCCTCACCAGAGC
>VXBP01005377.1:13387-145384 GCA_013400115.1 Rhinopomastus cyanomelas | reverse complement strand
GTTTGGGTTCTCACATCCATGTGCAGTGGTGACCGTAGCTTGGCCTTCCTCTGCTGCCAGGTTGTCACCATTTTTTGAATTTATTTTTTTTTTTGCCCCCCGGTAGCTAGAGAAGCCTAGCGCGATCGGAGCTTGGTGCTGTCTGGGTGCAACTTCCGGTTTTGCCACCTTTTAAGGCCCCCGGGCTGGTCTGCATCGCGTTGCTTTCTGGCTTTTCACAGTATCCCACGAGAGATTATGACCCTCAGCAGCTCCCCCTTGGCTCCTCCAAGATTTCCCACTCAGAGAATCCCCAGATCACCCAGAAACCTCGATAAATAGCATCTGGGGACCAGCGCTGTCAGAGCTCAGCACGGTCAGCCAAGAAGCTTTTCAGATCTCAGCTTCTTTAGGACCAAGAGCCATCCATCAACTTCCACAGTGATTTAAGACCACTTCAAAGCAGTACACAAAGCAGGTAACCTTCTTACACAACTGTCCCTCCTTCTTTACCCTGATCATCTAGAATGCTGAAGGACAAACCCAAATATAGGAGAGGAATCTGGAGACAATTTTTCTGTATGGGTTACTTTTTCTCTCTCTCTATAAGTGACACCATGACTCTGTGCTTTGCACAGCCTTTCAGGTGCAAACTCCAAAGTTTCCCAGGGAGGTGGCTGTGTCACCATCCCTGGATGTATTTAAAGACTGCTTGGATAAGGTGTTGAGGTGTATGGTTTAGGGGTGAACTTGTAAGCTAGGCTAGATGGTTGGACTCAATGATCCCAGGAGTCTATTTCAACAAGAGTGATTCTGTGATTCTCATTATTTTGGGGGTTTTCCTCCTTCCTGTGTTTATTCTCTGTCCACACAACACCTAAAGTGCTTCAAAGACTTGTGGCCCTCACAGTGAAGAAAAAACTATGGCAACACCAACCAAACTTCCTGACCACGCGGTAAAACCTCAATGTCATTAAATGTTACAGAAGGACTGCAACTACTCAAATATTGGAGATTACAATGTCAGCAGGTTCTTTTTTTTTTTGCCGTGGGATGAAATGTTTCACTCACCCACATGTGAACCAAGTTACATTTGCTACAGTGATTCTTACTTGACACTTCTTCCCAACAAAAGATATTTGGATTTGCCACCTCCTCCTCCTCCAGCATAGCCCTGCTGCTTGTCAGATGATACGTGTAGCACAAGTCTCCTAAACTGTATGAAATTCTCATGTGGCCCCTGAGTTACAGGCCAGACGCAAGATCCGCTGACAGGACTAAAGCACATAAAGGAAAAGAAAATGCTGATGGAAAACCACTACATTAAATCTTGATGTAAAATATCATATTGTGTTGCAGGCTATAAGGACTACCAAAAACAGACAAACGAGTAGAATAATCAGTGGTTCAAGAGACAGGAGATCTAGCCCGCAGGCACCACAAACTCTTTGCGTTCATGTTGTTTAGAAGCTGACAACTCAGATGTATTTCTCTGCTGAACTCAAAACACACTTATGAGAGAAAATATATATTTTGAGAAATGCTGAAAGACTGCATGCAATCAATATTTTTCCTCGAAAAAATGTATTATGTAATAATAAAAAATTAATTCCTCAAAACAGTTTGACATGAGAAATGCCATAAGATCTTGTCTTCGCATCTCTAAATTCATTCAGCATTCATTCCTGCCTGCCTAATCTTACAAACAGTTAAGCTTCAATTCACTAATTACTAGTATTACTTGAGAATTACATGAATGATTTAATTACTGATACCTGTTGTAAAGTTTCCATGCTCTGTCCAGTACAGAAAAATTAGTTTCTTTATCGAGGACAGAACAATGGAAGAAAAACGAAACTGCATCTTCTAGGCATTTCTTATTTAACTGGTTTGAACTTGTATCCAAGTATCAAATACTGCTTCTTTCCCCAGCTTCATCACTTTATCCTGAATGACTAAGTAGTTCTGTGAATTGCTGGTAAGTAAGATGGATTTTGACCCATGACATGTCAGCTTTGTTCTGCTATGTTGCAGATGAGACACATTTTATTGCAAATTTCATTTCAAGCTTTTTATTGCAGAAGGTATGGAACAATGACTGATAATTATATATTTTACAGTTCATTCACTTCAAACTGATCATTTTATATTCATTACTACAGTGATAGACATGTCCTGACAGCTTTACCCCTCATTATGTCCATAATACCCACATTTTGAGCAAGCAACAGAGTTTTGAAATGAGATTTCAGCTAAGTTTCCATTTGGAAAGAAAAAGCCACTGACTGATCTTGTTATACTAATTTTAGTGGCTGCTGTCCAAGCAACAGTTGACTAAAATCACACTTCTGATACCTCTTACAAGCTAGTTGAAATACTAGGTTTGGGCATAAAAATATACAACTATATAAATCTTTCCTATGAAATCTGAAGAAAAGGTTTAAAGATCCTGGATGTATTTTCAAGAAATAAACTTTGACTTAAATTTTTCCCTGTCATCCAGATCTTACAAGACATCACAACACAGAAATCATTATTTTTGGTATTTCAAAGGGCTACCCTGGTGATAGCCAATGATTACTTTGAAAGGTGGGTAACAGGAAGGAGGGATTTTTTTCTGGGTTTTCTATAGCAACGACTGTAGAGAGTTGATGTATCAACTTCAACTAAGAGTTTTCTGGACACTATTCTTCTGAATCCTCAGAAATAATTGCTGATAATCAGAATCTTTCATCCATTGTTTGCATGTTCAATGATACATTCAAAGGACACTGCCCTAGCAAAATTTGAGTTGGTAATAGAAAAACAGTCTGATCTTTCCCTGTGCACTCTCAAGAACAGGTTCTGTCTCCAAAATAAGAGGTGGTATTATAAGAAATACATCACGTTAAATATAAAAAGGACAGGACAAGTGAGTATAATTCAAAGGCAAGTACACATAAAAAGCCATACCAGAAAATATACCTCACTACAAACCAACAGAGGATAAAATGAAGCTTTGTGATAACCACAGCTAAACATATCAATGAATAAGCAAATATCCTGGAGAACAATAAAAAGGGAAACTATTAGGACAACCTGTTAACTCACCAGCCTTGCACAAAATTCTCTACTAGTTTACCCAGAACAGTCAGTCTGTGGTACAACTACAATAGTCATACCATCAGATCACTCAGGCTGTACTGACAGGAGCCAAGACTCCAATGGAACAAAAGACAGAATGCAGAAGAAATTGCCTGCAACTACGTAATTGCAATAACAACTCTAACGGTAAGGCATCAAAATATGTACTTGTCAGATGTCAACACTGTTTATTGCTGGATTTGGAGAGGTGGTTGCTTGAAAGGCAAGAAAAGGAATTAAGCAAATCACAATTAAAATTCTTCTCTATTTTCAAAAGTTGTAAAGACCTCATCCCACCTGCTGTCCCACCCACTGTGTCCCACCCACTGAGCAAAGGCAGACAGGTCTGAATGTATCATGCCCTCAGCAACACTTACATTTAGAAATTTCATCTGAACTAAAGACTTGTAACTTCCCAGTGTCTTTCTTAGATTAAAAAAGATATAACCAAACATATTTAACTCCAAGTTTTTGATGACTCTGAAACTTCATTTATCCAAGACCCAACCCATGAAGAGTAATTTGACAGCGACACTTAAAAGCACTAAAGTATTTTATATTAAAGTATAACTTGAAACAGTAGAGTTAATTGAGTGTTTATATCCAGCTTGGGAACCCAGGCAGCTACACAAATGCAGAAATAATACCACATCATTGTGTAAAGACGCATTTAACAGGGTTGATGCAGAGATCTGGCAACTGGCTGTGTTTACATCAGCACATCTTCAACATTGTTTATCAACCTTTACTATTATAGCAGAGATTTAAAACAAACCAAAACCACAGAAAACAAAAATAACTCAATTTGCAACTTAAGCCTTTCAAAAGTATCTTCTTCAAAGAAAAACTCTGAGTGCCTTTATGTCCAGGATGTCAACTTGAATCTACCAGCAGCAGCAGCAGCTCACTAAGTGCCTTCTGGGTTTGACCCAAGCTTGGAAAAGAGTGCTCTTGGATCACAGGGCTCACGTACATGAGACCTTAGAGCAGCTCCACAGGAGCAAGGCTTGGGGAGCTGCTGCCTCTCATAGACACACATCAGACAAGATTTATCAAATATGTTCAGACATTTTAACAAGACATAGATGACAGAGGGATACGATGACAAGCAAGCTGCCCTAACAAATGCTGCACAACTTTTCGTCCATCTTACCACTGATACTACACAGCACATTTGCATAACAAAGTGAGAAGTAGACATGGGATTTCTGTATTTATCCTGGTGAGCAGGAATGCAGAAAAATAGTTCCTGAATTTATGAGGTAATGCCCTTGTTAAGTGAACACTGCCACAAACAAGAACCATCTTAAAAAAATAACTCTGCTCTGTCACACACTGGCAAGAATTCATCTTCCTCTCATGTCTGCAAAAATCAAAAATTAATTTTCTTCTTTTCTTGGGCCTTCAATTTGGCACCTAGACTAACAATGTACCCATGTCTAGCAAGAATGCACAACAAAATGGATTTACAAAGGTTTTTCCAAGCTTGGCATTAAATATATTACACTAATTCTTTTAAGTCCTTGGACACTAAATCATTAGGCACAGGCTATCACTTCCATTGTCACTACATTACTAGATCACTGTGACAAAGAAAAGTTGCAATCAGCACACACATTTGAAGCACAGTGGTTTGAAACTAACCCCTGTACCAGCCCCAGCATGAGCACTAACCAAAATGAGCAACCAAACGAGGTTACAGTAAAATCCTTTTTATGCAAGAGGTTATGACCAATGGCACATGGCTGAGACAGTGTTTGGATGCAGAGAACAGTCAGCACGGCTTCACAAAAGGGAAGTCATGCTTGACCAACCTGATAGCCTTTTATGAGGGTGTAACCAAGTGGATGGATGATGGCAGAGCCATGAATGTCATCTATCTTGACTTAAGAAAGGCATTTGACACAGTCTCTCACACCATCCTCACAGACAAACTGAGGCAGTGTGGCCTAGATTTTCAGGTAGTGAGGTGGATTGTAAACTGGCTACAGGGTAGAAGTCAGAGAGTGGTGGTCAATGGGACAGAGTCTGGTTGGAGGCCTATATCTAGTGGAGTGCCCCAGGGATCGGTGCTGGGAGCGGTCCTGTTCAATCTATTCATTGATGACCTGGATGAGGGATTGGCATGCACTGTCAGCAAGTTTGCTGATGACACAAAGCTGGGTGATGTCGCCGACACCCCAGCAGACTGTGCCGCTATTCAGCAAGACCTGGACAGGCTGGAGAGCTGAGCTGAGAAAAATTTAATGAGGTATAACAAGAGTAAGTGCCCAGGGAGACGGTGATGTCACCAACCCTGGAGGTGTTTAAGGAACGGGTGCATGCGGCGCTTGGGGATATGGTCTAGTGGTTAGGCACAAGGAAAAAGGGCTGGACTTGATGACCCTGGAGGTCCTTTCCAGCCATGATGATTCTATGATTCTATGATTCCTCTGGTATCCAAAGCATTCACTCTGCTCAGTTGTGTGCAGCAGACATTAAACTGTCTCCTCTTAGTGATGCAAACAACAGGACCCTCAGAAATAATAAACTCAACATACAAATTTATAATAAAACGCTTCGATAACTTCTGGTAAGAATAGGACCATTAAATCTGTATTCAAACACGGCAATAAAAATAAACTCTCTGTAGGTGCTCCTCTTTTGTTCTGCAGAAATACATGAGAACATCTTGAAAGTGCAAAGTATAATGCTGATTTTCAGATTTCACTGGAAATGCCCAACCTGTGTCTATCCCGACTCAGCCCTAGTAGCAGTGACACCATGTGTTTCTTTACACAAACAACAGCAGGAGAAAAGTACAGTTATCTTTTTTTTTCTTTAAACAGATATTCAGACATTTACTATAGATACAAACCCATTTCTAAGCATTATTTCTCTGTAAGACAACTTATTTAAATACAAGAACATCGTCCTTGTTCTTTTGTTTGAAGACAGTGCAAACAGCTTCATGGCTGTAGTTCTTGCTCTTCTCAGTACTTTGCAAATCTCAAATGTAACATAAATATTATTCCTTGCAACTTTTATAATAACGAAAGCAGAGTTCTGAGCAACACTTCTGGGTGTTCACTCAGTAGCCCTCAAATCCTACTTTAAAATTATTTTATTTAGATAGCTTATTTTTAATTGTATTTGCAGACATAATTCTGTTCCTTTAAGCAGTGTAATTTCTTGATTTCCATATAAGTCTTAACAAATGAGGGTTTTAGTAATTTGGAGTACAATGTCAAATACAGGTTCATAATACTTGTAAGTTCTAATTACATATGTATACAAAAAAATGCATAAACACCAGATATTTTTATATACATGTGTAAGCTAACCTTTTTTTAATTTAAAGCAGTAGGAAAAAACCCTAATTCCACTAGTATTTCCACTACTAGTAAACAAAAGTTTTCTGGGTTTTTTTTTTGAGATGTGCATGTTTAAAGTATAGGGAATGGTTTTGCCCACTTGTATTCTTTTTTATCAACATGAAAAGAGGTAGAGCTATGTCACTAGTGAGTCATATCATTTACCTCAATAATGCATGGCAACTGTAAGCTCAAAAAGTGACAGATAACTCAAAGACATGCCACAGAAGTGAAAGATAGAACAGTAATTAGCTTTGCATCAAAGGAATGGGAGATAAAAATGAGGAAACAGATAAAACTCCACAAATATGGGCTTAGTATAGATATCATAGATAAAATAGGTGCACAACACACAAAGCATAAAGGATCGTGGATAAATTTTTAACTGTTGCTTTGCTACTAGATAAAGAACCTGCCCAGTAAATTTTTGCCATGAACAAAGACATCTTTGGGTTTCTCACACTACTTACTACTAAAGATGACACTATTTTCAACCCCTCTCAGCAAGGCAGCACAGAGGAACAAGACAGACACTCCCAGTCTTCTATTTGCTTGTGGAGAAGTCCAGACACATTTCCCCATGTTAGCCAAAAATGTTTCTAGATTGCACCATGTACTGAAGGCATGTATAATCATTTCTGGCTGGCAGCTGACTCCATCCTTTCCCCAGATCTGGCTTGGAGGGGGAGGAATTAAGCTGGTTTTTATATGCAAGGTGACAATCATATGAATCTGTTTACAGTATGGGTCTCTTTTAGCTTGAAGATTATGCAAAACACAAGCATAAAAATACTATTATCGCCACTAATTGTATTACAATAACATTTTTGAAATGTGTGAGTGACAGAAATACAGGCAATAACTTGTATTCACAGGAACTTTTTAATCAAAGTTAAGTGGCAAGAATAATAGTCTGTCAGCATTAGGTCTCATCAGCCTCTAAGATATGTCTTTCTTTAGAAAATGTAATTGAAAGAGAATGAAATGTTGAACTGACAAAAACATCTGACATCTGCTTTTTAAGAAAGGAAATAATTCATCTGGAGGAAAAGTTGACCACAGCATTTACTTTCTACCAAAATGTTTAACAGTCACACTCTGTTATCCTCCTGAGGTTTTACACAACACACATTAGTTAATAAAATGGATGCATGTTTAAACAGCACTGGTCAAAGAGTGTAGAACACTGAGCACCAAATGTTCCAGCCTTCAGTTCCGAATATGAGTTAATTGACTCACGGGCATACGTCTGTAGATCTTCAATGTCCTAAGACAGATGAATTTGCTGGATCAGTATCTGCATAGATTATCTGCCATGTAAAGTGCCAAACTGCCAACTGCCGAAGATAAGCCTGTCAGAGGCAGCTCCTCTTGCATCAGGAGTAGATATAGAAGTGCTCCTTGTATTCTGTCATACTGGTTACCCTTTTCGCTAGACTAGATTTTGTTTCATTTTTATCCAAAAGGCTGCATGGAGTATGCTGGAGTAGCTTGTCAAATGCAGAGGAGATGGGCAGAGAAAACCAGAAGCAGAGAGTATGTATTTCAAGGTGCAAGCAGTATCATGTAAAAATCAAAATAATTTATTTCTGCTATGTTATGATGAATCACACTGCACATATGCAGCTGGGTAAAGAGCACATAAAACCTCTAGGAACTCGATTCCCAGACATTCACACTTGCTACACATTCTATGTATTGGTTTCTTCAGTTGTCTCAAACGCATTTCACTGGCTGCTCTGATCTTCACAGAATCACAGAACATCAGGGATTGGAAGGGACCTCGAAAAATCATCCAGTCCAAACCTCCTGCCACAGCACGATCACCCAGATCAAGCAGCACAGGAACACGTCCAGGTGGGCTCCAAACCTCTCCAGAGAAGGAGACTCCTCAAACCCCCTGAGCAGCCCCCATCTAGTACTCCGTCACCCTCACTGGGAAGCAGTTATAGAATCATAGAATCACTCAGGGTTGAAAGGGACCACAGGATCATCCAGTTCCAACTCCCCTGCCATGGGCAGGGACACCCCACCCTACATCAGGCTGGCCAGAGCCCCATCCAGTCTGGCCTTAAACATCTCCAGGGATGGGGCCCCAATCACCTCCCTGGGCAATCCATTCCAGGCTCTCACCACTCTCTCGGTGAAGAACTTCCTCCTCACATCCACTCTAAATCTACCCATCTCCAGCTTTGCTCCATTCCCCCTAGTCCTGTTGCTACCTGACATCCCAAAAAGTCACATACTGGAAGGCCACAATAAAGTCGCCTCAAAGCCTCCTCTTCTTCAGACTGAACAGCTCCAACTCTCTCAGTCTGGCCTCTTAGGAGAAGANTTGCTGAGGGTGCACTCAATGCCTCTGTCCATGTCGCCAACAAAGATGTTGAATAAGACTGGTCCCAGGACTGATCCTGAGGGACTCTACTTGTCACTGGCCTCCACTTAGACATGAACCAATCCACAACCAGTCTCTGGGTGTTGCCATCAAGCCAGTTCTTTACCCATCTAGTGGTCCAACATCAAAGCCATGTTCCACCAGCTAGGAGACCAGAATGTTGTGCAGGACAGTGTCAAAGGCTTTGCTCAGGTCCAGGTAAATGACATCAGTTGCTCGCCCCTCATCCATTAATGTTGTGACCTGTTCATAGAAGGTCAGCAGGTTTGTCAGGCAGGATTTTCCCTTGGTGAAGCCATGCTGATTGTACCCAATCACCTCTTCACTGTTCTCCTGTCTCAGTAGTGCCTCCAGGAGGATCTGCTCCATGATCTTACTGGGCACAGAGATGTGGTTTTAGTGAGGTACTCATAGAAAAGATGACCATAATCACAGCAAAATGTACTTGCATGTACTAGAATGCTAATATGATTAGCAAAGTAGGTTTACAGAAAATATTTCATTGTTTAAAGGATCCTGCTTTGGTGGGGGTATTGAACTAGATGATCTTTCAAGGTCAATTTCAATCCCCAATGTTCTGTGATTCTGTGAAGTTACTTTCTCCTCACTAACAAAGTACCATACTTTTAACAATCCGCTTTAGAAATAAATCCACTTATCCATTCAATTATTCAGTTAGTTACAGTCACATGTGATTATTACTCTTACTTAAGCAAGGAGGTGTTAACTTAGACTATATCTACCCCACATTCACGTATATTTTCCTGGGGAAAAAGTGGTGTTTTTTACCCATAGTATTTGGAATCCCACAGAGAACACATTTTTATGTGTGGGATTTGTAAAACACAGGCTCAACAGTTCAAAAAAAACCCCACCACAATAGTGGGCAGAAAAATTTTAAATGCAGCCTGGACTCCAAGAACACCTAAGGCACATTTTCATCAACATACCCTGCTAAGCAATCCAACAGATGAAAGAGACGAAGAAGATAATGCTTCAAATCTTACAGTAAGCAGACAATCTGACCCAAGCAAAATTAAAATCTAGCAAATTCATTCAAGTTACAGGATGGGAATAAAATATTCCTCCTGCTGCCTTCACCCAGTGAGCTGCAGAGGTATTTGTCAGAGAAAATTTTTTGCTTCCTGTATTCTCTTATTTTTCCTGCTTTGGCCATCTGTCCAGTATTGGGTCCTTCTGAAGAAGAAACCCAGTTAGAATCATAGAGTCATTTCAACAACTGTTCTCCTGCAGGGCAGATAAGGATAGAAAGGGATAGCTAAAGCTTTTGCTGGTTAACAATAACGTACAGCATCAGGAAGGAAAAGAGCTGATCCAAGTCTTGTGAGACAGAAGCTGGTGTGAAACTACTGCCATTCACAATGCAGCTATCTGGAGGGTTGGAATCTACTCCACACTTGGCAGCACAGCAGTTCAATTTTATATTTAAAGTCCCCGAGTCTGTTAAAATACCATCCTTTCCAGCACACCCAGTCAGATGCAGAAGTTCAGTTTCCAATGAGAGAAGGTGAATAATACAGATGGTGCACACAGCTACAGAGGACAGACCTCAGTCTTTTATAAAAGGGCACTTGCTGCTCACATCTCCTGCAGCACTCTGTTTCAGATGTGATTCCATATGTTTGCACCTAGTACAGAGGTGTTCAGGGTTTTTTCTCCCTCTTCTCTCTCCTTTTTCCTTATTTTTTTTCCTTTCCTGAAAGTTTAATCAATGTCAGTGGAGATATCTATCAAACACAGCAATATGAAGGAATAACACAAGTTTTCTGATAAGGCAGTAGTTGTAATTATAGACTCAAAAACTGGTTTGGGTTGGAAAGGACCTTAAATATCACCCTCACACAACAACAGAGAGCTTTCTCTTACTGGTTAGTGACTGGTGTCAGTCTATTTTTTCTCGCATAGACAACAAATTCCAAAGCCACCCATATCCCTCATGGTGCAATTATGAATTCAGCATTTGTACCCTGCTGAAACTACAAGTCCATAAGAGAACCACACCCCACAGAGTGAAATTAAATGTGCAAGAGCTATCTCAGTGGAACAATACACTCACAGAAAGTCATTCCAAATGCTCTGCATTAATGCAGAGATTTGCTACCAATCATGACATTTCTGTTGGCATTTTAAAGCTATTTTATATGTAGACCATTTTATACAGACAGATATTACACTCTAATCAAGCCAATGCCAGTAATGCTTCAGTGTGACAACATCAATCACAACAATTCAATAGCTCGGGTAATTCTTTTAACTCCAAAGAACTGGAGGAACTTGAACGCTGCACTTTTTTTCAACTCTCTGTAATTAAGCCACAACAAGATGCACATCTTACACTGCACAGTGGAAGTAACTTTTATAAACATGAGAGAAGTGAGAAGAACAACAGGTAGAGCAAGGAATGTACCCCAAATGACTGAAACTTGACTGAAAACTTGTTTTTTCCTTGCTGAAGCTGTATCTTTTACGATTCTTAAGCATAGCTTAAATTATGAGAGTCAGACCACTCTGTCCTAGTACAAATAACATGTATTTAGATATACCAGGGCATTGTCTCACTACATGAGAAAGATTTGCACAAAGCAAAAATGGTACTTTCAAGCAGACCATTTACTTTGTTGTCCCACAACACAGCACCCGAATGTTCACACAGGTTTGCCAGTTCAGATTCAGACATGATTCTAACCAGCTAAGAACTCTTGGTAATTTTAATTCCAAGTTTAGCGCAGGCAGCAAAAATTGAGGTCCAACTGTAATTTCCAATAAAAATACACCGAATTAGTTCATGCCCCCTGATGTTTTGTTTTACTTTCAGCTTTTTCTCTATGTTAAAGGCAACATAGTAAGAAAGAGTAATGGCTTTAATCATTCAGTATAAGAAAAAATACAACTGATTAAGTAATATATGTTTCTTACAATCAGCTACATCAGTTTCATCATCAGGTATGAAAACTACTCTCATAGTCCCTTTACTGCCCACTAAAAATGCCATTTTTGCACAGAATCCCAGCAGTGATAATGAGGCCAGACCCTTTAATCTTCAGATTATGTCATAAAACTAGGAAACCCTTGCTGCTGTATTTTAAATGTGGGGAAAATACAACAAGCAAAACTGTGAAGTTCAACACAGTTAATTACAGAATCAGAAGTGACATGAATTAGAGCCAGACTTGAGTGACAGGTTTGCTCTAGTACAACTATTTATGCTGGGGTGAAGTTTATGCCTTTTTGGTCTTCAGTCCAGTGCTTCATGTCCAAGAAAACACTCAGACAAATAGGTCTAAGCAAGCAGCAAATTGACATAATAGGTTTGGAGACACTGATGGCACAATTGTGTAACCCAGCCTTCTTTTGGATTTTCTTTTCTCATTCTGTACATACTTCCAAGGATTTTCTTTTCTTATTCTGTACGTACTTCCAAGGCTACATGAAAGTTAGAGTTAAGCCCAGACTTGGTGTAAGCATGCTGGGAAGAAAGTGGCAGCCTAACTCAACAGAATGCAAAGGTCTATCATTGAGGACTAGCTGTACACGGTGATATATTGCTATTTCCTTTATCATACTTTGAAAGCCACCATTTCAGTCCCTCATGTAAATGCATTTTGACTCTCATTTATCAAAACAGTGGCAACATCATCTTTCTGCTAGACTAAAATGCCTATGTGCCATTTTCCCCACAGCAGACTGAACAGCTAGGTGAGCGTGTACTAAAAGACTTGATCACAAGGAGGATAAAGTATTTACCTCTGACGAAATGGAGATAAAACTGGTTTATATTGCAATACCATCACCACTTTGTGGTAAATGTGTAACTTTGCTTGTTTGTCCCTTAGCAGTTTTATGGACAAGGGGTAAACCAAAAGAGATTAATTGTAAATGAAAATTACACAGTGATGAGTTACAAAAAAATTATTTAATTTTAAAATAATTCAAAGATTTTCAGACATAAGACTAGGTCTTACTTCAGTCTTTCTCTGAAATAAAAGTAATACTGAGGTTTTGATATTCAGTATAAAGCATCTTGAAATCACTTTCATTAGGACAATACTAAGCTGTTATCAAAACACTTTTTCAATAAACATCTCTTTCATATTCAGCCTTTCAGTCTTAGAGGCATTTAGATTATTTCCTCCAATAAAACAATTTCACTTAAAGGGCTTTATCCACATTTCACAGTCTGCTCATGACCTACTTCTTTGGATTTGAACTAAAACTAATAATATTTTGATTCATTTTACAGAATAAGAAGATCAGAAAGGGCATATTGGAGAGAATGGAAAACTACCACAGAGATGCTTCCACACAGCTTTAAAGAACTGTGAAACAAAACTTTCTACCACCAAGTTTCAGATTTGGTGGCATTCCCACCCACCCAAGGGCACACCTACCCCAAACTATGTAATAGTGATGCCCAAGCTGATACATTAACATAACACAGCAGACGGCACTTGCAGTCTCAAGCTCAAGCTTTGAAGAACGGCACAGAACAATTAATACAGATCCCCACGTAAGCAAAGAAGTCTGCAGCCATAGGAGAATGGAAAATCCACTAAATAACATCAGTTGTACTCAAAATTACTAAGGCAGAGCCCTGTCAGTCTTGCATCGTGTTACTGACCTCTCTCCCAAGCCTGGATTTTCATTCCTGGTTCTATCAGTCTCCAGCACCAGCTCCAACTCAGTGCCCCAGCATCCAGTGCCCAGCAGCAACATCCCCAAAGATCAGAGTTATCAACGTGACAACATCTCAGAAACTTTCTGTGGGACCTGGGCCAGATTTTTAATGCTACTTAAAATCCGTGAGATCAATGCACTTTGGAAAGTCTCAGTAGATGATTGTCAGCATTCTTAAGTCAAAGTTCTAAACCAAAAAAACCTGTGGATTCTGACATTCTTCCATTTTCCAAAGGGTTCAGTAGTCAGAAAAATTAAATGGAGCTTTAAGTCCGTGAAAGAGAAAGACAATTTGAGACTAAAATCTTTCAAGGTACGAAATAGTGTTTCCCTTTAGGGTATACAGTATCAGCAGTTCCATAGTAAATCAATTACGCAACTTTGCTAGGAAGAGTAGAAAAGATGCAGGCTGATTTTTTTTTCCAAATATCATTTCAGTGGGCAGGTCCAACGGAGCCCCTTAATTTCAGCAGTATTAATGCACAGCACAGACATAAACACCACTAAAAATCTGACACTTCCAAAATCTTCTGGGAACTCCTTATTATCCAATTTATAAAATAAGATGAGGTGGGGTTTTTTTAAAGCATGTCTTGGTTTCTTTAGAGTATACACAACAGTAAGCATGAAATTTTAAATACATCATACTGATCCTATTGCTAGTGATTAGGACCATACCTGGTTTTCACTGACAATTGTATGTGTTATTTTATGTGCTGAATCCCTTCTGAAAGACTGTACAAACTGTAGACCTTCTATTATCTTTAATTCATACATTTAAATCATCATTGCTTATATTTTCAAGGCCAAAATGTGGGGATCCTAGGTTCTTGGAAACTTTTTGCTCATGAAAAGTGAGGCTTTTTAGCACTATGGTGATGCAAACTCCTGCACACTGCTATAGCGGACTGAATGATTTATTAATACCTCAGGCTCTCTTTCTCCATCCAGTACCCAGCCGCTGCTGCATCTACACTGATCACAAATCATAATGACCTATGACCAAAACCCAAGGGCAAACCTGCCACTTTTAGAGATACATGACGGATTAATAACCGAAATAGGCAAGAAATGCACACATTATTTGCTATATTAAATCATCTTTCTATTAAATCATCTTGCCCTAGTTCAGGTTGCGACAAATAAAACCACAGAGGAATACAAAAATCCTAGTCTTCTAGTTCCAAAAATGCAACAGAGAATGACAGAGCACAGACTAGCAAATTCAACATCAACACTCATGTTTCCATTTTCACTATGCCAAAAGGACAAATCCTTCACTCTCCTTCATAAATCCCTTCTCCTGCTAAACAAAACAAAAACGTTAACAACAAAAACAGCTGGCTTAGCAAGAAATTAAGTATTTAATGAGTTAAAAAATGTCTGACTTAACTTGGATAAGTCACCTTTTGGCAATGCAAAAAACCACATTGTTCTTCTCTCTGCATCACTTTTGCAGGAAAATTAAATTGCGCTGTATCCAAGGGTCCAGGAGCTCATACGTCAGGATGGTACAGATGAAACAACTGCACTGCTGGAACAAGCTACATCAAGAGCAAGAGTTCATTATCTCACTGCATGCCATTCCTTAGCAGATTGTACCATACTGGTATAAGTACATTCAACCCATTCTTCAAATTTGATAGCGTACACTATGTGTATGTGTAAATTATGTCCTCCTTTGCTACAGTTAATCCACACAAAATTTGAACAGAAAACACAGAGATAGGTATCATTCATCATATATCATATAGCAGATGACAACAAAGCGATACTAATTTTGTACTAAAATCTTGAACTTTAAATTCAAATTGGAAAGTTCACTTGTTTTGAGACCACAGAGCGTCCATGAAAACATAATTGGTGCAAAAACAGGAACAGCTTTCCAGTGTTTGTCAGCTTTATGCAAACAATTACTGGTGACAGCCCTTACCACCACTGCAACATGACGCTTGCTGGGCTGCCTCATCACATCTTTCTCCAATCTCAGCACTGTCTACTTTTGGCAATAAATCGCTAAGCTCACATCCTACTGTTCACTGGCAGGGACTAGTGGGAGCAGTATTTACACTGAACAGAAGATGCATGAGCTGCCCCTCTGCTAATCAGTGCAGGAACATCATATTAATCAGAAGACCAGCAACAAAGCAAAACATCAGACAAGGATCCAGATGGTAACTGCAAACTTTCCCAATGCATTTTCTGTTTAGAGGGAGATACTGGAATATTAGAATCATAGACTTATTAGGGATTGGAAGGGACCTCAAAAGATCATCTAATCCAATCCCCCTGCCACAGTAGGATCACTTACACCAAGTCACACAAGAACACATTCAGGTGGGTCTTAAACGTCTCCAGTGAAGGAGACTCCACAACTCCCTTAGACAGCTTGTTCCAGTGCTCTGTCACCCTCACTGTGAAGAAGTTCCTTCTCATATTTATATGGAACCTCATATGTTCCAGCTTTCACCCATCACAATCCAAGGAAGATTGTAATTCTATGCCAAAAGAGGTTAAACAAAACAAGTCAGTTAGATGTGGTGCTTCACAATATGGTTTAGTGGTGAACTCGGTAGAGTTAATGGTTGGACTTGATGATCTCAAGGGTCTTTTCCAGCCTGAGCTATTCTACAATTCTTGGGTGCTGGGGAAAAATCTTTTCCCTGAAAGTACAAATATACGCACTCATACAGAACAGGGGATTTGTACTTGCCATCTTCTTTCTCCTGCACTACCCGTAGTCCTTCTGCTCCGGGAAACAAAAATCAATTTGATTGTACTGTGTGCCCTCATCAATGAAGTACTAAGAGATTAAGGCTGTCAAACACATTTGTTTTCTAAAAGAGCATCACCAGCTCCCCATACTAATTCACTTTATCCCTAACTGCCATTCCAAACCAGTAGGTGTAGGTAAGAAAAGCAGAAAAATTGGACGAATGTTGCACAAGAGGAAATGAGTAGAATAAATGAGAAACAGAATCACCAACAACCTTCTCTCAATCTCCACTAACTTTCTAGAGGCTTACTGAAGGGAAAATTCTTTTTAGAAAAACAGGCTGGTGGAAATTAATTACAAAAATGATCAAGTCTCTCACGAGGACAGGCTGAGAGACTTAGAGTTGTTCAGCCTGAAGGGAAAAGGCTCCAGGAGGATCTTATAGCAAACTTCCAGTACCTGAAACGGGCTGTTAGAAGGCTGTGAAAGACTGTTCACGAGGGCAGAGAATGATAGGATGATGGGTCATGGGTGAAAGCTGGAAAAGGGGCGATTTAGGTTGGACATTGGGAAAAAGTTCTTGAATCTGAGGGTTTTGGATCCCTGGAACAGGCTACCTAGAGAGGTGATGGAGACCCCATCCCTGAAGTCATTCAGGGTCAGGCTGAATGGGGCTCTGGGTGATCAGTTCTAGTGAGTAATGTCCCTGCTTGTTGAAGAAGGGTTTGACTAGATGACCTTTGGAGGTTCCTTCCAATCCAATATATTCTATGGTTGTATGAAATTCCAGTTCAGCCATATGACTTCAAAAGGTTCTTTCCCTAAGAGCATATTTGCTACCTGACAAACGTGTTTTTATGTTCAGGATGTTTAATGCAGGTCCAGCACAAATGGGAAGACAGAGCTGCACACAGTTTGCACATGTAGATGGGGTCCAAGGTAACCAGCTCCATAAACAGTAGCTGTTTCAGAAAAATAAAAAAGCAGCTTTCCTCTCCCTAAACAATTATTGCAAATCACAAATCAAGCTTCTTCTGGACAAAAAACACTGAAAACCCAAACTAGAAAAACTTTATATGGTGCAACTTACAAGTATCTCTTGTTCTCGCCTCATTTTCTTACCTACCCAAATGAATACACACTTCAGACAAGCTACAATATATGGCCACCCTGCAAGTGCACACACAATTCAAGAGAAGACAAAACACCAATTGCTGGTGTGTCCACAATAAAAACCACTCTCAGGACTGTTTTTTGCAACCTTCCTTCTAGCATCTCCGGAGAATGTCATGTTGCAGGAAAGGAGTTTCGGTCCTTGCTCTGCTAGGGAAAGGGTCACAGTTAGGTCCCATTAATCTGAAATGGTGTGTTTTCTGTTTCAGACACTGACACATGGGACTTAGTCCAGTGTCTTGCTGCCAAAATGTTTAGGGCACAGAAGAACAAGACATACCAGAGGCTAAGAGAACTGTCAGGCTTGACAAGAGAAGGATAAGGGGGAAATAAATGCAGAAAATACACCTGAATGCTGTCAGCCTTATTCTGACTGGAAATATAAACTTAGCATATGATGTCTACATAAACCTTATCAGTGACTTCAAGTCTCAACCCTGCAATTACTATTTTATAATTTCTGGAAGACATTTGCATCAAACTTCCTGCAGTGCTGACCTAATTTAAAAGCTTAAAAGTCATCATTAGAAGTGACCGCGAGATTGTAAATCCATTAAGACATGCTAGAGATCCTCACAGGTCTTCAACATATGTTCAGGGTTTAATATTTACTTAAAATTCACACAAATTTCTCAAGGCCTTGATTATTTTTGGTTTTTTTCTCCTGTTTTCATTCTGTGTTTCTAACTTCTGAAGAATCCAGATACACACTACCCCACCTCTAATCCTTTGTAATTTAGTGTAGAGCTCAGCAGTCACAAAATCATCTGATTTGCAAAGAAGATTAATAAATGTAGCATGTGCAATGGTTACTTCATTTAAAGAGAAGCTTGGCAGAAATGAAAGGTACCACAATATCAGAGAACATTCTGTATTGATTAGACTTTAAAGGGATAAAAAGAATAAAGAATTCTCTGAACAGTTATTGCTCCAGGGAAGTTGGAATTAATGGAGTAAGGATATTCACAGGAATAAGAATGTTTACCCTTCACAATAGCAGGTGCCTTTGCATAGAACAATTGTGCCATTTTCATTTTAAAAGAAATCTTTAATGGTAGAATTCACAAAGGTATGTGTTTATGTTTTCTGTACTTTCATTAGACTAAGTGTCCTAAAATTACTGCAGAAGTGTGAAATTCATTGGCTATTACGTACATGTTACAATTTCAGCATGCTGAAACTAACATTTGTGTGAAACATATCAATACTGCCTTAAAGGAAAAATGACTGATCAGCTCCAAACTACTCTCTGAGTTGCAATGCAATGCAAGCAGCTTTCATGCCATGTCCTTTATATTGTGTCATGCCCTAGGAGGCCTCTGTGTCAAAAACCACTTGGGTTAATTAACATCAAGGTCAAATGAACAGCATTTCTGGGGTTTTTTTATAAGTAGGTATTATATCAAATTTCCTAATATCAGTAAATTTGGGTATTTCCATTTGAGCTGGAAAATTTGTTCTAAATATCTGTTAACTTAATAAAGGTCATGGAGCGGTTAGTGTCTGTTTAGAGAAATAAGTAAATAATAGTGGGTGCTGTGCTTTCTCCTGAACCTCTGTACTGTGTCTGAAGTTCACAGCTTCCTCAGCACATTATTCTTTTTCTTTCATGTGTAGCAAGAATTGCAGTTATCAGAAAAAGATAAAATTTCTAGAAAACAGTGTGATGTGCACAGACAAACAAAGTTACATGTTTACAGGTTTGCGGATACTTGCAGTAATTAACAAGTAGGAGGAAAGAAGTGAGTACTCCAGCAGAAGTATAACAAAAGCTGACAGTCTTATTTTTCTTACCAGGTATGCTTAAGAGCTTGGTTTGAGTGTGGTTTAAACCTGACTTTATTTATTATTGTGGGAACATGAATCCACAACTCAAATGAAGTAAAGGTATGCACAAGCTCTTAAACAGTCTAAGTGCTGCAGGTGTTTGTTATATAGGAGACAGTCACAACCCCAGGGCAATAACAGTTGAATACATCAGAGTTAATGACCTTCAGAATCTGAAGAAAATGTCTTTCCCTGAATAGGTTTTCCTTAATCTAGGGTGCCTGTATTCTACAGACTACTTAATGTAAATCTCAGTTTACTATGGATATGGCCCAAATCACCTCCATTTTGATAGATTTGTACCAAACTCCATCAAATAGCTTCATCGCTACAATTCTGAAAGCTTGATCCAGCCAGCATTTGCATAACGCCATTAATACTTCCCTTGCATTTAATTACTGATCTCCAGTCAAAGTCTCAGGAGTGGCTGCAATTACATAGATCTTGAGGAAAGTGAACTTGAAGTTTTCTGAGGTCTCCAAGTATAAGAGAGACCTTTAAAATTACTTGCTTTCAGATTACAGACTCTATTCAGGAAGGAAAAGGATGATGATCACTGTTGCTTTTCTAAAATAAGCTTGGTTCATTACCATTAGAGAATGATACAAGCTGCAGAAAGATAAACTCAGTATATTTTTCTCAGAGAGAACATACTTCAGTGACCTGTGTTGGAAAGGTTGAAAAGGTCTTCAGGTCTTTAGTCTAAAATCTGTAATTAAAAAAGTTACAGTCCTTCAAGGGCTAAAACCCCTGACCAATTTATTGCAATTGTCTTAGGGACATAGTCATGATATATCAAAGACTCGCACTACAAAATGGCCTTCCAGCTGTGTCCAGGAAATTCTAGGACATCACAGGACTCACTTCTTTCACTGCTTAGCCACCACCCTGGGCTGATCTGAAAGGAGGATCATGATGGCTGCCGCCAAACATGGAAAAGAACAGGGCAACAGAACAAAGAAGAAGGGACACCATTTTTTAAAATTATGTTTTTACATTCAAGCTTTCCTGCTCCATAATCCACCAAACAAATAAGATTTTAGTAGACTTCACAGCTTCAAATTTCTAGTTTTCTTCAACAGATTTCCTTTACACAGGGCTACAAGACATTGGAAAGCCTGGCTTTCCTCCAGCAGAAATAGTGAGAAGTATGTACCAACACCTATTGACCCTTCCGTCCCTGGAAGTATTTTCTTACCCTAGTGCCTATCACTGCTTGATTATTCACCATACAAGTTGGTGAGCCTCCACACTCAGAGGGTTTTTGTTTCAATAAATAACAAGTCTTATAGTAAATTAGTCTATCAATTAGTGTAATTATAAATGACTGTCACCCTCTAAAGAGTAGTGATCACATAGTAAAAGCTGTCAAGGTACATTGTAAAAAAGGCATCCCCAGACTAAGGAAGAACCTGGGGGTGTGACCTTCATTAGTGAGAAGAGTTCTCTAATGGATCAAGTCCAGCATTGCTGTGTGGCTATTTGTGTGCCCCTGCTTAAAGCAAAACAGGAGCAGCTGACAGTATGGTGTGAAAGGCAGGTGTCACAGCCAGGAGACTGCCTCACCTTTTCTAAACCTTGATCCTTTTGTTGGATCCCACTGACAGCAAAGGAGTGCTCACACCTATTAAGCCAGGAAACAGATACAAGTTTAAATTGATTATTAATTCATAAAAATGTAATAAGAGCAATCCTCAAACATCCTGCAAAAGCTTGGACATGTAAAATAAACTGATTGAAGTCACTGGGTGAACGAAACCTGTGAACACTCAGTAAGCCATCATTAAGCCAAGCCTCACGGACTGTGAGCATTCATAGGTGGCAGCCAGTGGTGTCACAGCGTGTTACTGTTCTTAGAACCCAGCAAACACAAAAAATTCTGAATGAAAGGGTCACATTCTGATTATTCCACATTGGTTGTTGGCACGTAAGCAGCCACTAGTGACTAGGAAGGTATTCGCATATTTACACTCACTGCCCTCAACCATACAATGAAGTGAAATCCCAGAGCAGGATGTTACGAGCTGGGTAGGGCTCTGAAACCTGTTATTTTGTTCTCTGCTGAAGGACCTGCAGAATCAGTAGATCCTAACTGAAGTGGCTTCTGTTACAGTCTTTAATAAAAAATGTTCAAGCAACTTACTTGAAGATCTTGTCATTGAGTTGATCAGAAAATAACTTCAAAACTGTAGAGTGCAGCAAACAAATCGTGTTTCAAACCAACATTTCTCTGCCAATCACACACATCCCTATTTTTAGTCTCCTATCTTGAATCTGTGAAGATGCAGACTTGAGTGGAAGTGAACAGCCTCACTGATTTGATGTATGAGGCTAAGATTGCAATTAATCCTCTACAGAATCATGAAGTCCATTCCAAATTTAGATTTTCAGTTTAAACACTCAAGTACTTTACTACACTACAGAGATGCTGGGTACATAACCAGATTCAGCATTTATGCTGCTGTCAAACTAGAGACTGCATCTTCCAACCTTGGCTTTTAGTTGTTTTGGTATGATCTTGTATTTCTGTGGTTATATAATTGGATTTGGTTATCTAATTTGATTTATTGACCTGAATTACTAGAGTGTAAAATATCCAGTTGACTGTGACTGTAACATTCTTCAAGAAAAACAAGTGTTATAAATTAGTTGGTAATAAAATGTGTTTATACTGTGAAAATTTTAATAACAAAATATTCCAAAACAATAAACATCTACTTCCTCAGTAGATAAGAGCTGCCAAGAGTGACAAGGCATCATCTGCAAGATGTATTAATAATGCTAGTGCAGTACTGCAAAGTACTGCAAATACAAATTCAGAGAAAATAAAAATGTCAAACTGGAAAGTTTATATTATTACTTATTAAATTAGACAATAATATTTTCCCTCCATGCATGTCCCTCCTGACAAGCAGAAAAGATTGTCCTTTCCCAAGCCTTTCTTCTATCAAACTTAAACACAAAACTATTACGGAAAATACACAGGATCACTGAGTTTTCTAAGGATGTCAGGGAAATGCTGCTTGTTTTCATACTCCACTGGCATTCCTCCTACTCCAGCAAGTGTTTTGTGAATTATTTGCACACAATCCCAAACAGCAAGTGCTAGAACAGTCAGGTGCCTCTTACAGTCAAGTTCTTTGTCCAGCAGCATCTTTATTTTCACCTGCAAAAGTTGAAATCATCTTTGGCAAGTTATGGTGATCAGGAGAGGTGCCTGGGGACTGGAAGACATCAAACATCACTCCAATCTTCAAAAAGGGGAAGAAGGAGGACCCAAGTAACTATGGACCAGTCAGCCTCACCTCCACC
Organism: Rhinopomastus cyanomelas; assembly: GCA_013400115.1. Lineage (NCBI taxonomy): Eukaryota > Metazoa > Chordata > Aves > Bucerotiformes > Rhinopomastidae > Rhinopomastus > Rhinopomastus cyanomelas. The sequence goes on along the minus strand of VXBP01005377.1, from coordinate 122,811 downwards.
CCAAGAAAGGTGATGGAATAACTTGTCCTTGCGGCTGTCTCTAGGCACAACAAGAATAAGAGGGTTATTAGGGGCACTCGGCATGGATTCACTAAAGGGAAGTCATGCTTGACCAGTCTGATAACCTTTTATGAGGGCATAACCAAGTGGATAGATGATGGCAAAGCAGTGGAAGTGGTCTATCTTGACTTCAGTAAAGCATTTGACACAGTCTCACACAGCATCCTCACAGTCACACTGAGGCAGCGTAGTCTAGATGATCCAGACTACTGAGGTAGACTGTGATCTGGCTTCAGAACAGAAGCCAGAGAGTAGTGGTCAATGGGACAGAGTCTAGCTGGAGGCCTGTGGGGTGCCCCAAATGTTGTTACTGAGACCAGTACTATCCAATCCATTCATGACTTGGATGAGGAATTAGAGAGCACTGTCAGCAAGTTTGCTGATGACACAAAGCTGGGAGCACTGGCCGACACCCCAGCAGACTGTGCTGCCATTCAGCGAGACCTGGACAGGCTGAAGAGCTGGGCAGGGTGAAATTTAATGAGATATAACAAGAACAGTGTGGAGTCTGGCATCCGGACTGGGCAAGAACAACCCCAGGTACCAAGATAGGGCAGATATTGACCTATTGGAGAGCAGTGTAGGAGAAAGGGACCTGGGGGTCCTAGTGAACAGGAGGATGACCATGAGCCAGCAATGTACCCTTGTGGGCAAGAAGGTCAATGTCATCCTGAGGTGGCTCAAAAGTAGGATGCTTAGCAGATCAAGAGAGGTTCTTCTCTCCCTCTACTCTGCACTGGTGAGACCGCATCTGGAGTATTGTGTCCAGTTCTAGGCCCCTCAGTTCAAGAAGGACACGGAGCTGCTGGAGGGAGTCCAGCATACAGCAACTAGGATGATGAAGAGGCTTAGGAAGCTGGATCTCTTTAGCTTTTAGAAGAGGAGACTGAGGGGTGATCTCATTAATGTCTATAATGTCTGGGCCCCTCAGTTCAAGAAAAACATGGAATTGCTGGAGAGTCTAGCACAGAGCCACAAAGAGGATGAAGGGAGTGGAACAGCTCCCTGATGAGGAAAGGCTGAGGGAGCTGGGTCTCTTTAGCTTGAAGAAAAGGAGACTGCTTATTTATAAATATGTAAAGGCTGGGTGTCAGGAAGATGGAGCCAGGCTCTTCTTAGTGTATTCTAATGATAGGACAAGGGGCAATGGGTGTAAGCTCAAACATAGAAGGTTCCACATCAATATAAGAAGGAACTTCTTGACACTGCGGGTGACAGAGCACTGGAACTGGCTGTCCTGGAAGGTTGTGGAGTCTCCTTCTTTGGAGATATTTAAAACCCACCTGGACATGTTCCTGTGTGACTGGATCTAGGGGATCCAGAAGTGGCAGGAGGATTGGACTGGATGATCTTTCAAGGTCTCTTCTAATCGCTAATGTTCTGTGACAAGGTTTATAAACTGAAAATTATTTAATCTGCACTTATTGTTTGAGCAGCTTATTGCTGGACTTTCTGAAAAGGAAAGTCCACTTGCATGTCAGAATGCATCCTTAGATTTAACCCCGAACTTATGTAAAAGGTTTTCTTCAGACTGTATTCTCAAATAGCAGAAGGCTCTTCGGGCCTCACCAGCTGTCTCAGTTTATACTGGTTTTTCTCAAGAAAAATATCATATGACACCTAATAAGGTTTTGGTTTTGAATGTTACCTTTTGGAATGATCAATCTTCAAGGTTTGTAGGTCAACCAAATATACTTTGTGAGCACTTGTGTCACAGAGCCAGGAAGGCTTCCAGTTTATAGGGGGATCTTGGGCTATACAAATAAAGCTCACACTTGTGAAAGCCTCATCTTCTTTAAGGGATAACATGTAACATACCTCCAGGATATTAAGATGATACTACTGATAAGTTGGTTTACTGTAGTTCTCCCAGAATCTCAGGGTGATTAAGAGGTTGTCAGAAAGTTATCATGAAGTTGTTTTCTTTGATGAAGATTCTACAGTTAAGATCAGTTGAAAGAAGTATCAAACACAAAAAGAGTCAGTCTACCTCAATATCAATTTAGTCTTTGGCAGTCTGTTTAGGCTCTAAGCACCCAGGCAAGCTGCTTAGCTCATCTTTGCAAAAGGTCACGCAAGTATCCTTTGATAATAAAGTTTTAAGCAAAATAAAGGCTCTGTAAGTACACACAGCCCTAAAAAATAATCTATTTTCATACACTAAGTAGATAATGGTTACATTTATGCTGAGCTCAACTGAAAAAAAAAATAAGAACTAGGTAGAAACTATGCAAATTATTTACAGTTCTTTGGAATAATTATTGCCAATAACTTTCCAACATGTATCATCACTTCTCCAATGTACAGTCAGATGATCAGTACCAAATGCAGTATTGGAAAAGAGGCGAGTTCTCACAAATCATGAGTGATGTTGGATCTACATAGGAACCAAGATCTATTTAAGAACAAAATGTCCAAGTTTTCTTCTAACAAAAGCAATAATTGCAACGTGAAGCTGGGTAAAAATAGTTAGGTGCTCTCAGTAATTCTGCTTTTCCTAATCTTTGGAGGGGGTTTTCTCTCCCTCATTGGTTTACTTTCTATGTTATAAAACCCCACAATTCTCAAGACAATGGAAATTTGAGGGATATAGCAGAGCAAGTGATCAGTCCACAATCATGGTTTTTAATTCATTTTTCCCCAATGCATCCCCCAGCTGAACAGCATGAGAGACAGGACAGGCCTTGGCAGCGACTGACCCTGCGTATTCTCATTTCAGAGCAGAGCAAGATGTTTCCCCTAAGGAATGAGATGAAGCTTCAGTGTTTTGTAAATAGGGAAGTACAGGCTGCTGTCCTTCATACAGACTCCCAAGACACATGCTTGAAGTGCCAGGAGGCTTCAAGAAAAGAAAAATCTATTCAGCCTAGAGCTGTGAGGGTGAATGTCAGCTCTAACAAACGCACAGGAGGATCATCTTCTGAGAGGAACCGGTTGAGGAAGCAGCTGAGACCAGATAAGGAGCCTCTGCAATGGTATTCACTATATTAATGATTGCATGCACAAACACTAATGTAAAAACCTTTAGGAAGAGAGGCGAGAGCTGCTTTTGTCAATGCACTAAATCAGCTACTTCTAACATTTAGCTTTTTACATGCAAACTATTATCAATAAGAACCTACTTTATTCAAGCCTCTTCAATTAGAAAGACATTTCAGATATATAAGAGCCAGCAAATTCAGCAATAATTTATAGTAAGAGCTTTCCTGCTGCTAATCTATACAGCATAAATTACTCAGAATAGAACATGGCCCCATATATGTTTCTGTGGAAGAGTGAGGACTAAGTGTCTGGTCTGGTGAAGCCAGGAGCCCTCTTTAATTATCCAAACTTTGATTGTTCCTAAGTGTCATGCAAAGGGCCCAAATTCTACTGCCTACAGGCAGACTCTTGAATAGAACCAATATAGAAACTAATTCTCTCAGCAAAGCAGAAAAAACCATTTTACTCATTTATTTATTCCAAAATTGCTTCTCTAGTTTTTCAGAGTAAATTTTTACTAATTTCACACCAGAAAGCACATTTTCCTCTTTCAGTACCCACAGTTAAAAGTCCAGACGCTAAAGAAAAGTGAGCCATGAGTCAAACTCCTTTTCCTGTCCCTTTTAGCAGCCCCTCTCCAATGTTCATATGGAGAAAACATTTCACAGTTCTAGGTGTCCTCCTTCTAGATGCCTGGTGGCAGACACTCCCCAGTTTGGTCCACCTTGTACTGAACAGCCCAGGAAGATGCAGATATGACAGAATCACAAAACATTAGGGATTGGAAGAGACCTCAACAGATCATCTAGTCCAATCTCCCCATCACAGCAGGATCCCCCTAGAAAAAGTCGCACAGGAACATATCCAGGTGGGTCACACTTTTCTTGTTATGATTTTCATTGCTTTGATATTATTGCTGTCTTCTCACAAGTGATAGGATGAGAAGAAGTGGCCTCAAATTGCACAAGGACATAAAGAAAAATTTCTTCATGTAACAGGCTGCCCAGGGAAGTGGTTGAATCACCATCCCTGGATATATTTAAAAGTCGTGGAGATCTGGAGCTCAGGGACATGTCTTGGGACAACTGGGTTGACAGTTGGGCTTTAGGATCTTGAAGGTATTTTCCAACCTAAATGAGTCTATGATTCTGTGAAATAACATTGTTGAGCAGTATAAGGTTCCTAATTTTCTACTAATTTTTAAACAAGTAATGGGAAAATAAAATCAGTCTTTTCTGGCACTCACTATTCCTGTTAAAGTAGTTTCAGGTACAAAAGAGCCACCTATTCAACAGCTTTCCTCTGTGAAACAAGGTGTTGTTGAAAACCAGTTCAGCAGCTTTGAAAGAAGAGACCACAAAAAGCTGTTTGCTCTGTTTTGTGTTATGTAAAGGGCAACAAGAGATGGGAGACCTTTCAGATCACAAAGGTCCTACCCGCAAAGTCACCAACAGATGTACAGATTCTAAAAAAGAGAAATAAGATGCAAGGAGTATAAATTGCTTGGTTGTTCTGGTTGTGTTTGTGGTTTTTTGGCTACTGCTGTTAAAACAGGCAGCAGATGCTCAAGAGGAGCAAAGACATTTCAGAAATAACTGTAACGTTTTATAACACTGTAGATGATTTCAGAAACAGCTAATGATAAAATGCATGTATAGAATTCATAGCTTACAGACTGGGTGTCTATATTATACTGTATCTTATGCTGATTACACACCAGCATCATCAATTTAAAATCTTCACAGAGAACCTAGTTGCTTCTTGCATAGATTTCTATGATTATGGAAAGTGTATTGATGTCTCTCAAGGAAAGTACATCTGGGAAAATACATCTGGGGAAAACTGTCTCCAAAAGCACATTTCACTTAATGCAAAATGCTTCGATTCTGTGTACACTGACCAACCCTCCAAGGCCAGAGTGCTTCACATTCAAACACCATTTACAAGAAGTCTTATATCCATTATGACATGGCTTGGCTCTTAGTTGACAGCAAAATGTGTTGTTAGTATTTACTACTGAGTGCTTTATGCTAAAATCCCATAATACAGCCAGTCACTCTAAAACTGTGAAAACTTTCTGAAGCAAAAGATTATTCTGTCTTTTATAAAAAATGAGCACAAAACTCAGACTGTTCCTTAACTATCTGTGATTTACTTTTTCCTTTTGTCTTTTTCTCAAACACACTTTGATTTCTCCTGATACAGTGAAGTTAAGAACTGTGTAAGAATAATAATTAATTACATTCTGTGCATTTCATTATTATTTTCTAAATTTCAAGTAATCATTGTTTTCACAATTACCACACTGGAATCATAGAATCATAACGGATTGGAAGGGACCTCGAAAGATCATCTAGTCCAATCCGCCTGCAACAGCAGGATCACCTACATCAAGTCACACAGGAACACATCCAGATGGGTCTTGAATATCTCCAAAGAAGGAGACTCCACAACTCCCCTAGGCAGCCTGTTCCAGTGCTCCGTCACCCTCACTGTGAAGAAGATTCTTCTCAGGTTGAAGTGGAACCTTCTGTTTTCCAGCTTACAACCATTGCCCCTCATCATATCACTACAAGACACTGAGAACAGCCCAGCTCAATCGTCCTGACACCAACCCTTCAAATAATTGTAGACATTAATGAGGTCACCCCTCAGTCTACTCTTCTCCAAGCTAAAGAGACCCAGCTCCCTCAGCCTCTCCTCATAAGGGAGGTGCTCCACCTCCTTCATCATCTTCATTGCCCTACACCGAACTCTCTCCAGAAGCTCCACATCCCTCTTGAACTGAGGAGCCCAGAACTGGACACAATACTCCAGGTGTGGTCTCACCAGGGCAGAGTAGAGGGGGAGAAGAACCTCTCTTGATCTGCTAACCAACCCCCTTCTGATCCACCCCAGTATGCTGTTAGCCCTCGTGGCCACAAGAGAACATTGCTAGCTCATAGTCATTTTGTTGTCCACCATGACCCCCAGATCTCTCTCTCCTACACTACTCTCCAACAGGTCAGTCCCCAGCCTATACTGGTACCTGGGGTTGTTCTTGCCCACATGCAAGAATCTACACTTACCCTTGTTATATCTCATTTAATTTTTCTCTGCCCAGCTCTTATCCAGATCTTGCTGAGTGGCAGCACAGTCTGCAGGGGTGTCGGCGACACCACCCAGCTTTGTGTCATCAGCAAACTTGCTGACAGTGCATGCCAATCCCTCATCCAAGTCATCAATGAATAGATTGAACAGGACTGGTGCCAGCACCAAACCCTGGGGCACTGCGCTAGATACAGGCCTCCAACTAGACTCTATCCCATTGACCACCACTCTCTGACTTCTACCCTGTAGCCAGTTTACAATCCACCTCACTACCTGAAAATCCNGTCTGGGGCTTAATATCAAGACTGCCCCAAAAAGTATAGACAGAGGCAAAGAAAGTGTTGAGTATCTCTGCCTTCTCTGCATCCTCTGTGTCCAGGGCAGCCACCTCATTCAGCAGGGAGCCTATGTTGCCTCTAGTTTTAGTTTTACCTGCTATATATTTGAAGAAGCCCTTTTTGTTGCCCTTGACCTCTCTTGCACGGTTTAATTCCAAGGAGGCCTTGGCCTTCCTAGTTGCATCCCTACATTCTCTCACTAGAGCCTTATAATCACCCCAAGTGGCCATCCCCTCCTTTTATGACCTATAGGCTTTCTTCTTCCTCTTCAGTTTGCCCAGCAGCTGCCTGTTTAATCACATAAGTCTTCTGGCTCCCTCCCTTGACTTCCTACCTGTTGGAACGCTCTTTTCTTGTGCTTCAAGAAAGTAGTCTTGGAACGTTAACAAGTTATCCTGAGCTCCTTTACCTGCCAGTACCCTGGTCCTATGGGATTTCCCCTAGCAATTGCTTGAAAAGGCCAAAGTTGGCCCTCCTCAAGTCCAGGGTTGTGATTTTCCTAGCTATTCTGTTCCTACCACACAAGACCCTGAACTCCACCATCTCATGGTCACTGAAACCCTCAACCAGACCTGCCTTGTTGGTGAGTGCAAGATCCAGCAGTGCTCCTCTCCTAGTTCTCTCATCCATGTGCAGTGGTGACCATAGTGGTGACACCTTTTTTTTCTTATTCCTCACCCCACGCAGACAGTTAAAGGCTGGCTGTCTCACTCTATGCAGTCTGAGTGTGGCTTCTGGTTTCACTGTTTAAAGCTCCCGCGGTTTCCGCCCAGCCGCGTTCCTTCTCTGTTCCACCTGTGAGAGATTACAACTTTTATCAGATCCCTCTTTCCTCTCTGGAGATTCCCAGTTCAGGGAAACCCCCTGATCACATCAAAAATCTCAATAGCGTATGCTGGAGATTTTTTGTAGCCACACATTATTATAGCAGGAAGTCATATTTTGAGCCACGCACTGTTAAATCGTTACTTTTCGTACAGTTTTAGAGATGGGAAAGCTATTTAAATACAACAATCTTCATTGACGTTTGATACATCTAGATTACTCTACAGGATTCTATATCAGGATTGATTCAATTACCAGTTTCTAGAATGTGGGCAGAAACAAGTCACACCTCAGCATGTTATACTAGCAAGCCTCAAAGAGAATGATACAGCCCCTGTCGCCTGTTGAAACACAAAAAAAGTCCAGGAAACCCCCTAGCGAACACAATCACTGTGCTCTAAGAGGAGAGGAAAGGAAGGGAGGCAGTAGCATTTCAGGAGTTTAAAAGAGCACCCCGTTATCTGAGAATCCTACATTTGGCTGCTTGGTGGACTGAGACACTAGAAATGCTAAACTTACTCCATTTAAATGACAGATCCTCAGGCTTTCCCTAGGTGCACAGTTTTCACTCGTACATGATGTTTTACCCCTTTTCAATGGTTTTACATAATCTGATGCAATTGGTACAATTACTTCTTTAGCTTCAAGCAGCTATCTGTCTCCTATAGTTGCAAAGGACATTTACATTATTCCACCAAAACACATATATATGTAATCTCTACTTGTCCTTAATAGAAAATTAAGTCCTCTACTGAAGCAAACACAAGAAGTTCAGATCATCCATTTTCTTCATAAAGCTTCTTGGTTATCGAGTGAAATAAACAGTAAATTGATTTACAAACTAATCAAAGCATATGAGAGCAAGACAGAGGTCAAATAAGCTTTGCCAAAGCTGGTTTGTTGGTTTTTTTAGAACCAGGTAGTCTCTGTCTGCAACATATCATCAATTTTAGCTTTGCTGCAGACTGCTTGACTAGAAAGATGAGCTTCCAGGACACCTGGACATCTTAATGCTTGTTATGATCTTAAATTTAAGCTACAGCTTTCTGATCACATACATGAATAACAGGCAATTACCTTTCTTATCCACAAGACATAAAGACCCCTATTAAATACCAACAAGTGTAAGCTATCATCACAGTACTTCACTTTATCTGCAACTATAATTGAATTATTTTCTTTGTGTAATAGCAAAGTGCAAGTATTGAACCAGACGACATCTCTTTGGATAAGGAGGTAAGTTAACTCAGATCGTCTTTTCATTACTATAGATGTGCCTGGGGACTAACTGGATCAAAAAGTCAAGCCCAAAGACCCTCTTCTACTCTTAGCCACTCAGTCAGATATCTCTTTCTTCCCCCAGAGAGAAAGACACAGAAGAATATGGGTTGCAGGCAGATGTACTAGCCTTGCCAGAGGGTCTTTCCTGATGACAAGAACAGGACCACAGTCATGTACTTTACAGTGTTATGGTTTTGTGACAAAAGAGATATGAAAACACTGACGGACATTTTCATCAACATATCTTACTGCTGTCAAGTACCTCCAGATGTGCTAAAATACTCTGACCACTAAAATGCTGATTTTTGCAAAACTCAGTTAAATGAAAAACATTTCTATATATCAGTAACCTTTAAAATCCAAAACAGGCATGTCAAAAATCTCATGTGTCAAGAGAAGCAAAATGCCTTTCCATGAGTCAAGGTTAAAGCTACACGTTGTGTGAATGATCGTAAAAACCCTAATGAAATTTCAGAACACTATAGCATAACAGAATCCTTATAACTCCCATAAATTGTCATTTTTATTGACTCCTGCAGCAATAGCTGTTAAGTACAGGCCCAGAAATGTGCACAGAAAGCTGAGTTTCCTTTTACTTTGCAGCTAGAATTTGAGAATTTACTGAAGTTGTTCTATTTACCCACAGGGGCTACTAGAAAAATCAAGCCAATTGACTTATTAGTTGCCTCAGCACTCTCCTCTCAGCATCCTCCTTTTTACTCTCAGGCAGACTAACAGCAAAGCTGGCAGAACAGAAGGCAGACCAGAACAAAGACTATAATAGCAGAAGTTTTCATTTTGCCATATTCTTTACGTAGTAATGACACTGTGAAGTTTCTCTTGAAGGGGAAAAAATGCTACATATCTCCCTCTTAAAACTCATTCCTGAGCAATTTATTCTACAAGGTAAAAAAAAAAACCACAATAACATGAATATGGCTTCAAGGCAAAAAAAAAAAAGAAATGAAATCTGCCATGCCACAGCTCTCTCACAAAGAGTAATTCATTACATTTCAGTAAATTATGGCCTTGAGACCACTGAAGTAGTCATTAAATTACCAGGCTATATTTATTCAATTAATTTACAAAATGAAGGAAATGCTGCAGAGAGAAAGGCTTCTGTGTTCAAGCTTTTTCTAAATTATTAACAAAAAAATGTTGGCATTGTATTTGGAATTTGATAAATATCACCCCTGTAATTTTACGGTGGTTAAAGAAAACTGTTTAACAGAGAACTAACCTCACATTTGGCTTGCAAAGCCTCGGGTTTGACCTAGTGAGTGCATTAATACCACTGCAAATATCCTAAGCCCACAAAGGCTTATGTTATTGTTCCTGAATTATCCACAAGCTTTGACTTGGCACCCCAGAGACCTGGAGGGTCACAGACCATGGATTGCCCATGACTAGTCTCAAGCATGCTGATCAATAAGAAACATAATTGGAAGGTCTCCAATAATCATACATTTCAGGCATGCTGCAGTATCTGGTACAGAAGTTGGCATAACTAGTATAGAAGGGAGTTCCAAACAACTCTACCTCCAGCTTTTCAAGACTTCTCCCATTCAGAAACATATTCCTTCATCATTAGTAACTCTCAGTCCCTCCCATCAGTTTCTGAATAAGTGTGCTTCAGGTTATGAATAATCAAGGTTTTACTTTTCTAACTGATATTGGAAAAGTTGAGTCGATTTCTGGGATGGAAAACAGAAATAGCAAGTACACTTTAAGGATTTTATTATTTTTGCAGAACTGGCAAGTTTCAAACTAATATCAAATCCCTGCAAATGAGAGGACATATTTCACACAAGGTTTAGAGCATGTCCTGTGCGCTAAGGGAGATGGCGGAAGTCATTGCTAGGCCTCTCTCCATCATCTTTGCTCCCTCGTGGCAAGCTATAAGACCAGAGCAAACAGCTACAAGCTGCAACAGAGAAGGTTTAGGCTGGATGTTAAAATTCTTCAAAGGGTGAAGAATGTGTGGACCTGGTGCTTAGGAACACGGTTTAGCGGTGACCTGGTAGTGCTGGGTCAAGGGCTGGGCTTAAAGGTATTTTCCAACCAAAGATATTCTGTGATAAATAAACTGCTGATGAGGTGCTATCTAATTTTCAGGAAAAACTTCAAAGGTTCCATCAATATTGCAAAGACACACCATTCTGTCTTGGTAAGTGTATACACTATTTTTAAGTAAGGAAGAAAAAGCAAATGGTGGGACTGTTCTTTTTGTGGACTCACTATTGCCTGCCGTTTTGACAGGAATAATATCTCCTGTTACAACACTTTTAAACTGCTGCGATTAAGTACATCTTTGTTGTTGTTGTTATAGCTTCAATTCTTCCTCAAGATCAGACTACTGCCCTCATCTGCTAGAACACAACTCTTCATTTGAAATAGGGATTAATTGCCAGTAAAAAGACTGCACTTTAAGATGGCTCCTTTCATGTTGAAGTGGTCTGACAAGAGAAAGAAAAAACTTTCCAGCTGAGTGCTAAGCTCAGGTCAGATCAGCCACTGGATAACAAAGCTCTGGTGCAGGTTTTATGATTTGACATGCAGATGAACAAATATTTTATTCTGCCCAGAGGGTGCCAGGGTCTTAAAAATTACACAAAATACTTCTGTCTTAAAAACCTTCCTGTCCAAGATGATGATATTCTTTTTCTACTGAAAATGCATGATGGTAGCAGAAGGGACGCACTTTGACAAGCATCCAGCACCACCCTGACCTCTCTGCCAGGGCTCTGCAGGTCATTAGCCACAGGTGGAGAAATGCAACCTGGCCTGGGAGACATCAGTTCTGGATCAAGAAGATGACAAATTGTCTGAAGGGACTGAAAACTGTCTAAAGAAAGCTCTTCCCAGGCTCCCACCACTAAATACCATAAAGCTTAGACTGGTAATTCAGATCAAGGGTGCTTTTGCAGAAGAATGAAAGAAAGGATACTCAAACCTACCCACCAATAGTATACAGGACTGAAACTCTGTCCCCCACAGAACAGTGGCTTGAAGCCGTTTGTGGACTGGATGATCTCTCGAGGTCCCTTCCAATCCCTAATGTTCTGTTACTCTGTGAATAAATAAAGCTTTCTACAGAGTCAATGTGGAGGGCAAACCATGCTTGGAGCTCTGAGATACAGACAAAGGCCACGTCCTCACTTCACAGCCACCACAAATTCAGAACTTTCTTCTATCACTCATACTGAAAGACGAGCTGCACCCACAATATCATTTATAATGTAACAACGTGATGCTGCAGAGCATTAATCTGCTTTGCAGCAAATAGATTTCCTTTTTTCATAAATTACATGAGAGATTATACCTGCTTAATATTATCTGCAGAAAAAGCATACCTGATGAGAAGCATGAAATACTAAGCACAAATGAAATCTCTCAGTACTGGTTGCACTTTGTCACAAACGCTGATAGAAATAAACCTTATCCAACCACCCTTCACTAAGACAAACCCCAGCAGTTTGAGCATCCACAAGCACCTAGTTAACGACATTTGCTTTGTAACAAGTAGAAATAAAAAGTTTTATATTAGCACAGGAAAATATTGGACTCTTCCGTCTGAAAGGTTTGCACCTTTTCCTATGGAAGCTGACATGAAGAAAGATGCTTTTTTCTAGTCTTTGACATCTCCATGTTCCTCAACCCCAAACATGTGCACTCTATACTCCTGAAAGGCAAGGCCACTTCAGCTAGGACTTCAGCTAGGCCACTCTTAAGAGCTCCCTAATGGAAAGCTGATTACAAGGAGTCTACTGACGAGAACCGTGAAACTCTAGGAAAACCACAAATGCACAGCAGAGAATGAGCAGAACCCACTTGGCCTTCAAAAGGAAAGTCAATCAATGCCAGTCTGAAGGTTGGACAGGGTTGTTGGGGTGTCTCCATTTGACTTTAAAAAAGAACTGGGAACAGGACCCCAAAACATCAAAAAAACTTAAATTTGTAAGATGATTGATGCATTTGTGAACACTAAAAGATAAAAGTTACAGTTGTTACTGTTTTTGAAACACCAAACATGTTGTTTCTACCATTTCCTACTAACCCTTTTATTTCGCTATTGATGTAATTTTACAGCTGCTCTCTCTGATAGCTTTTAATGCCAAACAATTCAGCTGTGACAGCTGTCGAGACATCAGCTTTGAGTTTTTCCCATTAAAAGTAACACCACGTTAGTAGCCAAACACTTGAAAATGTGAAATGTTAGAATTTAGTGATGGCAAAAAAACTTGTTACAACTTTTTAAAGTCAAAACTCGAAGTTTGTCAAAAACAGTTGCTTGCTACTATTTCAAAAGAAAAAAGCTGCAGGTGTTAAAAGATTATTACACTCCTGATAAAACTGTGCAAAAGGGGAGGACAGAAGGTCAGAAAGAACAGAGAAACACCTACGCAGCCACTGTTTGCAGGATAGCTCCAAGTTACTAAAAAATTGGCTACATCCCCTCTCAAAACACTTTTTTCTGACCAGTTTCTTTTATTCATTAATCTCTTCACAGAATCTCTTAAACTAGAACATTAAATTTCCTACTTATAATTAAATTTATTGCTAATATTTTGCTTTTTGTTTTGACTTAGAGACTTGTTTTGTTTGGGTAATGTCAGTTCTGGGTTTTCTGGTGTCTAAGGTGCTATAAAAGCACACAGTACATAGACACACACTCTACAATTCTATTTATGCCAGTGATTCAGACAGAAAGCTTAATGCCAGACTTAGCAGGACTAGAACTTTTGCTTAGGTGTGTGGCAGAACAAAAGACAAATCTTATAGAAAAGGGGGGTGGTTTCTCCTGTGAGGATTAACAAACTTTGGGAATGTGAAAATCTCTAAGACAAAACTGGACAAAGCCATGAACAACCCACTCTGAATCCAGTGCTGAACCTGCTTCAAGCAGGAGGCTAGAGACAAGACTTCATGGTGCTTTCCTACTTGAATACAAGACGTAGCCCAGAGTTTGGAGGTGACACTAAAGTTGAAGAGTTAAGTTGGATTTCTTTGAAAGGATCTGACATTCTGAGGTCACCTCAATGCACAGGAAATGTATGAGATCCATCATCTGAGAGGACAGTCAGACAACTCTTACAGGTGACTTACACCCTCCCTCATAGATGTGGCACCACAGTTTCTCTCTAAACCTTCATATCAGTATTTCCAGATCCAAGAATTTAATCCAATTAAACAACAGAGCAATTGCTCTGCTTTCCCTCAATTGACAAATTTATCGTATTTAATTTGTTCCAGTGATATAGTAAATTTTTTTCATGAACTTAAAATTAACATTCAAGAGAAACAATTAAGATAGACAAAAACTTAATTATTTTGCTTTATTTTTTATGTGACATATTTTAGTCTCCTAGAAACATTCTAGAATTAAGTTTAGTTTTACTTAAATTGTGTTTTCTTTTAAAGACAGCAAGAAATTAGGTTTGTTTAATTAAATACAAAATCTTTTTAATGTATCAAAGAGGTATATTTTGAGGTTTTCTAATTATTTTTTTTACTTCTTATGAGGATAATTTGAAATTACATTAGTTTGCCCTCAGAACACAGGGTGATGGATTAAATGAGGGGGTGCAGTAGTGGAAGAGTTTTAGAAAAATAAGAACACACTTATAACATGGAAATATGATATCCTTATAACAAAAAAGGTTGTGATTTACTTGGGCCTTTTCAAAGAAAAGGTAATGTAACCTTCATTACAGCTATATACAACCCCACCACTATGGTGCCTGTGCAGGCAACAGGCCAGCTCACCATCACAGCTGCTGCTGTGTGCTGTGGCCTAAGAGATGGGAGATCAATCTCTCAATCCACCTCTAGCACCAGCTGGCAGTCATGATCTGTGCCACTCAATAGTGGAAATTACTTAATAAATCAAATAAGCGGTATGCCAGCATCAATAGATGGGACCATAATGCAGCTATCTACAGTAATGTGAAGATAAAGAAGGAGGGTCACCTAGGCTGCAGCTCCCAAACAATCCAGTCACATAAATGGGAACAAATCCAAAGGGTAATCTAGATTTTTAGATAGCAATTATCTATCAAAATTCTAATGAGTCAAATGAGCATCTTGAATATATGACTAGGTAAAAACTCTAAGATGTCAAACTGGTGCTTTTGTAAAGCATAACTTCCCTTGCAGCCAACATCTCCCTCTCTATTTTCAAGAGTTTTTACTAAAAAGCAAGCATCAGTGTTTGGATTCTGCCATTTATTTCTGAAAATAAAATGCCTTTTGTGAAGTTCTTTCTCAAAAAATCCTCTAAGCCAATTTAGATTCTGAAAAAGCAGAGTGATGAGCTCAACTGGGATCAAGATTAGAAAAGTAAAGTTTTGAGAAAATAGTCTCAAGAGGCATACTAGAGTTTGTCCAGGTATCAAAACACCTCCAAATAATCTTCAAAGTACTTGCTCTGTAAAATCCATGTAACTGTGCAAGCAGCTCACTGTTCCTCTGTTAGCAAAAGATGCCCCCTGTGAATGGCTACTCACTAATGGATACTCCAGGCAGGGTCTCACAAGTGCAGAGGAGAGGGGGAGAATCACCTCCCTCTCCAACTGTCACTGCTTCTTTTGATGCAGCCCAGGAAACGGTTGACTTTCTGGAATGCAAGCACACATTGATGGCTCCTGGGAAACTTCTGGTCCACCTCCAAGTACTTCTCCTTAGGGTTGTGCTCAACCCTTTCTCCTCCCAGTCTGTATTTGTGCATAAGATTGCCTTTACCCAGACACAGAACCTTGCACTTGCCCTTGTTGAAGTTCATGCAGTTTGCATGAGCCTGCTTCTCGAGCCTAGCAAGATCCCTTTGGAATTAGACCTATTCCTCCTCTACCAAACATGGAGGAAATAATCCTGTATTAATTACCACTGCTATTCATACAGGAGATGCATTTGGGTAATTTTAAACAGATAAAACTAAACTCTTAAAAGACTAAATTTTATTTATGAGCTGCTTCTGCCTCCTGCATCTAATACTAAGAAAGCAGCAGGATCCAGTTCACTAGACATTAATTCAGGTGACAGAATCAATAGATGATACTTACTAGTCAGCAGAGTATTTAGGACCAAAATCAAAAATTACTGACAGCAGAAATTCAAGTAACTTCACCTCTCCAAGAACTACTGGAAGTTGCTCTCGTGCATTAATCTCTTTAACAGGAGCTTTGGGAGTTCTGCAATCCAGATGGCTTATTTAGATATTTTATTTTAGGCACCTGAACTTGCTGTGATACAAGCTTTGAGAGAGATTCATATATTTCCCCCAGTTCACTTAAAAGAGAATAGAAACTATAATGCTTTCCACAAGCAGGAGCAGGCTTCACAAATATATCCTTATTATACTTTTGAAAGCTGAAGTCACACATACAGGCCCACATGATGGAAGGTCTTCATTATATAAACTCTACAGTTATGATGTCTAGCTGGATAACAACTAGGAGATTCTGTCACGCACAGGATTTTTTATTTAGTAGTTTAAAAACACATGTGGTTTTACCATCAACACCATCAGACCTCACACTGTCAGTAACTTCCTAATGGCCATGATTTCAACCAACCCATGACTGATACAAAAGTCTCCTTTCATTGTCCACTGGCCCTTAGTATATCTACTGCTTCACCTGTGGCTGAGACAGGTTGAAAAAGACCCTTGGGATCACGGAGTCCAACCATCAACCCTACTCTACAAGTTCACTCCTAAACCAGATCCCTGAACACTACATCTAAGTGACTTTTAAACACAGCCAGGGATGGTGACTCAACCACCACCCCAAGCAGCCCATTCCAGTGCCTGACCACTCTCTCTGTGAAGAATTTTTTCCTGATGTCTAATCTAAACCTACCTTGTTGAAGCTTGAAGCCATTCCCTCTGGTTCTGTCACTAATTACCTGTGAGAAGAGACCAGCACCAACATGTCTACAATGTCCTTTCAGATAGTTGTAGACAGTGATGAGGTTTCCCCTTAGCCTCCTCTTCCTTGAACTAAACAGCCTCAACTCTCTCAATCGCTCCTTATAAGATATATTCTCCAGGCCTTTCACAACCTTTGTTGCCCTCCTCTGCAATCCCTCCAGCACCTCGATATCTCCCTTGTATTGACATGCCCAAAACTGGACACAATACTCAAGGTGTGGTCTCACCAGTGCTGAGTACAGGGGCACAATCACTTCCCTACTTCTGCTGGAAGAGAAGTAGATTCTGCACTTTGCTCCCACCCTGAGTCTGTCTGTAATTGGAGTTGGCCAATAATCACAAAAACACAGGAAGAACTCCTGTGATTTGTGGAGTGGATCAAAGTAACAGAAGTCTAAAGAACACTCAATTGCACGCTCAGTCTTCATGGTTCTTAAAAGATGTTCAGCAAGCCCAGAAAACAAGCTGATGCACCTGGCTTCACCTTGAGTACTGGGTTCTGTCTGGGACACCTCAATATAGGAAAGACATTGAGCTGCTGAAGCAGGTCCAAAGAAGGACAATAAGGTTGGTGAAGAATCTGGAGACCAAACCTTGTGAAGAGCGGATGAGAGAGCTGGTGCTGCTTAGTCTAAAGAAAAGGAGGCTGAGGGGAGACCGTACTGCTGTTCCACAACTACCTGAAAAGAGGTATTCCAACTTTAACAATTCTGATTCACAGAATCACTCTGGTTGGAAAAGACCCCTGGGATCACCAAGTCCAACCATCTATCCTATCTTACAAGTTCACTTCTAAACCATATCCCTCAACACCTCATCGAAACGATCTTTAAACATATCCAGGAATGGCGACTCAACCACCTCCCTAGGAAGCCCATTCCAGTACTTGACCTTCTTTTCTGTGAAAAAATTATTCCTAATATCAAGGACATGCCTTTGTGCTGGAGGAGGGAACAGAACCCAGATTTCCAATCTCTACTTTTAACCATGAGAAAATCATTAGTCCTTATGACACAGTACTACAGTTGCAGCTACTTCTGCTTATGATTTGCAAGTGTTTTCCTATTGTTAAATTAACACCACGTGCCGTGTGCCAAATGGGCACACATGGAACTGCAAAATTTCCAACAGCTGTGAACAGTCGGTGAAATTATGAGATGAAGTGCTGATTATGTTTTACCATCATTGCTCTTTCTAGCAAATGCTTTAGCACACTGCAGTGGTGCAATTACAATATGTTCATGATCAAGTCTTTCACACGGTTCCAGCCTTTTAAGATGTTTCACCCATGTTTTTAAATTCAGTATGGAAAAATATGAATAATGTAATTATTTCTCCTCCTTTTCTAATTTTGATATCGACTATTTACCTAAAAAAAATAGCAGTGAGACTTTTAAAAGCATTTAAATTTGTACATTTTGCTGTCCTCTTTGCCCACTCTTCTACTCTGTGAGCACAGACTGAAGCAACTCCTGTGAGTTCCCAAGTTCTCTCTTTCAAAACAACAAAACCTACTCAGTCAACAAAACTTTTATACTGTTTTCCACTAAACAGTTACAACAGTTGCCAGTTTTTAACGTACATGGGAAAATGCTATTAATTCATTGTAAATGTGATGCCAGTCTTGTAAATGAAAAACAATCACAATCTGTAGTATTTTTTACTCATAGAATCACAGAATTCTAGATCACTAAAGTCAAAAAGAACCTTTCAGTGTCTCCTGGTACACCAGCTCTTCAAATTAAGGGCAAATCTGAAGTTAAACTCACTTTTGTTGAGAGCCTCATACACCTAAGTTTTAGGATTCTCCAAGAGTTCCATAACTTCTACCTCTTTATATCTCCAGCAGAGTACACAGGGCATCCCTTCAGCTTTCTTTTCCTTTTTTTACCACATCTTTGTTTGAATTGGACCCAGCCAGGGAGGTCAAATGGAACACCAAGAATTTCTACAGGTATATGAATGGCAAAAAGAACACTAGGGAAGGTGTAGGCACCCTCAGAAAGGAAACAGGTGATGTGGTCACAAGTGACATGGAAAAGGCTGAGGTTCTCAATGACTTCTTTACCTCAGTCTTCACTGCAAAGGCCTCCAGCCACTCCTGGAGTCATGGAAAATAATGACAATGAATGCAAGGAAGAACTGCCCATCATAAGTGAAGACCAGGATCATGATCACCTGAAGAACCTGAAAGTGTTCAAGTTCATGGGACCTGATGGGATACACCCAAGGGTACTGAGAGAACTGGCAGACGAGGTTGCTAATTGCATTCCAAAAGTCATGGCGATCTAGTGAAGTCCCCACTGACTGGAAAAAATGAAACCTAATTCCTATTTTCAAAAAGGGTAGGAAGGAGGAGCCAGGGAACTACAGGCCAGTCTGTCTCACCTCTGTGCCCGGTAAGATCATGGAGCAGATCCTCCTGAAAGCACTAATGAGAAAGGAGAATAGTGAAGAGGTGATTGGGGACAATCAGCATGGCTTCACCAAGGGAAAATCCTGTCTGACAAACCTGGTGACCTTCTACAAACAGGTCACAACATTCATGGATGAGGGGCGAGCGACTGATGTCATTTACCTGGACCTGAGCAAAGCCTTTGACACTGTACTGCACCACGTTCTGGTCTCCAAGTTGGTGGAACATGGCTTTGATGGGTGGACCACTAGATGAGTAAAGAACTGGCTTGATGGCCACACCCAGAGAGTGGTTGTCAATGGATCCATGTCCAAGTGGTGGACAAGGGCATTGAGTGCACCCTTAACAAGTTTGCTGACAACACCAAGCTGTGTGGTGCTAGAGGGCAGGGACGCGATTCAGAGGGACCTGGATAGGCTGGAGAGGTGGACACAAGCTAACCTGATGAGGTTCAACAAGACCAAGTGTAAGGTCCTACACCTGGGTTGAGGCAATCCTAGGCACAAATACAGGCTGAGCAGTGACTGGCTGGAGAGTAGCCCTGAGGAGAGGGACTTGGGGGTGCTTGTGGACGAAAAAGTTCAACATGAGCCAGCAGTGTGCACTTGTGGCCTGAAAGGCAAACCGGATCCTGGGCTGCACGAGGAGAAGTGTGGCCAGCAGGCTGAGGGAGGTGATTCTCCACCTCTACTCCACTCTGGGGAGACCCCACCTGGAGTACTGCATCCAGTTCTGGAGCCCTTATTACAAGAAGGATGTGGACGTGCTGGAGCGAGTGCAGAGGAGGGCCATGAGGATGATCAGAGGACTGGAGCACCTCTCCTAAGAGGCCAGACTGACAGAGTTGGGGGTCTTCAGTCTGCAGAAGAGGAGACTCCAAGGTGACCTTATTGTGGCCTTCCAGTATCTGAAGGGGGTCGACAAAGAGGCAGGAGAGAGACTATTTAGGATGGTGCATAGTGACAGGACTACGAGGAATGGAGCAAAGCTGGAGATGGGTAGACTTAGAGTGGATGTGAAGAGGAAGTTCTTCACCATGAGAGTGGTGAGATCCTGGAATGGGTTGCCCAGGAAGGTGGTTGGGGCCTCATCCTTGGGGGTGTTTAAGGCTGGGCGGGATGAAGCTCTGGGCAGCCTGATCTAGAGTGGGGTGTCCCTGCCCATGGCAGGGTAGTTGGAACTGGATGATCCTGTGGTCCCTTCTAACCCTGACTGACTGTATGACTTGGTGTAGGTGATCCTGCTGTGGCAGGGGGGTTGGACTGGATGATCTTTCAAGGTCCCTTCCCATCCCTAATGATTCTATGATTCCTTTTAATCAAGCTATCTGTGATTTATTTTAAAGAGCCATGATTTATTTCCATAGAAAGCAAAGGAGGACATGGTTGATTGTAGATGGCCAGAATACAGTTAGATACATTTACTTCTCACATTTGATCCAACAATTGCTTGAAAGAGAAGAAAAAAAATAGAGCAGAGGGATAGTATTTGTAATGCAGAATCCTTTCTGTGAAGAAAAATACACCCTTTGAGGCGTCAAAGCAAAATGGTAGGCAAGCCAAGGACAGACCCAAGACACATTAAAGAAGGAGACTGAATGGAACAGAAACACACTATATTTTGAAATATCTACAGGAATGTCAAGCATACTACTTTGGCTAGCGATTGCATCAATCCCTGACCTAATCCATCACCGCAGCAGAAGTTATATCCAAAAAGAATAAATAAGAAATATTGGCTCAAAAATAATAAGAAACTTGAAGCAGGACCTATTATGGAACTAGGGAAAGAGAACAAACACCAAAATCAGAAAATGAACTGGGAAATGCAATGTTCTTATTTTAGGTCTAAGATAACTCAGTACATTTTCAGCAATTACCACCCATTATTCAAAGTATACAGCTCTTACTAGCTAGCTGGTTCATTTCAGTGAATCCTGAAGACAGTGTTTCACTAACAGGCTGTTTCTCATGGTCCCCTTTAAAACAAAAATCAGAAATATGTCTGTCCATATGAAAAAAAAAAAAGGATTCACAAGGCATAGCAAAGCCAAAAGAACAACAAAAAAAGAACACATGTTGACTCTTACAGAACAGAAAACCACGTTGCTTTTAGGCAGCCTTCGAGTTAAATGGGATTCATTATTTAAAAAACCATTTGAATCCAAATAATTATATGGGAGGTGTATGTTGAATATGAGAATTACTTTGTAGCTACAATGATAATTAGACACTCTATTATCCTCATACAGCTTCTTTTTAGAGTGGCAACTTTCAACATATTCTAGTCAAGACTGGGCCAGTCTTCTGGAGCCCTTATTGTCCAGTTCTGGAGCCCTTATTACAGGAGGGATGTGGAAATGCTGGAGCGAGTGCAAAGGAGCGCCACGAGGATGATCAGGGGGCTGGAGCACCTCTCCTGTGAGGATAGACTGAGGGAATTGGGGCTCTTCAGTCTGGAGAAGAGGAGGCTCTGAGGTGACCTTATTGTGGCCTTCCAGTATCTGAAGGGTGCCTACAAAAAGGCTGGGGAGGGACTATTTAGGATGGTGCATAGTGACAGGACTAGGGGGAATGGAGCAAAGCTGGAGATGGGTAGATTTAGAGTGGATGTGAGGAGGAAGTTCTTCACCATGAGAGTGGTGAGAGCCTGGAATGGGTTGCCCAGGGAGGTGGTTGGGGCCTCATCCCTGGAGGTGTTTGAGGCCAGGCTGGATGGGGCTCTGGCCAGCCTGATCTAGGGTGGGGTGTCCCTGCCTGTGCTAGGGGTGTTGGAACGGGGTGATGGTTCCTTCCTCCCTTGAGTGACTCTGATTCCATTGCTTCTCCTGTCAGGTGAGCCTGCTCTGGCAGGGGGATTGGACTGGATGATCTTTTGAAGTCCCTCCCAATTCCTTATGATTCTATGAATAAATTGTTGAAAATGAAAACTATACAAAAAGTAGAACTACCAAATTTTCCTCAAATGTCCAATTAAAAAAGACATGCAAATACTAATGATGTGGTCATTAATATTTGGGAATATATTATACAGATAATGCATCACTGAAATACAAAACTTTAACGTGAAATCTATCTACTGTGAGCTTGGATATGAAAGGCAGCAGCAGCGTTTCCTAATCTCTTCAGTTTTAACAGAAGTCATGAAGCCCTTCCACAAAGTAAAAGCATCTCACTCATCTTTTTCTAAAAAACTGGTCAACTGAGCACATATCCAGTATCCTGAATAGGAAAGTTGAGTTATTCCGTTAGTACCACATTGTGGGGTTTTACATAAACAGTAAAGTAGCTAAAACAAATTCTGGAGGGCAAACTGCTGTCTGACAGGGGTAAGCAAGACCTGGCTCAGAGCACCAGTTTATGTACCAAAAAAAAAAAAAAAATCCCTATGTTTTTCTTCTCTTTTGTGAGATTTTCAAGATGCCCTGAGTTTTTCTCAACTGAACTGCAGCCTCTGCAAAGGAGTAGCTGTAACAGCCCATCAGAGGAATCAGCAAGTAAAAAAGAAACCCAAAAGACTCCTGAATGTCTTTCTAAACAGTAAGAGAAGACTTGTGGGATTACAATAAAAGATCATAGAGCAAGGGAAAAATGGGATATTTCAACTAGAAGTTCCAAGACTAATGTTTACGTTGGACATCAAGATAAAGGGAAAGATGCAGAAGAGAGAATTGGTGGTGTTTCTGTGTGAGAAAGAAGAAACAAAATCAACACTGCTAGAAAAGAAAATTGGAAAAGAATCTAAGTAGTGAAGTTAGATCTAAGACAGAGGAAGAAATAATAAAAACCCATGGCAAAAGTGAGGCATTAAGCCAAACTTGCCTATTTTCCAAAGCATGGAGAATTCAAGTAGAGAAAGGAGCACAAAACACAAATCTTAAGTGTAATGAGAGCAATAAGCCACTATTCTCTTGAATGAATATTTCTTTCTTTAGTGATTATTTTCAGTGATTAAGTTTTTATTCTAGTTTTGGGAGTAAAAAGTAATTCTTGATTTACATGTCTGTATTTGTCTAGGTAGCTGTTGCTGCCTTATAGAGGTAGCATCAGTCTTTTCATTATATTCACATCATGTACATTAAATATTCCAGAATTCTTCAAAATAGTTTTGAGTCTGTAACCCATTTCTGCTCTATTTCACAACTAATTTGTCTGTCAGTTAAACTGATCTGCAATGAAATGGGTTCCGACACAACAAAAGTAGAGAAAAAACCCATATAATTTGAACAGCTTTTCTGGCAAAATATTTGTTTATTGTTTGTCCTGTTTTTGCGGGTGCCTGTTATTGATTGTATGATCTATTTTAACTGCTTTGGGTTGAAGCTGCTGGCTGAAGAGTGAAGGAGTGAAACACGCTACATGAATAAAACAGTAGGTTAAGCATACAGCAATTCCATTTCAGTTACAGCTGCGAAAACAAAGATGCTCAATATTACTGCTGATTTCTGTTTAAGTCATAGAAGATGATCCAGTCTAATCCCCCAGCCACAGAAGGACCACCTACATCAAGTCACACAGGGACACGTCCAGGCTGAGAGAGGCTGGGTCTCTTTAGCTCGGAAAAAATAGGAGACTGAAAGGTAACCAAATTAATGTTTATAAATACAGAAAGGGCAAGTGTCAGGAGGATGGAGCCAGGCTTTTCTCAGTGGCATCCAATGATAGGACAAGAGGCGGTGGGTGAGAGCTGCAACATAAGAGGTTCGACATCAATATGAGAACAAACCTCTTCCCAGTGATGGTGACAGAGCACTGGAAAAGGCTGCCCAGGGGTGTCGTGGAGTCTCCTTCTGTGTAGATGTTTAAAAAGTCAGTTTACACTTCTCTTCGAAGTTAGGTCTATCTATGGTATAGAACATTGTAAGAAGTTTTCTGCCTTTCAGTTCTGCCATATTGCAAGGTGAGGAATCCTCCCACATAAACAATTACAAAGTGAAAGAAAGTAGTGGAGCATGTAAGCCCTTCCCTAGTGAAGGCAGGTATAGACTGCACAGTGCACCAGAAAATCTTAGCTCCCAAACCAGAGGGTGACTTCTTGGCAATTACATCCCACTCTACTCTGCCCTGGTGAGACCACATCTGGAGTATTGTGTCCAGTTCTGGGCCCCTCAGTTCAAGAAGGATGTGGAGCTGCTGGAGAAAGTCCAGTGTAGGGCAGCGAGCATGATGAAGGAGGTGGAGCACCTCCCTTATGAGGAGAAGCTGAGGGAGCTGGGTCTGTTTAGCTTGGAGGAGACTGAGGGGTGACCTCATTAATGTCTACAAATATTTGAGGGGTGGATGTCAGGAGAATGGAGCCAGGTTCTTCTCAGTGTCATCTAGTGATAGGATGTGAGGGGCAATGGTTGTAAGCTGGAACATAGAAGGTTCCACATCAACCTGAGAACGAACTTCTTCACAGTGAGGGTAACGGACCACTGGAACAGGCTGCTCAGGTGGTTGTGGAGTCTCCTTCTTTGGAGATTCTTAAGACCCGCCTGGATGCGTTCCTGTGTGACTTGATCTAGGTGATCCTGCAGTGGCAGGGGGATTGGACTAGATGATGACTTTTGAGGTCCCTTCCAATCCCTAATGATTCTATCCAGAGATTTGTTTACATATTTAAATATTCCTGAAACCTTCTCAACCTTACACATTAATCAGAAATACAGTCAAAGGCTTGAAGATCAGGCAGCTGAAGGCAACCATGCCAAGAGACTCAGCCCTGAAAATGTTCTAAGTGTGTGTGTACATTACAGAAGAACAGAGAGAAATTAGACCAAACTATCCATTCTGAAAGTATTTCTAGTTTTAGATGAGGCGACTAAACCTGAATCTCCATTACATATGTGAGGCCACACAACTTTTCCAAGGAGAGGAAAGAAGCAGTAACCAAATTACAGAATCATATAGTACCTTTGATTGGAAGAAACCTTTCAGTCATCAACGCAACTTTTGACTCAGCACTGCCAGGTCACCCCTAAACCATAATTAATAACGAGAGCAGCCCTAAGCCCACTCTGCCACTCAGCAATAACCCTATCACCATCACCTGGCTGCCTGCATATCTTCAAATAAGACTTTTTTGGTGAGAAATGTCATGCGGCATTTTTCTACAGCGAGATCCTACCTAGGAGGTTCATACTGCAGCTTAAGCAAAGAAAATAAAACTCTAAACAAATCAGAACATAAACACATGCTTTATCAGCTTGATAATTTGGCTCAATATCCACTTACCTGACAAAACTATCACTGTGGACTGGGACATGTACATGCTGTCCAGTGCAGAAAACACCCATTAGGAGAAGACTTTTCATAGAAAAATTGCTAAGCAGGATCTGACTTAGCCTTTGACTTTGAAGAAACATGCCCTGGCAAACCTGTTCACAGACTCCTGAAAGCAAGTTATTTTGTCAAAATTTCCCAACATGAGTTTAGGCACCCAGGTAGGGCAGGAGGAGACTAACTGTGGTGAGCAACTAGAGGTGACAGGAGTAAATCTCTTAGATTTTGACACATAGCCTGTCTTAACCACTGCTCTTCGCAGGCATCTACTTGCTGGAAATGGTGTAGGGCACAAGACTTAAATCTTGAAAACTCTAACATTCTACTCAAAGCAAATTATGAAAAAAATCATGGAAAAGTAGTTCATCCTGGCAAAGGCAAACTTCTCAGGGTGCCCACAACACCACTAACAAGGACCAACTAATCTGAATAAAATGATACAACTGCTGTTGTTGGAAAAAAACCCAGAACCTCAAGGGACAAAGTTGGGTACAGGGTGGTAAAAGTTTAAATTTGTTGTCACAAATTAAGTCAGTATTCTGCTGCATTTGCTCAGACATAGCAAGTGAGGAGAAAGCCTACTGCTGTTGTACTCAAGCTGCTTAGAATCCTATAATATCTCAAATAAACCAAGACTTTGCAAGCAAGCTGAATATGGTCACACATCCATCATCACATTTATCATCATTTGGGGTACCAGTAATTATTTCATCAGTCTCATTTTGTAGCAAAGGTGGTGCAGCAAATTAGCACCTCATAAGGAATTGATTGGCAATTGCATACTCTGTATTGACTGCAAGCTAGTGGTCATGTGGAGAAGATAAATCATTTGATTAAACTCCAAATTGTGAATTGGGACAGGAGGCAGGTACAACCTGGCCACTAGCCTTACCTTTGGCTTTATCACAAACCAGAATGAGGCCTTGAGCAAAAGAAGGTTTAAGCCCATTTGAAATTCTTTATGGGTGACCCTAGACGGATAAATTTAGAGTCCTGCGTTATAAAGGGCAACAAGGACTTGTTTGTGAAGGTAATACAATCAGTGCTCAAGACATCTGCCTAGAACAGGGAATGTGTCATTTTGCAATCATGATGCTGATCAAAAGACTGCACTTGTATATATAGGCCAGGGCTGTGTATGCCTAAGAACAGCTTGTACTTCAACAGCAATAGACAAAGTAACTGTAGATATTAAAAATCATTCTAACCTTTGTATTTGTAATTTTGTTAAGATTGTAGGGTGTGACTTTTCTTATTTAGGTCGTTTCACACCAGCTGATAAAATCCGGATATATGATTTTTCATGAATTATCACTTGTACCCATTGGAGTGAATCTTACCCTGGTAAGAAAATTAATGAAACACCCAGATCTAATTGAAATCACGAGAAAGGTCCAAGAAAATGGGAAAAAGACCCTGGTAACTGTTCATCAGGTTGCAGAAGAAATAAACAGGGTCCTGAAAAGAGTAAATGCAGCTGCAAACCATAATTGGTGGGATGTTCTTTTCAGATGGTCCCCTACTGCGACTGGCATTCTAAGTAAGTTGTGTCACCCCATGGTTATTCTTTTGATTAGTTTTAGTTAGCTTTGCTTTTTCTGTCATACTGTTTATTTGGAATTGAACAATATTACAACGATTAACAATTTTAACCTCTATGTCTAGGGCACACAAAATTAAGTTGCATTTGACTGCTGACAAATCAAAGTTTTCTCAGAATCCTCTTTATGATTGTTAGCAACCAAAGTCCTGTGAAACTACCCCATAAATGAAACTATCACACAAATTGTCATGTTAGCCATAGTTTCTCCTGTAGGGAAGATCTAAACATCAATCCTCCACAGCACTCGGTTTTATAACAATCCTTCCTGCCCTGGTGTTGATAGATAGCAACAGCAAGAAGGGAAGAGCTAAAGAAAACCTACAGATGCTTTGCTAAACATGAAATACAATTCAATGCCTTTCAGAATTCTTCTCTGTCCTGGTCAACTGCCTGCTGTGGTGGGTTCAAGACCACAATTAAAAATAAAGGAAAGGAAAACAAAACAATTAGGTGTCAATGACATCTCAGATAGAATTTGCCAGACAATGGATAGCTTAGGGAAACCGGGAAAGGATTTATTAACTCTATAACTGTGTACAGAAAAGAAAAGTTTAAGCAAGTTGGTGCACGCAAACTAGAAACTGTCACAAATGCCATCACACATTCTGAGAAAAATACAATGGGAGATCAACTAATGTATCGGTCCTTGGTTTTTTAGATTAGAGACCTGATGAAAGAACATGTCAGTCACGTAGAGACTGGTACCACCACCCTCTCTATTCTTCAATATGTGTCACCATTCTTTACTTTAGATGCTGGACTCTTGGCCATCCAGCACAACACTGATCAAGCAGGTCTCATTCCTCAGCACCTGAACTGCATCCCTTGAGGCAGGAGACATGCTTTCAAACAGGACACAGTCTCTGTCTTTCCCACCTAAGGTTTCAGGATTATTGAGTCCTTCTGCTTTCTTCAGCTAAGCACAAAGGGATTGTCAGATGCCTCTCTTAAGGCTCCTTCTCTCTCCAATACTCCCCAGCTTTTCTTAGCTGCAGAACTGACAGTCCCTCTTCCTGCTGATCAGTATTTTCTAAGATGGTGGCAACAGCCGCATGGCCCCAGCCACATATGGGATTCAAGATGAAGACTGACCACATGGCCTCATCAGCAGGGGCCCCCCGAACTCCAGAAACAAGGGAAAATCAGGAATAGTTCTTGCTTCTCCAATCTGTGGAGCCATATGGCGCCGGAGCCGTGGGGCCACCACTCTTCACCCTGCTGCCTATGGGAGCACAACGCCTGCCGCGCCCACTCCATCCTGTCTCTGACGGGGAAGCAGGGCTGGGGTCAACGGCAAGCCACTCAGTCCCATCTTCCCCCTCCAACCCTGGGAAGCAGGGGGACTGTGCCTAAGCCAAAGCCCCATGCCAGGAGAAGACTCCAGTAAAAAAGAAACAGGACTACGATCATTAGCCCCTTGTACCTTCTCACCTAGCCCACACCCCTCAAGGGCAAGTATCTGGGACAATTCTCTTAAAGCGAAATGCACCCTTTTTTCCTCATGAAAGCACAAATCTATATATCTGAAAATTCTGGTAATTTTCAAACTGCAGCACTCACAGAATCTCTATGATTTTTTTCAAACTTATTCACAAGCACATTTTGGTACTGCTTTGGGCTGCTGTTTCAGATGTCCAGCTCCTGGATGGTTGAACTACCTTGGCTATCATCTGAAAATGAATAACTCTCAGTATAAGCTTAGTAAAACCAAAACATGAGTTGTACAAAAGAATAAAATACCAGTGGGAAGTCACAAGAAGCATGTATTAGAACTCTCATAAGCAAAACCAGAGAGGAATCTTTAAGCTAGAGCTGAATCAGAATCGTTGCACTTACAGGGAAAAACTAAATCTAAGATTTTTCTTTTACAATTTACAGTGAGGGCTCTTCCTCCTTTCTCAGCTATTTCACTGAGCATATTAACTGATTCTAGCACCAATTTTGAGAATAAAGAAGAACAATTAACTCTTGATTAAGAGTTTACAGGCCTTAAAATTCCATAAACAGGTACTGCTTCCTCTGGTACTTGAATTTATCAGCAATTAATTTTTCAGCTCCAGAAATGGATTAGCTCTTCACATTTTTCATCATTTTTAACAGACGTCTTTGATAGCACTAAGAACCACACACTGCATCATATAATTTTATCTTTCTCTCTCCTAAGAGACACCAAGAGGGAATCAACCATTCTATCAGCTGAAAAGTAAATTCTGTATGATATTTTGGAATCCACAGATAAAAAGTAAAACATTCCTTTAAGACCATTTTAGATGCTTTCTTAGGTCTCACTCTGGGTGAGGAAACAGTTCAAAACAGTCTGTTCTAGAGGGCAACTTGACCTGGATATGCCAAAAATATTACTTAAGGGCATCTAGCTAGTTCATCAGTTTTACCTATCACTAGATATCCAGCAAGACTCTCAGCTGTGGGGAATGCGGGAATGCTGAACCAGCAGTTCCATCCAGAGGACGAACAAATGGGTATCAGCTAGACACACAATGAGACGTTACAAGAATAAAATCAAGGAGGTAAGTAGTTTCACATTTCCTGGACATATAATCAAGACTGATGGGAAAATAGAAAATTGAACCTACAGTCAAGGGCAAAAGAACATCAGATCTGGATCTACATATTTTGAAGCACATCTCAATTTGTTTCGTCATGTCTGAACAACATATGAGCTATGCAACAAAGACAAGAGCTTCTTCTTTTGTACAAGTCTAAACTAACCTTGGAAAGTGTGGTTATGCTTTTCACTAATATAAAGCTCCAGAATCCATCAGAGTAACAGATGATTGTCCAGAGTTCACATGAAAAATTTGTCAAGAGGCACTCCTTTCTGTAGTTATACCATCCAACAAGCTTCAGTGAGTCTTCTCAAAAAATGCTTTGCATCACATACTTTTATGATGCAACATAATTTACGGCAAGTGCACAGCACACAGAGACTGCTTGCTTCAATGTTCTTTGTTTGCTGCATTTTTAAGAGAAGAGACAACCAAAATGAGGTTGAACATGCCATAGAATAGCCTCAAGGGTTTGACCAAAACTCTTATTTTAGCATAGAACAATAGAATCACTATGGTTGGAAAGGATCTGTGAGATTATCTCCTCCAACCCCTGCCATAGGCAGCAACACCTCTCAACTAGACTTGGTTGCTCAAGGCCTTGTCTAGTCTGCCTTTGAACACCTCCAGGGAAAGGGCAGCCACAACCTCTCTAGACAATCAATTCAAGAGTCTTGTACCGAAGAACAACTTCCTAATATTTAGTCTGAACCTCCTGTCCTTCAGTTTCAAACCATTTCCCCTTGTTCTGTTTGCAGTGTTAGATGACATGATTACCAGTAGGGAGACGTGGCTGAATTCTGCAATTTTTACAATTGGATTGTCTTTCAAACCTTTCTTTACTTCCTGTTAATGAAACTTGTTATTCTTTATTTATTATAATATTGTCCCTGGCTTTATTTTTGTTTTCTGTTGTGTTCTCTTTCTCTTTGATTTCTGTTGTGTTTTGATGATCCTAAGAAATCCAAACTGGCACAAAATAATCTAAACTAGGGCAGATACTCTTGTGAAAAGTCCCTCTCCAGCCTTCCTGTAGGTTCCCTTAAGGTATTAGAAGGCAGCTATAAGAGTCTTCTCTCCCTTGGCTGAATAACCCCAGCTCCCTCAGCCTATTCTCATCGCAAAGGTATTTCATCCCTTGGATCATCTTTTCTGCTCCCTACCCACAACATAAGCCTTCAAAAGGTGGTAAAAAGGACAAAAAGACAGATAGATTGCCTATGACGTTAAAATAAGAACTTATAGTCATCATGCTTATAATTTTTATTTTTGGTTACATTTCAGCAATATGATTGTTTATATGTAGCATTTTAGTCACAAAAAATTAAACACAGATGAAGTACAGGAGATACTGCAACTAAATTTTCACCTCTTCCCAAGACAGTCCAGTACCAGGATGTGCCAGTGATTCTAACCCAGAACACATTGATCCCTCACAGAGGTGTCCACACATGTTTTTTGGAATCAACTATCGAAAGCAATGCAAGGTAGCTACAACACACAAGATACTAGTTTTCTAAATTTCTGAATTCCATGTCTGCTGTTATGGCTCAAGCTGAGCAAAAATACCTCTGAAGAACAATAAATGTGCTTTTCTTCAAACCTGGAAATGTAGCTTGAAAATGTTAGATTAGGATGTTTTAGAAATACACTGCTGCTACAGTAGCATCCTGCATCACATTACCAACATCTCCCTACTGAGCACTTCCCAGAGCAACCCTGTTACGGTTTACTTTGGCAAATTCCAGTTTTGAGCTTAACTGAATGATGGTGCATATGACTACCAGAAGGAATCTTGTTTTGTATTCAGACTTCAGCAAGGGTTGTCTCCCCGGAGAAGTTCTGTAATCCCAGTCCTGGACAGCCACTTGGTGCAGTTTACAATTCCAGTAGTGGTGACTAGTCTGACAAGGTCCTGGTCAAGGCATGTTCCAGGACAGGGTGTACAATCAGCACCATGAGCCAAACTATATTTTTTTAAAATCTGTATGTGTCACCACATGGTGCTCATGTTAGGAGAGGCTTGGCTGAGGGAGCTGGGTCTCTTCAGCTTGGAGGAGACTGAGAGGTGACCTCATTAATGTCTACAAATATTTGAGGGGTGGATGTTGGGAGGATGGAGCTGGGCTATTCTCAGTGTCATGTAGTGATAGGACAAGGGGCAATGGTCGTAAGCTGGAACATAGAAGGTTCCACATCAACCTGAGGAGGAACTTCTTCATGGTGAGGGTGACGGAGCACTGGAACAGGTTGCCCAGGGAGGTTGTGGAGTCTCCTTCACTGGGGACATTTTAGACCCGCCTGGATGTGTTCCTGTGTGACTTGGTGTAGGTGATCCTGCTGTTGCAGGAGGATTGGTCTCTTCCAATCCGTAGTGATTCTATGATCAAAATGTTTCTCAGCAGTACAAACCCTGAATAGATTCCTATATCAGCATGCACACACACATACTATAAACAGCTTTATTGTGGCTGTCATGATTGCAAGGCGTTTACTTCCTGATAACACGCTCTGCTGCTTTAAACAGAGTTTTACAAGCTCATTTATTTAAATGCACTCAGTGTCACTATGTAAATATACACGGTCTATAAATCCTAGGATTTGGTTCTTAGACATTTCCATTTTTTAAGGCTAATCTTAAACTTTGCTGCTTCTCCCAACACTCAAAAATACACTAGAGGAATTACAAATGTGATGTCCCTTTATGTCAAATAAACACCCTCTGTAGTTACTGAGAACTTACTAAAGCCCACGAAAGTATGGCACAAACAACTACACCTCAGACTCACAGAATTAACAGGTTTAAGCAAACAGAAGCTACAAAAATCTACACACATCTCATGACTTGCCTGGAGTTATCACATGTGGTTCCTGATGTGTGTGATCCGAGGACTGTGTGTGACAAAGCATCTTGTAATCACATTCTCTGGAATAAAACCAGGTTTAGTTATTATTTCTGCCTTACTCTGATCTGACAAAGCCTTAGCCAAGGTTGGCAGGTCTACAAAGTAAGAGCAGTCCTCAAAAACCATCACGTACTGACACACATTTCCAAATTTAAGCCTTACAGTTCCTTCCTAGCAACACATTTTGGACTTAAAAAACCTCACTTCATCACCGTGGTGCAATTTCTCACAGTAATGAATTTGTTATTCCAAAATATTCCAAACAGTTTTGCTCACTGTGACAGGTCTCAAGAGGTCAATGTCCTGAATATTTGAATTACATACCAGGGTCCTGTTCCAGTGCACTGGGTGCATAGAGAACCACATAAATCAACAGGGCTTTCCAAAAAGGTAGCATGAATATTTTGCTCTGCCAGTTGCACAGTTCGCAGGTATTGCTAACAACAGTCTAATGGTGGAATGTGAAATGCAGATTTTTGAAACAATTCATCAGAATGAGAAATCTATTTGGTGTACATTTCAGAGAAATTAACATCTTAAGCTGAACTTCATAGTAAACTCTGAAGAGACACTCCTCTGCTCCGAAACCTTGCATATTTCCCATTTTCAGACCTTTTCTTACACACTAATTGGTCTTCGCTCACTGATTCCTGTTAACCAGGAGCTCAAAGACAGCTATCACTGGTAACAGTGCTGACAAACCATTTGGGACCAACAGCAGCCACAATGAACTGACATCCCATGCTCTACTTGTGGTTGATCAATGTTTATGTGTCTCAACCAGGGTTTCCTAGTGGCTGCTGTTTGCTTTTACTCAGACAGGCTCTCAGGCCAAATGAGCAGCTCTTCTGCATTAGAAAGGCAACAGCTATTATTTTCCTATGACTGCTCACACTGAAAGCAACAAAACGTGCTAACAAAGAACTGGGAGCAATCACCCAGTGTATGACCCCATAGCACTTGAATGATTTCTCCGTCATTCAAAAATCAATTCAAGGGATGTGCCTGCTTTTAAACAAGGTTTTAAAAAAAACCACACATGAACTGCATTATTATTCTGCCCCAGTCAGACCGCATCTGGAATATCATGTCCAGTTCTGGGCCTCTCAGTTCAAGAAGGACACAGAACTGCTGGAGAGAGTCCAGCACAGAGCAACAAGGATGATGAAGGAAGCAGAACACCTCTGATAAGAGGAAAGGCTGAGGGAGCTGAGTCTCTTTAGCTTGGAGAAGAGGAGACTGAGGGGTGACCTCATTATTGTTTATAAATATGTGAAGGGTGGGCATCAGGAGGATGGAGCCAGGCCCTTGTCTAGTGATAGAACAAGGGACAATAGATGTAAGCTGGAACACAGGAGGTTCCATATAAATATCAGAAGGAACTTCTTCACAGTAAGGGTGACAGAGCACTGGAACAGGCTGCCCTGGGGGGTTGCGGAGTCTCCTTCTCCAGAGATGTTTAAAACACACCTGGTTATGTTCCTGTGCGATTTGTTCTAGGTGATCCTGCTCTGTCAGGGGGACTGGACTAAATGATCTTTCAAGGTCCTTTCCAATCCCTGATGTCCTGTGATTCTGTGATTTTGAGCAACCAGCTAAAACCACTGAGTTGTACAAAGCACTCCCCTTTCTTTCTGATTCTCCATGCATTTTTTTAAAATCAGATATTAGCTTACTCCTCATTACAAACATATAACCTTTAGAAACCACAACCAGACAGAACTTAGTTTAAGCTTAAACACAAAATAGCGTCTTTTCACAGCCTCAAAGGTTTCCCAAACTCCTCACCAGCCTACTGTGTAGGGCACAATAGATACTATTTCCTTTCTATTGCAAGTAAAATGGAACTGAGGAAGTGAAAATCTCACCAGGTCAAAGCACCAGACTACCATGAAATAAAGAAATTCAGAGATTCATACTCTCAAGGAGTATTTTGGGGATAGAGACCATGCAGAGAACAAAAGGTCTGAATATCTGTACAGCCTGGGTGCTTTTTCCTTTTAAGTGCTCACTGACAAGGGTTAGCAGCCAAAACTGCAAGGAACAAAAGCTAATGGTGGAAACAGTCTTCAACTACATATCCACACTTTTAAAAATGTCATATCTTAATTTCTCTGATATTAGTTGCAGTTAAGGTCAATTCACCTCACAGTTTTTCAGGATCAAACTCAAAGTGTTGGCCAATATAAAAATTGCTGAAAAATACATTACTACCATTTTCCAGATGTTGTTACTTTTAGTCAGCAACATATAATTTCTGTCTGAAAAAGACCCTGGTTATGGTACGTTCAGCACTCTAGTGTCAAACAAAACTCTTCCCTATAAATCTGTGCTCCAATGTGTGACTAGTGAAAACACATCATTACAATAGTTCATACTACCACTATTTTATGGCAATGTATTCTCACATCAAAAATACAGGATATGTGCAACCTGAGCTCATCAACTAGAATCCAGCATCAAGTTTAGGAATCTCATTTATTTTGTGTCTCTACTGAACACCAATGGAACAAGGTTTTGTGTGAATTTATTTTGTTGTCCATAGGAATACAGGTGACGTTTGCTGAGGCACTAAATCAACTTGATGTTGCATGATAAGAATCGGAGAATCCTTCTAGTTCTGCTTCCTCTTGAGCCCATGGAAGAACATGCTATCACACCGAAGCAATGAGGTGCACAGACTGTTTGCTAAAATGTGCTTCACATTTTCCTAGATCTATCACAAGCTCAGGCTGTTGCTAGAAAAAGCAGCAATAAATTCTACCCATATCAAGTTTTTCTTTATCAACATTTCCAGAGCAAAGGTGGGGGAGTGCAGCAGAACCCTACAAACTGCTGGGGATTCCCTAGGAAGGGGTAACTCTGATCAAACACCTCAGGGCACCTCTTGCACTACTGATCAACTCTTTGGGATGTCTCCTGTCAGTGCAACTGGCAAGGTGTTTCCAGGAGGTTTTGTTGATTAATTTTGTTGGATTACTTCTGTTTCATTTGCAGTATTTGGATAAAACAATACACTGAAGCCACCACAACGTATCCAAATTCCCCTCATTTCACAGTTTCTGAGCTGGCAGCAGCATCTCCCCTCTTAAAGCTGAGCCCTAACTGACCAGCGCATTTCAACGGCAGCATGCATTACAGAGAAGAAAACTAGAGGTACTAGGACAAATCCCCAAGTGTAAGGACAATATGGTCCACAGTCACATCAGGCAAGCACTGTAAAAACAACAGACAAAGCCATCTTGCGATAAGTTGAACTTTGTTCATCAGGATGAGGGAAGAAGTAAGGCATAGACTGATAAGAATAGACTGATAAGAATGGAGTTTTAAGTTGCAAGATCCTGTTCTGCTCTGTGTGCTGTGTAATCAGGAAGTCCCCAGGTCAGCACGAGGATAAGGCTACGTGTGACAAGACCACCCAACAACAGGCTGCGAAGACACAGATAGCTTCTCCAATACCATGTAACCCAGAAGATAAGTATAAAAGACACTGGCTTTTGGGAGAAAAGCGGACCAGTGGTGGAGCAGAGACTCCCCTGGTCACCCAGCCCTGCACTTTGCCTGATATCGCTTGCTGTATTTTATAATTACTAATCTATAATTGGCTTATTGGATTGAATTCACAAATAACAATCTGCTACATTCAAGGAATAACAATAATGAAGCCACCAATACAGCAGGAAATACTCCACGTGGGAAACAGCTGAGCACAAACTCACAGAGAGTCAGTCAGTCCTGTATCCTCCTCACTGTAAACAGTGAAGTGTTAATCAGGCTCAGTCGAGCCTGGGCTTTTGGCACCTAGAAAAGTGTTCCTGTCTTTCTACTTTATCTTGCTAAGTGGCACCTTAAAACAGATAGAACAGAAGGATTAATGGTTATTCTATTTATCTACCTGACAGTAATATGCACATTAGAAATATTCTCAGTAACAGCAAAAGCTCCCTCATATTTCCAGAAGCCTTGGCTGTGAGGCAGACTGACTAAGATGAACAGGAAGTTTTCACTACTTT
Source organism: Rhinopomastus cyanomelas (assembly GCA_013400115.1). Lineage (NCBI taxonomy): Eukaryota > Metazoa > Chordata > Aves > Bucerotiformes > Rhinopomastidae > Rhinopomastus > Rhinopomastus cyanomelas. Next base: position 86,537 of record VXBP01005377.1, on the reverse strand, counting down.
GAGCTAAGACGTAAGCAAGTAAATAAATACCAAGGGGTTTATTCCCCAATGATGATTTTGAATAAATCCACTCCGCAGATGGAGTTTCTCAATACCAAAGAAGCCCTGTGATTTATAGTAACCCCCTATAAACAAACGCAGTGGTTCACTTTCTGAATTCCCTTTGTCAATTTAATGTTTTTTCATGAAGAATTTTACATAAATTAAAAGTAAAAAACTCAAACATAAGATCAAAGACTCAGAAACAGGGGCTTTCTCAGGGAGGAGTGTTTTGTATGGCATGTATTAGATGTGTGTCACCTTGTCCTTGCAGCCTACGCTTGTATTGAATCCAGGTCACATAGGAAATTACTGTAATCCATCTTCTTTTTCAACTGTGCAATCGCTGTATGAGCCAATTTTATAGTTTTAATTGTCTTTGATGACTGATTTAGCACAGTTTTAAACCGCAGTAACATATAAATGCATCTATCAAGCAAGTCTGCAGCTGCTAGTACAAATTTTCCCAGAGCTCAACAACAATCTCCTGGGAGCAATAAAACCAAATAAAAGGTTGAAACTGGCAAAGGGAAAACTTATCACAGACAACTGTATGGATCCCCACTTGGGGGAATGTTAAGTAAGTCAGATATATCTGTATACCCTACTGAGGCAAGATTTAGTCACTGAAGTAATTCAGAAATGCATCATCTGTAGGAGATGACAGACAATTACACAACTTGCTGCCTAAAACTCCTTGGATTTCCCTCTCCTCAAGTATTCCTTCCTCCTAGCAGCTAAGCAGCACCTAGTGCTCATGATACCAAGAAATATAAAAGGGATTTTCTCTTTCCTTCCCCTAGAGCCCTGAAATGTGCATTATTTATATTGCTGTTTTGGTAAAATAAGGGGAGTTAACAAACTAGGCTGTCCAATTTTTCACCTTCTCCAGACTAATGCCTTCCTCCAAAAACACCCTGTTATTTATTCTGTTATGCTTACGGAAGCTTTCTCCTCATCACTGAGGAAAGTATACTCAGTTTTCACAGTAGCTGCAATCTTCATTGCAAATAAACTAATTTTACACCTTGATTCCCATGGTATTTCAAACAGATTGGCAATAAAAGTGACTGGTTTTTTGTTCAAATTAAAGTGATCATTAGCATAATGATAAATAGTTCTCTCGAATGGTGCAGGAGGTAGCACTAATGAAGCCGTACAGTGGTTAATATACATCATCCCATACCCATTATATTTTCTTGATTTAAATAGTATTGGTTTTGTCCTGATATCCCTCAAAGAAACCTTTTATATTCCAAGTGGAAGAGTTTCCCAGTTGTTTTTTTCCCCTCCTGCAGTAGTTGCACTGAGATGGATAAACCACAGGTCCTAAATGTAAGCCAAGTAACAAAACATTTGTAGAGCTTCCCCATATAGGACCTTGAGATTCTCAGCTCTCCTTCACTGCAGGGTTACTCCAGTAGCAGCTGACAGCCTGAGACCATGGCTTCCAGTAAGTATTTAATAATATCATAAATTCGCATTTTACCTTGTCCAAGTGGCTACTGTCTATGCACACAGATCATTACCTTCCTTCCTTTATGCTGCCTTCCAAGTCCACATGCACTGACACTCAAGAGAAAACATTTGTCTTTTAAATTGTTTTTTAGTAGCCACAGAATGTTACTGAATATTAGTCCACTTGATTTTAAACTACTTTTTTTCTTTTATTTCTTTTAACTTCCCAGTTATTCCCGGACCATTCTTTTCTAAATTTATAGGACCACTGGGCTACAAATCAGTGGAAGAGAAAATTTTTAATTTTTTTTTTTTTTTTACACTGAAATTTACTGCTTTGTCTCCAGAAAATCTGATATTGTCAAATTACAAATGGTCCATTACTTAAGACCATTCTAACACACCACAAGGGTTGAAGCCAAAGGTTTTAAGTATTGCTGAGCCAGCCCATGGCAACATTAAATATTTAGCAATTCAGAGCTGTAAATTACGGTTTATGCATTCCTCAGTCCTAAGTTAAGTACCAATGCCTGAGCTCTGGAGTAAAACATTAATGTTAATAATTCCCATTTTATAGTCTGATGTGTTACTTACATGTAAAGTTGCAATCACATCAATTTCAGAAATGTCAAAAAAAAGGATTAAGATGGGGCTAAATATTCTGCATTTTAAGATTAAACTGAGAAATCAGCATATTTTCTGGTGAAACTGAAATAATTTCAGCCTCTCAAAAGGAGTGTATTTTGCTTCAAGATCATTCATTCATTTTCCATTTGAGCAAACCTCAAAATAGAGCAAGATTTAACTTGAATGAGCACTCGGAGCACTGTGATCCTGCTAGGTAGCTAGACATTACTTTGTAGAAAGAGAAAATCCACAACTGGTTTGGGTGCTATGCATCCAGTTTGCTATTAGCTTATTGGAAGCCATTAAAAAAACCCTCTCCATCAAAGTTATCTGGACAATTTAGTATTTTGAAATTTCAGACTGCACATCTGTTTTTTGCTGCATATGTATCTTCATGACCTTCTGCAATTTATATGACTGAGCAGAGTCACCACCAGATTTTTCCAATGGGATGTGAAATGAGTAGAAAATAAATGAATGCAAATTTTTGTGGGTATAATAAACTTGAACACAAATCTTTACTGAAATCTAAATGGTCAAACTATCCAATTCATAGAATCATAGAATCATTACTGATTGGAAGGGACCTCGAAAGATCATCTAGTCCAATCCCCCTGACACAGCAGGATCACCTACACCAAGTCACACAGGAACACATCCAGGCGGGTCTTGAACATCTCCAGTGAAGGAGACTCCACAACCACCCTGAGCAACCTGTTCCAGTGCTCCATCACCCTCACTGTGAAGAAGTTCCTTCTCAGGTTGATGTGGAACCTTCTGTGTTCCAGCTTACAACCATTGCCCCTCGTCCTATCACTACAACTTCTAAAAAAGTGTATATTAATTATGTATACAAGACTTACATTTGATGTTCAATTCCACAAAATGCAAACTCTATGTTTAGAGCATTAAGATCTAAGATATACTTTAAAATTTCTCTTAAAAGCACATTTATACAGAAGCATGACATCACAGATATGAAATATATAAATTTCATCTCCAGTGTGCTATTGATCAACTGAAACACGTCTGGCAAAAAGATAACAAAATTGCACCTGCTGGCCCACAGAACAGCAATGACAACATGAATTCTTTTGTAACTCTACTAAATCCAAATTTTTGCACAAACTAGTTTTTAATGATAGTAAACAGTCCTAAAATGTCTGTAGGAGGGAACGTGCACATCCTGAGTACTTGGATAATTCTGGAAGTCCTCCTGGAATGGCTGCATTTTTACCTGCCTAGATGCTTTTAGAAGACTATTATAAAACTTACATTTTGATTTGTTTTCTCATTATAATAACAAAAGGCAAATTTTCTCAGTCTGGAAAGGTTATAATTGTACCAACACAAGAGTAGTCTGACCTTCTCCTATGAAACTATCGTTATCTCCAAAGCTTAGTTTCTAAACCTGCTTCAGTGGTTACTGTTGGTAACTACAAGGTCTTGAAAATGGTGAAGGACAAAGCTGCGTAAGCAACAGGCAGCTTTGGTCACTGTGTGAGATGGAGCCTCTCTTATACTGTAATGCTGAGAGAATCCTTTGGTGAAGAAATCCAGTCTGGGATAACAGGGTAAGAGGACAGCTAAAAATTTAGTTCTGCCCAGAAATAAGAAATACAGGACAGAGCTAAGATAGAGAAACAGACCTGAATGCTAATGAAACTGTGATAATGGAATAAGACCAGACAGGAAGGTCATTAAAAATAACTACTGAATAAAATTCACAGAATCACAGAACATTAGGGATTTTAAGGGACCTCAAAAGATCATCTAGTCCAATGCCCCTTGTCACAGCAAGATCCCCTAGCTCAAGTCTGTTGGCTTCACCAGAACTTTACAAGAATAGGAATGTAATCAGGTTGCCCTGTCTAACAATAAAGTTATTAATATAAATTTGGAGTAACCAGAAGGAGGCAAGTTAACAGCAAGAACATTGAATAACAAAACTACTGTTAACTCAGGAATCTGGGGAGCATCACACACCTTTACAAAATTGCTGCCACCAATTGTCTCTCTAATTCCTTCACTTAGAACAGCGGCTACAAAAAGACCACGAGATATAACAACAAAATTCAAGGAAATCTTAACAACAGCTCATTTTCACATTGTCTTGATGGTAACCTGCTGGGAAGGCAGACCATTAATACTCTGCAAACAGGACTGAGTGCTGTTTTATTACAGGATGGTCTTCTAATTGTCTTTGCTGCTAGAGCAATCACTCATATTGGAAAGCGCTTAGCCCACGACTAAATAAGAAGTAGTTGCTCTAGCAAGAGCTTTGAAAGGTTTCTTTAATATGTTTCTTTCAAAGCACTTGGAGGAGCTAATATGAAGCAGATGTTTCTGAATTGCCCCAGAGATTACAAAAAGACCTATTTCATCATTATATGGAATAAGATATTACCCAAGGCAAATGCTGGCAATAAAACTTTACCACATGATACCTGTTGATATTAGGGATGTTATCTTACCGTAAATATAATAAGAACTTAATTTTCATAAATAAAGCAACTACACAAGTTTGCTCGAAGGCAATAGCAAAGACACTAAAGCACCTTTGAAAAAATTAACATGTTCCCTACATAGTTTGAGAGTTGAAATGGTTTCTGTAACTTCTCTGAAAAATTTCCTCAATAACAGTTCCAAAAAACTTGCCTAAGAAATTCAGAATGCTGTGATTCTAGTCATGCCAAAGAAAGACCCATAACTGCCACATCTTATTCCATACATTCATTGAGACTCATCACTTCACTGTGCTATGATGAAAAACCCCAAAGCTGTTTTTGAGGTCAGATTCTGTGAGACATCTTGTAATGAGTCCTGGTCTGGAGAGTTTTGAGTCAGCAAGGGCTGGATGTAGTTCCACATGAGTACTTCTAAGGATACTACTATTCTGTTAAAACAGTTGTTTCAGGCAAGAGTACTGCCAGGAAAGACAAGTCTCTTCACAAGAGCTACAAGAAATTCATCTGGAAATTCTGTGTGGGAGAAACTGATCATCCCCTTACAGCTTCAGCACCAAATGAGGCCAGCCGTGGCCTTGTCTCTCCCACTCAGAGGGATAATGCTGAGGAGGGTGGGCAATACTGTGCAGTCATTTATCCACAGATAACATTACAACTGCTGCCATTCAAGTGCTGTTCAGACAGAAGTGGGACAGTTTAAGAACAACTGGGAAGTTACAAGTACCAGCAAGATAATTACCCCTCACTTCTTTCCATTTATGTTGAGCATGACTGGTGCAGTGGACAAATAGACCAAGTCTTTGGCCCTTTAAAAAGGGACAAGGCATAGCAATCAATGAATACATACAGAATATATAAATCAGAATTATCAGTTTCTTTTATACCTAAGACTCTGTAAACTTTACAGCAAATTTTTGCAATGTCAAGGAGCAAAGCTGGGATTTGACACTTGCATGACAGGCCCAAATTCAGAAAGTAAGTTACAGACCGTGGAGCTCCATTATATTCTCATTTAAAATAAGCATTGCCATTCACCTCAACTGTTACTTATAAAAAACAAAGACTTGGTGACCTGCAAGCTCACCACTAACCCACAGAACATCATACAGTGTTTGTAAAGACAATGTATGTACAGATCATAAGATGCAGATTTTTCCAAGGCATCAGAACCCTCTGTTTGCTTTCACACCTCACTCACTGGTTTACTTCTGCAGTCATTTGCAAATACAACTTGATAATATAAACTGCAGCTTCTCATCCATAAAACTAAAATATAGTGAAGCATTTTGAGTTGACAGAAGATTTCCTGGAGAATTTAAGTCATAAAACCCTTATACAAGGATTAGAACAGAAAATCCTTTCCCTCCATTTTAAATAACTAGAGAAATAGTTATTGTTTATACAGCTGAAATCTTTAAACACTGTGCCCCTATGATACAAAAAAGCATCAGTCAGTATATGGCAATGTGAGCATGGAAGCAAAATACACTACTGTCAGGTAACTATTCACAATACAATTTTCTGTTACACACTTTCAGAGATATTAATGTAGCAGATGAGGTATTGCTTCTAGATTGCTGCAGCAAAGTTTGTATGAAATGTCAACAAGAATGACAAAACAAGAATAACAGTTTTAAATTCTTGAAACTGTTTTATAAAAAAAATAGTGATAAATCTTTGCAATTCTGTTTTAGAAACCTTTTCCTGCAGTCCACACTGGTTTTATGCTTGTTGTGCTACAAACAATGAGGTAAATTACATAACTATTAATCACACATACACACAGTAGTTTCTCCAGTTTAAATTCAACCTAGGGATTTCCCACAAGTGCAGGTCAAACAGTAACTAACTGACAACTAAATTTAATTAGGCAAGAAGTACAAAACACTAGGTAGAGTTGGGTTAATGGTTGGAGTCAATGACCTCAAAGGTCTTTTCAGACTTCAACAGTTCTCTGATTCTATGACTTACAACCACAGCCACTTAAGACATAAGATTTACAGTGGAAAAAATTCCAGCTACTAAATTTTAGACAGGAATTCCTAAACTGCATTGTAAAAACGAGACACCTGACTCCACCATCTCATGGTGGAGTTCAGGATCTCATGTGACAGGAACATAATAGCTAGCAGAATCACAACCCTGAACTTGAGGAGCTCCAACTTTGGCCTTTTCAAGCAATTGCTAGAGGAAATCCCATGGGACAGGGTACTGGCAGGTAAAGGGGCCCAAGATAGATGGTTAACATTCAAAGATAACTTCTTTCAATTCCAAGATCAGAGCATCCCAACAAGAAAGAAGTCAAGGAAGGGAACCAGAAGACTTGTGTGGTTAAACAGGAAACTGCTGGGCAAACTCAAAAGGAAGAAAAAAGTCTATAGGTCATGGAAGGTGGGGATGGCCACTTGGGATGGTTATAAGGTTCTAGTGAGAGAATGTAGGGATGCAACTAGGAAGGACAAGGCCTCCTTGGAATTAAGCCTTGCAAGAGAGGTCAAGGGCAACAAAAAGGGCTTCAAATACTTTGCAGGTAAAAGTAAAACTACAGACAATGTAGGCCCCCTGCTGAATGAGGTGGGTGCCCTGAAGACAGAGGATACAGAGAAAGCAAAGATCTGGAACACCTGCTTTGCCTCTGTCTATTTTTGTGGGGGCTGTCCTGATATCAAGACCCAGACTTCCGAGGCCCCAGAGGAAGCTGATTCAAGAGAGTTTGCCTTAGTTGATTAGGACTGGATTAGGGATCAATTGAGCAAACTGGATGGACATAAATCCATGGGCCCTGATCGGATGCACCAGCAAGTGCTAAGGGATACAGCAGAAGTCATTGCTAGGCCACCCTCCATCATCTTTGCTAAGTCATGGGAACCAGGAGAGGTGCTTGGGGACTGGAGGATAGCAAAGGTCACTGCAGTCTTCAAAAAGGGTGGAGGACCCAAGTAATATAGGGTCCTATAGAATGGTCAGCCTCACCTTCATCCCAGCAAAGGTGATGGAACAATTTATCCTTGACGCTCTCTCTAGGCACATTAAGGACAACAGGGTTACTAGGGCTTCACCCTAGTCAGCATGGCTTCACCAAGGGGAAGTCATTGTTGACCAACCTGATAGCCTCTTATGAGGGCATAACCATATCTTATGAGTAGATGATTGCAAAGCAGTAGATGTTGTCTATCTTGCATTCAGTAAAGAATTTGACACAGTCTCTCGCAGCATCCTTACAGCTACAGTGAGGCAGTGTGGTCTAGATGATCAAGTAGTGAGGTGGATCATGAACTGGATGCAGGACAGAAGCCAGAGAGTAGTGGTCAATGGGACAGAGTCTAGCTGGAGGCCTGTATCTAGTGGAGTGCCCCAGGGATTGGTGCTGGGACCAGTCCTATTCAATCTATTCATTAATGACTTGGATGAAGGATTAGAGANGGTGACCTCATTGATGTTGATAAATATGTGAAGGGTGGGTGTCAGGAAGATGGACTCAGGCTTTTCTGTCATCTACTGATGGAACAAGGGGTAGTGGGTATAAGCTGGAATACAGAAGGTTCCATATGAATGTGAGAGGGAATTTCTTCACAGTGAGAGTGACAGAGTACTGGAACAGGTTGCCCAGCGTGGTTGTGGAGTCTCCTTCACTGGAGATGTTCAAGACCCACCTGGATGTGTTCCTGTGTGACTTGGTCTAGATGATCCTGCAGTGGCAGGGGGATTGGACTAGATGATCTTTCAAGGTCCCTTCCAATCCCTGATGGGGTGTTATTCTGTGACTCAATATATATTGTCCTGTGTGGAAAGGGTAGGGGACAGAAAAGCAGAGGAGCAAAAGGCAGCTCTGGAAGAAGACATATAGGATCTGTGTTTACCCACAGGAGAGTTTGGACTGAGAGGTTCATAGCATGAATATTGAAAAAGACTGTTTTCTTTTAATTTCTCTGTATGGTCTTTATCACAAATAAATTAGTTTATGTGTGAAATTATCACTAATGAAGAACTTTTACAATTTTTTTGTAACAACAGTTTTGCCAAGCCACTGTTGTCTGCTGTCCTGGGCTGCACTTGATCTCTGTCCAGTTTTTTGTCAGGATCCAGATGGCCAGAGGGACCATTTAATATCCTATTCCATGATATTCTCAGCAGGCAAAGCACCTCCACCCTCTCCCCTACCAGTTAGTACCAGTGCTGTTCACAGCAGTTCATTGGTTGGGCAGAACCCATCAAATACTGACACTAGAGGTCTTACCTGACACCTGCTTAATTAAACAGATCCAAATTCCTGATGATTAATTACTATTTTCTGTGAATAAACAGGAGTATCATGAGTTAATTAAATTACACGTTCAATTAATGTAATTGGTTTCAGGTGCAGTATTCCATATCAGATCCAAGGACAGAGAAGTGCTTTGCTGCTCTGCAGCACCCAGGGTGGTTATATCTGCATAGCCACTGAGACAGAAAACACTAAGTTGCAAACCCACTTGGGTGCTTCCTTGTGTGATATGATCTGCGATCTTATCTAGGTGATCTTGCTCTGGCAAGGAGGTTGGACTAGACCTCCAGAGGTCCCTTCAAAATCCTAACTGTGATTCTGTGAAAAACATCTACACACACCCATCCTCACAGACCACAAAATTCAGCTGTGGACATGCCACAATTATCCTGTCACAGATTGAAAAACTTTTCATCAAATTCACTTGACTCGGTCTTCAAACCTTGTATTACAAGCTGAAAAAGTAAAAATCAGACATGAAAATTCCAGCTGCCTTCCTGCTTAATATTTCTGTAGTTTTTTAATATGCATAACTTGGAAATAGAAACTAACTTCAATGGATTGGCTCTGAAGAAATACAGCAGTGAAAACAGAGTCGTTACCTTCTATGAATATTCATAGCCTGAACTACTACTTTTGTTCCTTTCAGTCTATACTGGGTCTCCAGCATACTCTGAAGAAGCTCCTGACATCATCTGAGCATGGTGTAGCTGACTAGGTGGCAAGAACCTCTCAGTAAAGTGTATCCTCTGATTACATGAGTCATGCAGGAGACAGCCTCAGCTCTACAAATTCTCCTATAGCTCCCTTGGCACAGTCTGACTGCTGCTCAGACTTTCCTTCCTACAGCATCTTCCCTCTTAATACTGAAATAAACAATACAAATTCCACTCCATAATGCATTGGCTTTTTATTCTGCTAAGCTTTCATACTTCAGTCTCATACTTTTGGTCTTTAAGTAACAGCCCAAAGAAGAATTGTTTCTAGGAAGTTCACCTTCCTAAATCCTAGACTACGTTAATATATTTGAAATAACAAAAGAATTTAAGTTCTGTAAGTACCTCATGAAGAGATATTTGAAAAAATAACTATGTTTTTCATAGCTGAGCTATCTCAAGCTTTTGAAGCAACATGTTCAGTAGACCCAGCTAGGAATCTGTTCAAGTACTATCAGAAATTACAGACACTTCTGTTGCAATTTCAAAACTTTTTATTGTACTTTCAATTAGTTTTTAACTTTCTGATGGCAAATCACATAAAAAAGTGACAGAACTTGTATAAAAATAGAGTTTTCCTCAATATACTACTGCAGAAGATAAACTCCACTGTAAGTATAAAAGGCTTTACTTTTACTATATGAAGGAGCTGCAAAAGAGCAGACACCCACCAAAACTAAGTTCTTATCTAGAAACACTGAAAACAAGCATATTCTTAAATGTGACTTGACATCACTCATTTTAGGCAACAGGACCCTCATATCTTCCTCCTTCAGTGACAAAATCTTTTAAATTCTTTTGTTCGGGATCAATTTTGAGGGGAATAAATAAAAAAAAAAAAAGGCTTTTGTTCTCCCTCAGGTACCATCATCACACTTTAATGACACCTCTGTTGCACTTGTAAATTAAATTTTTGTTTGCTCTGTTGGATTTTCACAAATGCAATTAAAAGCAGCATATTGGATCACAAAAGAGAAGGTGTGGTAATGAAATCCATCTGCAAAAAAAAATTCATATTTACAACTTGCTATTTCTACATTAAGAAATTTTATTTCAGAATCCATGTGGCACATGAAATGTATTTGAAAATAGAGGCCAAGGAGGCCATATTTGGTAATTCTGAGTTATCTTAATTAGGCTGTCTGAAAGCATTCTGGCACCCTGTGCGCTCAAATAATTCTGAAGAGTGCTAAAACTACAGAAGAGATATGTAAGTGAAGAGCCAGAAGCAATAAAAATCATTCTGAATATTGAGAAATTATGAGAGAACAGATCAAGATGTCTCAAAGGTTCAGGAGTCTCATGACTGGCCCAGGAACATCAGAGTTCTCTTGCTGGCAAGGTGGACTACAGGAGGAGTTTCAGGAATCTAGTCTACACAAGCCCTTGTTGTTCCCTAGGGCCAAGCTGTGAAGTTTTTCTTAATAGTTCTTGTTGAAATATGCAGTTGTGGCCAAGCTGCACAAAGCCCATTATTTTATTCTGACTGTAGAAGATGCTTTCAAGTTTTCTTTCCTCCAACCCCCATCCCCTGAGAATGGAAAAGAGCAATGTAAGATTTTTTTCTAGTGAATATACACTTCTTCAGCTGAGAAGCGGCATCATGACTTTCCCATGCAGCTAGGCTAGATAGGCCCAAAATCCTCAAATAAAGAGGGAACATGTTTAGAAGCAAACCTCTTGGAGACAGCAAGGCAGCCAAGAACTAAAATCCAATTTGAGGACAGAAATTTCATCTAGATCTTTCTTAACACAGCAAGTTCTCTAACTGACTGGAGAACCTTAATGTCTTTAGTGGGAGGCTGCAAAATCCATCACTTTTTCAAAGCAACTGTCCCCAGTAGAACTTAACTTATTCAAGCAGATTCAAGGGCCTATTCAGACAAACTCATCTCAGCTTTGTTGCATGTGCAATACAGTATTCAAACACTTGGAAGAGCAAATTCTATTATTTCTTCCCCCAAAATTAATGTGAAAAAATTCAAAAGGTTTCCAGATCATGTACCTGCTGCTCCAACCTTTGAAGTGCACCAACAACATGGTTAAACAGGAGGAAAAAGCAGGCACAAAGATAACTGAAGTGCAGCAAAATGCAGATGAGTGCTCTATTTTTCATCCTAACACACAGGTCAGACTCAAACAGCTGAAATAGGCTCAAGATATAAGTGGAGTCATTGGCAAAGGGAAATGTGAACAGAGATAATGTCAGTGAGCCCCCAGAAGCTTGGTAGAAAGTAATCAGACTGTTAAATAAAAACAGCAAATAAAGAAAATCAAGTATGAAGTGTAGCAGAGAAAAAAGAAAAAATCAGAATCTTAAAGCAATGCTTCCATCAGTAACACCACCCTGCACACTCATATCACACAAGTACTCAAAGAAATCACTCCAGGAATATCATTCTTACTATATTTCCCCCCAATTACTCCTAACTATGAGAGGAAAGAATTTAAGGCTGAAGTTGCCTACAGGGTACAGTAAACTGTATCTAGGTGATAGAAAGATAAACCCATTCAAGGCTCATCTGTTACGTCCAATGTTTCTACTACTGTTTAACAGCACACAGGATTCTGGTGATTGCGTCAGGTCATAGTGTTTAGGACAAGCCAATGCGATGACAGGAAAGCTGACTTGAATGTTACTGCACTCACTTGTTTTCATGTGTTCTTTTAAATGATTAAAAACTTAAGGTAAGTCTGGAAATTCAGTAACATTAGAAATTCACACAGTCATATACTGAAGTCTAATTAGGCTAATAGATGAATCTGGAATCTCTGTTCTGTACCACCACTGATGATAAAAATAGGTTCTTAACACACTACCTTTTAGGAAAGGCTCCTCAGACAGTAACAGAGCCCTTGGTTCACAAAATGCTAATTGAAATAGAATAACATACTCACCAAAAGAAATAATGCATTTTCAGTCAGGTGATAATAGTGCAAAACAATGAAAGCACCTCAAATGCAATCAAGAACATAATATTCTATTCCTCAGCAAAAAGAGTTACATTACAGTGGGGTAAGAATCCTTACTGGCATTCACTTTTTTCCATAAACATAAAAAAATAAAAACAACCTCACACCGGATACTTTCCCCTTCTCCATCCTCTCCACACAAGATGTCAAACTGAACAAAGTACAAAATATTTATGTTTTTTAACAAACATACCAAGAAAGGTAATTCTCCAGCAAGCTCATAAACAAGGCTTATGAAATTATTTAACAGGCTGTCCTACATTCGATTAGGAAGATTTATAGTTTGGAAGAGAAGCTTCTGATAGAAATCATAGAAGAGCCAGGGTTGGAAGGGACCTTAAAGATCATCTGGTTCCAACTCCCCTCCATAGGCAGGGAAATCTTCATTACAGCAGCTTATTTGGGGCCCTATGCAGGACATGGATTATGCACTGATTTAGATGACATCTCTGCCCAAGAGACTCCTTTGCCTTCCATTTGCCCTCTGAATGGGTTTGTGGCATGGAGGCAGTGCTAAGAGTAAGCAGATTACAAGACCTCACTCTTTTCACTTAGCCTACCAAAGTGTCTCTGTTAAGAGAGCATTCCTTCTTGAAAGTATTTTTGGAATTCCTAGAATAACACCCGTGGAAACAAAAAAAAAACAGAGCCCTAGATAAATGAGAGCAGGAACCTTAACTACCTTCAATTTAATGCAGCTAACAATAAACATCAAGTACTCTGGTAACATGTAGATGGCAATAGAGATAGTTTTCTCAGTAGAGTTTTCCAATTCAAAAGGAAAAGTCAAGTGAGAAACAAATTAAACTAATCTGTCCTGAGAAGACCGTGTATAGGCAAGTCCGTCACCTAAAGACAATCAAAGGAAAATTGTCCACATTTTAAACAGAAAAGAGAAGTCAACTCTAATGTTCCAGCTCGATCACCTAAAATACCTGGGGCAGAAACATTATGAGAAAGGACACATAGAAACTGGTTGTTCCCTGGGAACAAGTCCTGCATAACCTAATACTTCTACGATTTGTTTGCATTCAGTTATTCATTCACTGCTGAACTCCCAGGCTCACGGTGGACCCTCTTAGTAGAGCTCAGCATTACCCTAACTTCATTTCCACTGGGGTTTGTAACCACTGATTCAAGTAGGAAAAGCTGTACGAGAGCAATGGCCAAATGCTGAACAGAGAGATATAATCTGTACCAACGTCCTCCTTTACATCTCCTCACTCTTCAAAACTAACCCAACTCCATCCCATGCAATCCATACACTGCAGCTATTTACATGTGGGAAGGATGTGGAATACCTAGAGCACACTGACAGCTGACAGACTGGTCCTCAGGCATATGCCTTGAAAAAAATATTTCAATCATATATCCACTGAGGAAAAAATGCCTTTATTCAGGAGGGTTTGGAAGCCAGTTGAGAGTTGAGTGCTCCTACCAAATCTCTATCCTTATTAGAGGACAACAAAAGCACTGGCAAATGATTGGTCAATCATCAAGGCAACTATTGAAATTTCAATTGAAATAACTGATGTGACATCAAATGAAATATTAAAATCTGACAGTCCAGGGAGCAGTCATGTGTTGGAGACCATCTAAGTTTTCTGTCCCCCTTTCTACAAGTACTTACATAACTGACATAAAGGTATTTTAAAAATTCAGCATTTCAGGTGTATATGCAATGCACAGCAAATGATAAGATGATGGGTAAAAGATGTCAATTTTCAGAACTCCTTATTCCATAAGAAAACAAAGTATTTCTTTTATAAGAGTGGATTTGAATAGGTTCGCAGAAGCACACTGTAAGCCAGGAAACCAAACATACTTCAGAGAATGAAACAGCTTTATAAATAAACAGGGTCTCAAATTACTGGTAAGAAACACAAAAAACCAAGCACAACATCTGCCCTTCCTGACAAACTAGAGGTCAAAGAAAGCCAGGCTTTCTCTATTCATATTCCTGAGGTCAACAGAAGTGCCACACGTCTTACAAAGATGGGAAGCAGAAGAAATAGCAGCAGACTGCAAGATATAAGACTGAACTCTAGAAGGGTGTAAAGATCTTCATTTGTGATTGAGAACACAAAGAGGTGGTGAATGGTCCTTACAGATTTTTACATCAAGCATAGAGTTTGTTAGGTTAGAAAAGACACTTATCATCAGGACCAGGGGTCCTCAAACCCCAGCCCATGTGCCAGATACAGCCCCCCAGGGTGCCCCCTAGCCAAGCAGCCACAGTTGGCTTCTTCCTGCTGACTGTGAGGCGGGCAGCTCCCCATCTCCCTTCTGCTCCCAGGTAGGACAAGCCAGGCAGCACAAACTACAGCCTGGCCTCTGACACTGTCTGAGGAACAGTGACCCGGCCCCCTGTTTAAAAAGTTTGAGGACCCCTGATCAAGGCCAACCAAGTCAACCTCTTAACCATGTCCCTCAGCATCACATCTCCATTTAATTCCTCCAGGGATGGGGATCCCACCACTGCCCCGGCCAGCTTGTTTCAGAGTGGGCTTTTCAATAACCCTGCTCTCAGTAAGCAGCCATTCCTTACCAGCCATCCCTTTCTTCTCCCAGGGAAGAAAAGAGATTTCAATTGAGAACTGTAAACAAAACATTAATCTTTGAAAATATTAAGCTTTGCACAGTTGCACATTCTTCAGAAGCCATCTGCTTAATAATGACTTCCTATTTTTCTAAGAAATTTTTAAATCCTAACTACTATGTGATCTTAAAAAAGATCATCTGCAATGTTAGTCTTTCATAAGCCATATATTAGTTATTCAGATAGAAGTCACAGAAATATGTGGCATGAAAACATGCCCTTACCTAGCACATGGCTAATAATTAAAGTTAGAAGATGCAATTAAACCATACCTTGCAGTGTAACCACCACGGCCAATAGGCATCCTCAGTGCACAGCTGCATCTGCTACCACTGCAGCGACTTCAGCTCAAGTGGAAATTCCCAACATTAATTCAGAAACATCACCAGCAGCTTGATAGAACAACCTCACAGCAGGCACCCATTGCTGCCCGAGATGCCCTACAGCATCAAAGCTGCCCACATGATGCTAACAAGTGTAACGAATGATGGTAGCTGAAGGACAGTAAATATTTGCTATGTGTTAGACATTGTCCTGACCCTAAAAACACCTAAGCCAGCTTTAAGNAAGGCCACAATAAGGTCACCTCAGAGCCTTCTCTTCGCCAGACTGAACAGCCCCAGCTTCCAGTCTGTCCTCACAGGAGAGGTGCTCCAGTCCTCTGATCATCCTCGTGACCCTCCTCGGCACTCGCTCCAGCAAGTCCACATCTCTCTTAGNCCAAGTCCAGGCAGGCTTTAAATGTCTCCAGAGAATGAGACTCCACAAACCCCCTGGGCAGCCCTCTCCAGCATCCCGTCACCCTCACTGGGAAGAAGTAATAGAATCACAGAATCAGTCGGTTNGGAAGGCCACAATAAGGTCACCTCAGAGCCTTCTCTTCGCCAGACTGAACAGCCCCAGCTTCCAGTCTGTCCTCACAGGAGAGGTGCTCCAGTCCTCTGATCATCCTCGTGACCCTCCTCGGCACTCGCTCCAGCAAGTCCACATCTCTCTTAGAATAAGGGCTCCAGAACTGGATGCAGTGCTCCAGGTGGGGTCTCACCGGAGTGGAGTAGAAACCTGGTTTAGTGGTGACATGGCATGCTGGGTCAAAGGTTGGATTTTATGATCTCTTCCAACCAGATACTGTGATTTTGTAAATGTTTGAAAACAGCCATCATCATTGTTGCAAAAAATCAATATAGTAACTGTTTATAGACACTGCAGAAATACTTGTACAAGCTGAAGCAACAGTGACAGTAACCAAAACTCAGAGACCCTGGAGGAACTGCAGCTGTGGGTACACCAAGCCAGATGCTGCTGCAGAAAACAGCATCTTCCCAGATCACCTCAGCTGCTTCTGGGATTCTCGCAGTGGACTAGAAAAAACTTGGCTGTCTTGTCCAGCTTCTAGTCTTCTCAGAAGAAACGGCAGAGAGCCAAAAGAAAAGGTAAAGCTGCTTGAAGTTATTTTTCTCCCCTCATCTGTGAATTTTTGTTTCATGACAAACATATCTAGTCCCAGAGATTTCTTCTATGTCTGCCTTATGATTTGGATCAAGTTCTTAAGCATTGCTGAAAAGGAGGGAAATGGAGCACTGCAGGTCCTTTGTTTCACATGGGCAAGGCACATTTCCCTTGGGTTCTGCAATAAGTATTAAAGTTAAGATCCTTGGAATTAAGAGAATGGCAGTTTGTAATCTTTAATAAAGTTAATTAGGCAGGAAAAAGACTTAGAGCACATTAAAAAGGGAGGGGGGTAGGGAGGGGAAGAAAATGATTTGCTGGTTTATTTCATCTGAAAATCCAAGGTAACACTTCCCATTCTGTGTGAAAAGCTTCTTTTCAAGTGTATAATCAAGAGCTTCAGTAGCAGAATATTACCAGTGATAAATGTGCAAGGACAAATCAAAATTAATCTAATTGTGTTGTTTCAACTACAGCCAGCTCAATGACTAAGCTCTCTAAGGACACAGAATAGAAAATCTTTCCTTCTTTTTTTAATGACTGCAATTCAATTTCTGTCACTGTGGATCACCCAATAAAACCCCAAATGATGCAACTGCTCTCAGTTCTGGAGATAATGGATAATCAAATACAAGTCTGGCCTCTTGAGCAAGAATTACAGCAGCACTGAATTGAAGTTTTTCAAAATTTGTGTAAGGAAATAAAAGAGTTTGGAATTTTTCTTTTAATTTGACCCAAGACCTACTGTTCTAAGAGATAGCTTTAACCTAACTTCCATAAGAACCACTGTTGCAACACAGATGTTTTCCTTGTCCAAGAGAATAAAAAACAACCCACATAATGTTTTTCACCAGTAAAATGATTAAAACATCATGAAGCAATCTCAGCCATTAACTAACCCTTCATTTGAATTTCTATGCAAATTCACTAATACATTACACAGAGGTTTTTTTTTTAAACTTATACATATTCACAGTTCAAAATATCATCAATTAGCAAGCGCATTATTTTATTTGAACAGGTTCAGGCAATGTGTGAAGTTATTTGTCCTTAATACATTCTCCCAACCTTCTTGCCTCAAGAAATCTCTCATTAATTGCCAAGCTCTGTGCATACAGGGCTTCTCAGTAACACTCAACAGGTTTTGCGAGCAGATAGATCATTTTATACAGCAATCTTCTTAGTCCTTCTGTGACTCTGCAAATATATAATTTTTTCCAAAACAGATTTCCTAGAGATTTCACAAGTCAATGACTTACGAAGTGACAGATATAATACATGCATAATCATGCATAATACATACAAGCAATTACTCTCTTACACAATCATTTGAGAAGCAGCACAGTTCTCTTTCCTCATAAATGAGCACTAAGAATGTTATACCTCCGATACACATTTTGTATTTCATGCCCACTCTAAAACTGATTTCTTCAAAGAACCTGCCTTCAATAAGTCCCAAACATATTGTGAGCAGTAACTTAGGTCCCATTGCACTTGCCTACATTACAGTTAGGTTCACTGTTCATCACTCATCCAGAGTCCAGGATTATGTCTACTGTGAACAAAGGGGAGCACACCATCATTAGTTAGCTGAGACAGTGACAGACTGGTTAGACTGCTAAGACCTACCGGTCTGCTCTTGGTTTCTCTTACTTCATTGGCTAGTTCACTCCTCCCACAGAGAGCTGAAGTTCAGATGTTCAACATTATTTTCTTCAAAGACCATATGGAATCACAAAGCCAAGTGGAAGAGCAAAAGACAGGAAGCATTATCTGTCACTATCTGTTCCCCTGCACACAACTATGACTGTTAGCAAAAGGTATCAAAAATTACTATTTCTTATCCTAACTTGAACCAGTTCCATTCTTTCCCTCTTCATTACAAGGAGCTAAGTGGTCCTTGAAAGCACAATTCTACACACATCGTCTTCCCTGAAAGCATTATTAACATTTTTATTTAGCCAAGTAGTAGAACACTAACACTGAAGACACAGCAGCAGACATGCACTTACTTCTATAATGCAGCTCAATTCCAAAATTATAGATGATTTGAAATGCATTTAATGAAGTCACCCTGTTAAACTATGGCACAAACATCCATCCAAGTACTGCAACCTTTATTCCTTCCTACAATATCTGATACTTTGTAAAAATGCTTCTGCCATTTATTCACATCTGATTTCAGTAAGACTGACTTCACATGGAAAGAAAATTCTAAAATCCATTAAGAGCTAAAGATACAAGTCCTGCAAACTCAAACATGCTATAAACACAAAAGTTTTATTCTTTACCTTTATTGCTGTGTCATTAGAGGATTGTCCCACAGATTTGTGAGGACACAGTAGAAACCTGTTATCACCCCTGCTACCTGGAATCATATTTTGAGAGATTCCTTTGCTGCTGTTGTGGTTTGAGGACTTTAAATTAGTGGAACACATAGCATGCAACTGAGCTGACAACAAAGATCTAGAACCTATTTTGTTATTCAGCAGCTCTTAATTTGATTCACAGATTAATGGAATATCTTTGCATCAGCCACTTTTTCAAGTGATGATTAATTCAATTAGTTCCCAAATGACTAGGGAAAACTATGTAGGAGCTGACAGCCACTACAAAACCCTTCACATTTAGTTTTGAGACATTTCAGGTAACATTCTCAGCAAAAGACTAGCAAGAATCACAGCTGAAATAGAACAACTGCATCATTATACTCTCATAACAAGTAAAACAAAGAATCTCAAAGGCATGCAAATAGTTCTTAAATCATATAGGTGGAAAATACATTAAATTGTCAAAAAATGACCTGAAAAACACAATACTTAGGAAGGGTCAAATGCTTATTTCTCAGCTATTTTCTAATCTGCCAAAGAGTATGAACAAGGAAATACATTTTCAGGGAGCTTTTAGAATACTAATAATAATCTCTCGTTCCGTTTCAGATAGCAGAACACTCAATGTATTGCATTGCTGACCCATCCTACCTGATAACATAGGCTGGAGGAAGTAGCTCTCTTCTTGTTAAAGTAACAAAGCAGTAAGAATATATGCAGCACATGTGCAGCAAGCTGGATGCAAACCACATGCAAACTAAAGCGCATCAGACTGGGTGAAACAACTCCTACAGAAAATGAAATCATTGGCTTGGCATCTAATTCTCAGTGTACAGAGTTTTAAGCTCCACAAAAAATAATGAATGTCTCTACTATAGAAGTGTAAGTGAAAAATACCAACCTGCTCAACATCCCAAACCATTAGACACCTAAAGCAGCTATAAATGACTGTCCAGAGTGCTAAGTATCTACAGAATTTGACTGAGACCAATTCCAGCTCTTGAAAAACTGAATTGGGGGAATTTCTACAAAGGAAAACTTATTGTATTTAAATGGAAAATTATGTAGCATTATTTTATTTGCAACAGAAATAATGGAGACTCAGTGTTTCACATCATCGTTCAGAAATGAATAAAAAGAAGTCAATCTACTCTGGGCACCTGCAATCATTCTTACAGCAAACTATTGCATTTGAAGTGCACACAGTCACTGAAGGGAGAGAAAATGTGGGGAAAAGATTTAATCTCATAAATGTGCAAGGAGTAGGAACAGAATAACTGGTAATGCTGGACGCATCCCATAACACCAAGTAAATCTTTCTCACTGAAACTAATCCAAACCCCATTTCATCATCAACCAGAAAACAAATGAGTACCTCAAAGGAAAAAGAAAAATAAACAAGTATGGAAGAGAACATTCTTGAACTACATTCAGATCTCTTCAGAGCATCTAGAGCTCATACTATGGGCTTCCCAAAAATCATCTCTCTCTTCACTCCTGCAGAGGCTGAATGTATGAAGTGCTTTCTCTGCATCTCCAGAAGCTGGGAGATATTACAACAAGCCTGATGCTGCAACATTGTTGAATTGCAGCAACTGGCATAATAACCTGCCAATTATGCAAGCAAAGTACCACAGGTAAATGCCTATCCATTAAACCTTGACAACTTCCCATCTTAGTCATTTCACATGTCCCACTCAGACTCCTTGTCATCAGTTTTAGCCATCTGATAGAAGTCTACTTGATTACACTCTGAAAGGATATTTAAAAAAAATACAGATGTTAACCAAGACAGTACCAGAAAAAAAAGATTCATTATGGGCTCACACAGCACATTTGAGGTACATTATTCTTTCAGAAGAATAACTTGATTGAACAGCACCAAAATAAAACCCAGACAAATTCCTCTGACAATTTCTTATTCCTCTGACAAAGACTCAATGCTGTACTTCAGAAGAACCACGTATCTTTACGGACGTAATTAAAATTGATTTGGCAAATGCAAGGGCACCATTTCAAAGACTGAATTAACGCTGTTCCTTTTATTGCTCTAAGCTCACCAACCATTTTAAGGGTCTTTCATACGCAACCAGAATTTAACTTCAAGTCACAGGTGTTTCATCAGCAGAATAAAAAAGATAAACTAACAGAATAAGACCGTACCTTTCTGGAATAGCAATAAAAACTATTAAAGAACAAAAGATGGTAAAAATATAAATAAGTACTAGTATTAGCAATAATCATATTAATTCTACTCAAATTCAGCTTAGCAATTTTTACCTCAATGTCCTCACCACCTACTCTACGTCTGAACTCCCTTTCATTCCCTTCTTAGCTGTTGTGCTTTCCTTGAGGAGACATAAATTACTAGAGTTCAAGAGATCTACTTCATGCACTGCTAGAATTGCCACTGACACCACAAAATGTGACCTGCTCTCCAGTTTTCAGCTGATCCTGTCTACAGTATAACTGAGACATCAAAAATTCCCTCACAGATACCAAATCTCTCATACTGGAACCATTGGATGAGGGCAGAGCTCTTACCCGCAAGCCCCATAGTATTGATTATCTTTTCACTGTCGTTTTTCATTCCAAACCCTGAGCCTCATCAATAATTTCCCAAAGATGAAGGACACAGCCTATGCAGATACAAATTTAAAACTTTCTTCATTATTTCAATTCCAGGAAAATGACCTTTACAAAGAGCCCTGAAAGCCACTTGTGAACAGGGTTTTCAGTGTTGAGTAGCTAATGCATATATGACAGTGCATTACAGTAATGCCTCCATACTTTCTTGCAAACCAAACACTGGCTGATTATTTTAAAGAAAACACTTTTTTCTCCCTTTGAAATGCAGATTTTGCATCTAGAAATTCTAAACATGTAAGCCTCATTTTCTTATAGACCAATGGATGAGAAAGGATCTGTCACAGTTTGACTACAAAAAGTATTCCGTTTAAAGTATGCGTATACAACTGATATTTATAACTAGACTCTTAGTCTTCTTCTTCTTGTCCCCATCAGCCTGCTTGCTAAGACACAACACCACTCCTTGCTGAAACATAACCTCTTTGGGTAGAAGACAGAGCTTGTTCCTAGTTTAAAATCTGCTTCAAGAGAGAAACGGAAGGTTTATAATGCCTCCAATATATGCAAGTCAGAGAACAACATTTACTTAAATTTTACCTCACCTCCCATCTCATAGAATCATAAGGGATTGGAAGAGAACTCAAAAGATCATCTAGTCCAATCCCTCTGCCACAGCAGGATCACCTGATCATAGAGTCAGTCAGGGTTAGAAGGGACCACAGGATTATCCAGTTCCAACTCCCCTGCCATGGGCAGGGACACCCCACCCTCGATCAGGCTGGCCAGAGCCTCATCCAGCCTGGCCTTAAACACCTCCAAGGATGGGGCCTCCACCACCTTCCTGGTTGACCTAATCGAAATAAAGATGTGAACCTCTCTAGATTAGTAAAATAAGTTAGTAAAATAAATTAGGGCAGGGTTACGTAGTAATAGTTTCCTCATCTAGGCAAGCTCTCCACATAGTTGGAGTCTGTCAAACAGGCCTGAGTTTCTGATGTACCAAAGATCCACAGCTTCCATCATACTTTTAGTAAGGCCTTGTCTGTTCTAGATTTTAAATGAGTATCATTATAGTGGCCTGCACTTATGAAAGACTAAAGTGGAGCAGTAACTCTGCTCCTTTTTCAGACCAATCACATAGAATCCTTCAGCCTGGAAAAGAGCCTTGAGATCATCACATCCAGCTAACAACCCTACTACCCCAAGTTCATCACTAAATGCTATTGCTAAGCACCACATCTAAACTATCTGAAAACATATCCAGTGATGGTGACTCAAGTCTCTTCCTGGGCAGCCTGTTCTAGTGCCTGATTATGCTTTCAGTGAAAATTGTTTTCATAATGTCCAGCTCAAAACTCCCCTAAGGCAGCCTGAGGCTGGTCCCTCTTTTTCTATCACAAATTACCTGTGAAAAGAGACTAGAATCCACCTCTCTATAACATCCCTTCAGGTAGTTGTAGAAGGTAGTAAGACCTCAGCCTCCTCTTTCTCAGTCTAGAGAGTCCCAGCTTCCTCAACCACCCCTCAACAAGACTTGTTGTCTAGGCCCTTCACCAGCCTCTCAATATCTTTCTTTAATTGAGGTGCCCAAACCTGAATACACTACTCAAGGTGTGGCTTCACCAGTACTGAGTACAGGAGGACGATCACTTCCCTTCTCCTGCTGGTCTCACTATTTCTGATACAAGCCAGGATGCCATTGGCCTTCTTGGCCACAACCTACAGATTAACCTGAATTTGGCTATCTAATGGAGCTGAACATGATTGCTTAGCTTCATGCTGGACACAGAGCTTTAATGTAGAATGCTGAATGTGCCTTAAAAGGAGAAAGTAACGTACATTTCTGCTGCTGCAGTAGTCTAACAATCTCTTCTTGGAAGGCATACATCAATAATGCCTCAAGGGAGTTTTAGGCATCTGATGTCAACTAACACCCGTATCAAACACTGGGATATTAAAGTAAGTTTTGCAGATCACTTGGGATTCAAGTCTGAATTCCCAAACAGCTATAGTGGAAATCTTAACAACATCTAAATATATTTAGACATGCAAGACCTTGTGCAAATTCAAAAGAACAGTCACTGGCACCAATTCTGCTTCTCACACATCAGTCCTTTGGAATCTGTTCCTCTTCAGGCTATTACACATTGAATGGGTCACATTCTTCCACCAATTAGTTTCTGAAGAATAAAATGTGTTAAGCTGTTATTTCCAAGCTATTTGGGATGCAATTCTTTCTTAAAATTTAACTCAAACAACATACCAGTAACACTTTAACTGAAAGAAAGGTTATTCTTTAAAATCCGTTTAGTAAAAAGACTAAGAACAGGTTCCCTGGCTTGGCTAGGCAATCATTCACAAAGCTGAGCCATACGGCACACAAATTAACAGCAAAGCTCCTGATAAATTACCAACTTGCAGAGAATGAGCTGCAGAGTCACTCCTGCTAATACCATTCCCATCTTAATGATGATCATAAAAAACACATTACAGATCGAGTTCAATTTTATACAACTTATCCTGGCAACATTAAAACACTGAGCAGTTAGTGCTTATTTCATTGAGTCATGAAGACTGCTGGAGTTTCTCTACTGCTTTACCCAGTGAAACCAACAGGAGATACTGGATAAGACAGTTGTTTGGGCATAACTGTCAGTAAGGAGTACTGGAATGAAAAATTTTGTCCCAGCATGGGGTTTGATTGGCAACACGGTAGCTCCAAGGACTAATCCAGCACTCTTCTACAAGGCTCATTTATGGTTCTTCCTTAAGGAATCACAAAACCCGAGAAGAAAGCTATCTTCCCAAAGATTAACTCTATCTGCTCTGAAATAAAAGCTTGTAGAGTAGTTCTTAGCATCTGTTTGCTATCATCTAGTTATAGTCCATTTGTCACTTGCAGTAGTATGATAGGAAACAGGTCAGATAGGTATTTCCAATTAATCTATCCTACGTTCAGTCTATTATAGAAAAGTTACATTAAGAGCGTTAAGTTACAAGAATTAATTTAAACTCATTTAAGATTCAAAGTTTTAATCAAAGTTACAGAAATGCTTTCCATTAGCATCTTTGCAGCAAGAGGACTGTGACTCTTTTATTTAGAACTAGTCCTCTTTTTCCTCTTGACTGAATTTTGGCATAAAGGCCACAAACATCTGAAAGCTTATTTGAGTCTCCTCTTGTGCTGAGTAATTATGACAGTCAGGATGTGTTAAATTATGTTGCTATTTGCCATTAAGACATAAAACTGTTTAAAGAATATAGAAAGTAAAACAAGGTATGTGGGTTGCTTTTAAATAGACTGTTCAGTCCTGAGAGATCAGCACAGCAGTCTTCACTCACAAGCCCTTCTGCTGCTGGAGTCACCCATGACATGTACCCTGGTGTTTAAACACATTCTTTTTTGCCCTTTCCTCACAGTTTCCTCACAGAGAACACTTTTCTATGTCCCAACTAAAGCTAGATTTATCCAGCTTAGCTATCAAAGCTTCAGTTAGAGGTTTTCTTCATGTAGCTCTAAATGTCAAAGTCATGCCTCTTCAGCTCAAGTGACCCTTGCTGCTGTCATCATGTAAATCAAGGTCAAAAAACTTTGTTTCCTGTCTCAAAAAAAAATGAGGAGCAGTTAATTTTACAACCTACAACAATGTCAGATGGGGCACAAACAGCAAGCAGCAGCAGTTTAACCAATTTGGCTTTCACTTCCCTTCCCACAATCACTTCTGGTGGGGAAGAAATACTCTATCAGGTTACAGTCTTACATCACACAACTAAAGCAAATATAAATTGAGATCCACTGAAACAATTATTGTTGAAAGAAAATATTTAGCAACATTATATGAAAATATGTCTACGCTGTACTCCATGCACTTTCTCATGCCACACCACCTTTGATTTAGCACTCAAGTGTGTTTATAATTCATCAAAGGTAAAGACAGCAGAGTATTGGAATGAAGGTCTCCTTCCCTCTCAGAGAAAATCAACCTGAATAGTTAATTACTAAAAACCTACCCAGTTGTTTCTGCAGTCAGGTAACAGGTTCCTGCTACAAAGTATGCTGCCTCAGATGCACATACCTATAGGCAGCTTATGCCAAACAAACTCAATAAGGAAAATCAATAAACACTGATTCAGGATCTGCAGTAAAAGCCAGTTCACATAATGGAGTATGACTGCCAGCAACACAAGAGGTTCTCTCGGTGGTGTCCAGTGATAGGACAAGGAGCAGTGGGTACAAGCTGGAGCAGAGGTGGTTCCACATAAGGAAAATTTTTTCACTGTGAGGGTGATGGAGCCCTGGAACTGGCTGCCCAGAGAAGTTGTGAAGTGTCCTGCTCTGGAGCCGCTCAAAACCCACCTGTTTCTGTGTGACCTCCTCTAGGGGAACCTGCTTTGGCAGGGAGGTTTGAACTAGGTGATTTCTAGAGGTCTCTTCTAAACTCTAGCATTCTGTGATTCTGTGTGAGAGACAACAAGGACAGTCTATAAACCAGGTGCAAGCCACCCCGGAAGACTGCAACCATACCGCATTAACTCACATCCATAAATACACAATAAAAGTTGCCTGGCATTAGATTATATTTTAAAGTGGACACAAACAAAATTCTCCCTCCATATCAATAGGCTAACATAAGTTGCTTCTGTAAACTCTCCAAAAACTTAGACTGATCTGAAGGCATGACAACCCATCTTCTCCAGAAAAACCCTATCTTGGTGTTTACAGAGCAAGGTTTTGCTCTGTTCACTACTATAACAGTTACTCTGTTAATTTTATGTTCTTCTATTCCTTTTGATCACGTTATAGCAAAGTCATTTCAGATCCACACATCACCCAAAAAGGGAAAAAGCACTCAAAACAGAGGGTTGTGTAGACATACCATATGTTATTAATCCTCAAAGAACTATTGCTCTACTAGCAAATCAGAATTCTGGAATAGCCAGATCAAAACAAAATAAAAATTTAATCATTGAAGTTAATGGTTTCTCAATCCTTTCTGGGGTTTTTCCTACTCCAACTGACCACAGGTGGCCTCTACTGTTTCACTTGATTAGGAGCAGTATTTAATATCATAAACATTTTTATTAGATAGTGATTAAACTTGAAGTCTTGCAGTTGCCCTTCTACTTTGTTTTAGGAAGATTTTGAGATGAATAATATGCACCTTTGCAAATATCTTACCAAGGAAGGGGAAAATAAGTTAATGCCAGTTCATACATGAGAAAAGGAGAAAGGTGAGACAGTAGGAGAAATCCCAGTATAACCAAACAGGTGCTTAAGCCTTTGTAAACTTCTTGATGTCTACAAAGAAAGTCACGTACAGCCACAATTGCTACCCAAGTTTCTACAAAGTCCCATCACACTAAACAGTTTTTTGTAATGTCAAACTGTATAAGTCTGCAAAGCATTTCAACATCCTTAATGTTTCTGCAGAAATCTATTAATGTCACGACTTAATAGTTAGTGCATATATATTTTGAGGAGGAAACTAGCAATTTGCAGATCCTGCTACAACACAAGAACTATATTTCCCTCAAAACAGTTTGAAGTTATTTTTTAAAATAAAAAGAAGAAAATTCTTAGTAACAGAACAAAAAACCTCAGATAACACTATTCAAATTTTACTATGAGTCTTCCAAATGTTTAAAAGACAGTGATGTGTTGTTGGCTATGTATTCATATACAAGCTGTAATGATGAGGGGCAATGGGTGTGAGCTGGAACATAGGAGGTTCCACAAAAATATTAGAAGGAACCTCTTCCCAGTGGTGGTGACAGAGCACTGGAACAGGCTGCCCCAGGAGTCTCCTTCACTGGGGACATTTAAGACCCACCTGGATGTTCCTGTGTGACTTGGTCTAGGTGATCCTGCTGTGTCAGAGGGATTGGACTAGATGATCTTTTGAGGTCCCTTCCAATCCCCCAATCCATAATTGCATGAATTGCTCATATCCTCAGAAATTGGAGTTTGCTGAAAGACTGATATGTTGCTAATTTGGTCACTTGTCTTTCTTTAAATTACCAAGATTTTTATTTCCTTTCATCAAATACTATCATCTACCAGTATCGTTCATTTCATGAACTTCAGCTCCCCAACCCTGCTTTTGAAGGCAATCACAACATACTTACATCAACAGCACAGTTGCAACAACACTATTTGACAATATTCATTCACAGGTGCAGAAAACAAGTAATATGAAAAATCATTTATTTAATGCAACTGCCAGAAAAATCTGCTTTTGGAAGGTCCAGCTGTGTCAGATGCTGTGTCATTTGACACCGTTTCCCACAGCATTCTGCTGGAGAAGCTGGCGGCTCATGGCGTAGACAGGAGGACTCTTCGCTGGGTTAGAAACTGGCTAGACGGCCAAGCCCAGAGGGTAGTGGTGAACGGCGTGAAATCCAGTTGGCGGCCAGTCACAAGCGGCGTCCCTCAGGGCTCAGTTTTGGGACCAGTCTTGTTTAATATCTTTATCAATGATCTGGATGAGGAGATCGAGGGCACCCTCAATAAATTTGCAGATGACACAAAATTGAACAGGAGTGTCAATCTGCTGGAGGGTAGGGAGGCTCTGCAGCAGGATCTGGACAGGCTGGAGCAATGGGCTGAGCTCAGTCGTATGAGGTTTAACAAGGCCAAGTGCCACGTCATGCACTTTGGTCACAACAACCCCCAGCAACGCTACAGGCTTGGGGAACAGTGGCTGGAGAGCTGCCTGGTGGAGGAGGACCTGGGGGTGTTGATCGACAGCCGACTGAACATGAGCCAGCAGTGTGCCCAGGTGGCCAAGAAGGCCACTGGCATCCTGGCCTGTATCAGAAACGGCATGACCAGTAGGAGCAGGAAGGTGATTGTGCCCCTGTACTCGGCCCTTGTGAGACCACACCTCGAGTACTGTGTCCAGTTTTGGTCACCACAGTACAGGAACGACATTGAGGTGCTGGAGCGAGTTCAAAGAAGGGCAACAAAGTTGGTGAAGGGGCTGGAAGACATGCCCTATGAGGAGAGGCTGAGGGAGCTGGGGTTGTTTAGTCTGGAGAAGAGATGACTGAGATGGGACCTTATTGCCTTCTACAACTACCTTGAAGGAGGCTGTAGCAAGGCTGGTGTTGGTCTCTTCTCTCAAATTGGTGATGACAGGACAAGGGGAAATGGCCTCAAGTTGCGTCAGGGAAGGTTTAGACTGGATGTTAGAAGGAAATTCTTTACTGAGAGGGTGGTTAGGTGTTGGAATGGATTGCCCAGGGAGGTGGTGATGTAGCCAACCCTGGAGGTGTTTAAAGAATGGGAGAATGCGGCGCTTGGGGATATGGTCTAGCAGTTAGGCACTAGGAGAAAGGGCTGGACTTGATGACCCTGGAGGTCCTTTCCAGCCATGATGATTCCATGATTCTATGTGCAGAGCCCAGCCAACAGCAGGAATCCCATGAAAAATGAGGCAATTTGTTTGTTGAACTAAGATCAACATATCCAGAAGGGGCGAGCCGAAATAATGTTTCAGACAAGTAAAAGATTTAGAGACAATCCCATAGAGGCCAGCATTCTTTTTCACAGAATGTACTGGCTCCCTTCGATAGCTCAGCTGGTAGCGCTGACGACAGCAGAGGTGCAGCCTGAGGGAATCCTTGGGTCACTGGTACGATTCTGGCTCAAAGGAGCAGCTCAGTTTTCTGCTGCCCACTAGGGTTACTCCTTGCCCAGATGAGTGGGTGAAGAGACAGAAATGGAGTATTGCAATTAGCTAAGCAGAGTCAGGTCTGGTTTGTACTTAGATGGTGAGACAGTCTCAGTACACCAGGTGCTGTACGCTTACCCCGCTCCAGAAGAGGGGGCAGGGTGTAAATGTTTTGAGGTCTATTCCAATCTGCAACATTCTGCGATTTCAGAACTATTTCAAGCAAACAAACACTAGGAGACAAAGTCACCCAGATGCCAGTCACAACATAGAGCATTTCAGGAGTTTTTGGAAGTATTTTAGTTCCTTTTCCAGCTGCAGTACCATCTCACATGATTGCATAGTAACCTCAGACTTCATGACTGGGCAATAAGGGAAAAGACAAGCAAACTAAAGGAGACCACAGAGAAGGGGGCAAAAAAAGCTTAATCAGTTAGGTCAGCCTTGTTTCCTAGAGAACTAACTTGCCCTAAATGGATGTAGGCTGGAACATAGAAGGTCCCATATGAATGTGAGAAGGAACTTCTTCCCAGTGAGGGTTACAGAGCACTGGAACAGGCTGCCCAGGGTGGTTGTGGAGTCTCCTTCACTGGAGACATTTAAAACCCACCTGGATGTGTTCCTGTGCGACTTGGTCTAGATGATCCTGCTGTGGCATGGGGATTGGACTAGGTGATCTTTCAAAGTCCTTTCCAATCCCTAATGATTCTATGAATTCTCTTTTGACACAAGCTAGAGCATCCCTTGAAGGAGACAAGGACATTTCTATGCTGACAGTCTTGGTATGTTTTCCATAATGTCTCCTTGCCATCTCATCTAAGGAAGTAACTAAACCTCTTGTAGCATATTTAAAGCACCTCTGGATACAATTAACAACAAATACAACCATGGAAACATGCATAAAGGTACAGTGGCCACGTGCATGCAATGGGATGCTTTGAACTATGCAGTTCACACATTACTTATTATACTTGTATTTGGATGGTTTATGTACAAGTCATCTGGGCTAGCTACAGAGAGGAAATACTGTAGAGAGCAAATAATTTTGTTTCTTCCCACTGTGAATCCACACTTCCATTACTACACAGCTTGAACTATTGGCATGAAATCAAGGAGTATTTCTCCTGCAGCAGCTTTCTGTTCTGACCCACAACAAACTTCTGTGCTGAAATTAACAACCCTCTTCAGAAGTTCTGTTTGAATAAAGCCTATAAGTAATCCCCTGCTACTATTATATAAGATTATATAATATAGGGCACACAATACCTCTAGATATTTGCAGGGCAGGATATAAGAAAAGATTAATTTTTTTCACTTTGACATGCAGCAAACAGCTGGGAGTTTAAATTATATCGTCAAATTCACCAAGATATTAAAAGCTTAACAGCATTAACAGTGATTTTCAGTTTTTAACTGCTGTAAACTTAGTGCCCTAGTGAATAAGTCTTAATAATTTGGGAAAGATGGACCTAATATCTTGTGTTCCACTCTTACTGCTAAAGCTTCTGCTCATCACAACTCAATGGCTATTCCCTCTGCTTCCACCTCCCTTCTCAAAGAACTGCAGGAAATGGTTGACCATCTGTACTTCATTGAGCAAAGGAACACCTAAAATACAGAGATTCATATGGGTAAAGTAGCAAACAATTACAGGGGGATTTTTATTACCCTAGACATTTACCTTTTATTAACAACATCATTCAGTTGTGAATGTGGACTGAACATTTCATACTGCGTTCAGTCAACAGCAGCATTCTCACCTCCCAGCAGGCTTAGTTAAGCTCTAACTTCGTAACAGTGTGCAGCAGAATAATCTAACCACAGAATTATCCTGTTTATCATTCTAATTATTCCTCCAAATCTGCTGAATTAGCATCAATATCTGCATCCAATTCCAGATATCACTACAAATTCTCAGGCACTGAGCAATGTCTGCACATGAAAGAACTGCCCAGGCAGAAATCAATGGTATAGCAGTTCATCACCATCATCTTTTAAGATCAGATGAAGAAATGTTCCATAGAGCTGCTTACAGAACCCCAAGAACAAGTCAGATCAACAACTTAGAATGTCATCAAGTGGAAACACACCATCAAGGCACTCTAAGATACAGCCAGTTGTCATCAAAGCCAAAGGAATCTATCATGACCAGGTCACAGTATTCACAGACTGCCCACAAGACTGGAGCCACCTAATGTCATGATAAAAAGACAACAGTGAGAGAAGATCATAGGAAAGCCATACCATACAATTCCTTTGAAAGCAACCCAAGATCCAATTGACAGTGTACAACTGTGTACATTTTTGTTACTGGTGCTGGAACACAGACATCAGTCAAGAAAAAAGTTAAAAATAAATCTGACCAGCATCTTACCAAAGAATAGCTGTAGTGACTGCAAAGAGAATAAACTCTGATCCATATTCTTCACTGTCATATCAATTGTTATTTCATCTAGCGTGGAGAATATCAGTGTAGAACTCCCACAGCTTCTTGCTACACAGCTACAAACACTCAAAGCAGCAAAAATGGGGGATCACAACCTTTCACAGAATCACTACAGTTGGAAAAGACCCCTGGGATCAGAGAGATGGTAGAGAAAGTCTGTTCAGAGAGCTAAACCAAATGACAAAACTTGCGACAAAAAGAAACTCCTTGCAGCACAAAGGCAGCATTGCATTAAGAGATACCTATTTTCAAATGACACAGATAATACATTTTGAAAACAATATACAGCCAGGGGTAGGAAAAACTTGTAAATTATTAAAAATGTGAATTGACTTAATTTTATTCTTACAAAGGCTAAAATAAAGCTTTGCCTTAATTTTGCTCAAGACCTCTTCTCAAACAAGGATTCCCTGTTGCTGCACTCACAGCTATATTATTCCCCCTTGTGTTGTATGAAGAAAAAATTAATTTAAGAAATTTTTTAATGGCTTCAGTATTGTCTTTTGCTCCAAATTTTATCCTCCTGAAAAGTTAGTCACCAAACGAGATTTCACCAAAGGACATTAAGTGGATGTAAAGAGGATGGAGACATTCTCTTTGCTCCTATTTTTGTATGTCAATGGAAACAAATTATATTTAATGTTTTATCTGCCAGCTACTCCTGATCGAACAATGCAGTCCTTCATCTGAGCAGTAGTTTCTGTCACTTATTGCCTTCTTGACATTAATATTATATAAAAAAAAAACCAAGAACAAAATTCAGCAGTAAAATAAGAGAAAGACCAAAGAGTTATTTTGGGCTTCATTTGCTATTCATGGTGTGTAGTTTAATAAATAATGTGTCTGATTTTATTATGTTTCTGTGTGACCTGCACAATCTCAGGAGACTAAGAGGACAGATGAACATTATTCCATTAGTGAGGAAAATCAATAATAGTAGTTAAATGCTTTATGCAGACCTGTTTTTATAAAAAAATTAAGTATGAATTAAGGTTTTAAGAACATTAAAAAACCCCTTAGCTTTCCTTAGCCAAGGAAGTGAAAGAAAACTATGTGCCATTTAGGACCGGAGCCAAGAATCTTGTTATGCATAAATACATAAAAAGCAAATGCAAATAGCCTCTGTGTTACAATACAAGACTGTTGTGGGGTTGGGGTTTTACACACACACAATTTTTATCTGTCAATAAGGAACAACATTCATATTTTACACTCTCTAGAAATGCAAAACTCTTAAAGCCTACATAAATGGAAAGTAGAGATAACAAGAACCAACATGTTCTGACTGGAAGAAATAAAATAAAAAAATTTTAAAATGCCCCTGCAAGCTTCTCTCCCATTTCTGCTCCCTTCGCCTCTTTCAGTTCTTTCTCTGGAGGAAAAATTTAACCATAAATTAGGGTGATAGGAAAACTAGCAGGACCCTAAAATAAAAAATATTCTTAAAGCTCTAGACACCAGTTTCCAGCCACTGGATAATCACTGCATCGTAAACCACACACTGGCCCCTCAGTAATGACCTGATGCCTCAGTCACTAAGTGGGACCCTACTGTGTGAGGTAACAGCTGGTATATTTTAACAATGCTGTAAGGCTGTAATATAAAAAGGCAAGAATTTTAGCTTGGTGTCTACTGCAAGAATTATGCACAAACCAATAATTAAAAATTGTAACAATTGTTGCTAATTATGTTGAATTGCAGAGTAATATTAAAATTTAAAATTAAGTAAGTGCGGCTATTAACATCAGAGCATACACTATAAATTAACACATTTCTCAGATATTTCTAGAACATCCTGGATAAAAAAATTTCTATCTTTCACTGCAAAGCAGAAAGACGTGTGCTTGGGGAAAAATCTGCTGTGTCACATGCACCACCACTAGGATTTGGGGAGTTTCAAAGACATAGGACTGATCTGTTTATTCCCGTAATTATTTTGTACCCAGTTCTGCTCATACTGAGTGCACATAACTAGCTTCATTACTCCCCCATTGCTATGACACTAAGGAAGCTGACAGTGGCTATTTTTTAGAACATTCACAGTCCTGTGACAGATACGCCACCAAAGCCTACACTCTAAGAGAAGCTTTCATCCTTCAGACCATGTGGAGAAAAAACCAGGACTCTGCTCAAATCCTTCAACAAATTAACAAATGCGCCCCTTAGCCCCAGCTTTGTCAGAGTCAATGAAGAACTGGCTCTGGAGACCACTGGAGGAATTCTGCAGCTGCTGCCACCAACCACTCAAGCTTTTGTGAGCAGAGCTGGCAAATTCTCTACTCCAGAGCAGCAAGTTTCACACGTTCCCCTTTTGAGGTGACCAAAGTAAACCAATCCATCAACTTTAAAATATCTACCAGTTTCAATAATATATAATGCAAGACCTAAAAGATTCTTCTGGTTTGGTGTCTCTGGCAGCTTCTAAACATTCTACAAAACAATCCCTAAGTGTTTATCAGGAATCAGACAAAATCCTGAGGAAAGGATGAGTAAACTGTAGATTGGTACCAAAAAGTTCCACAGTGCCAGCACTGCTGGATCAGTTCCCACATCACTAGTTAGAAATTCAAGTGACTTACTGCATTTAAAAGGGGGAATGTCCAACCTGCGTTGTTAAGGACAGCTCCAAAACATGGAATTTGAGCACAGAACTGACCATTTTGAGCATCTTCAAGTAACTGACCTTCTGAGATGATGCTTTGGGCTCTGAATGCTGTTTGCTCCATAGGTTTTAATGGAAAGTAAACGAGTCTTCATCAAGGTGCTTTTTTCACATTTATTTTTACCACAGCACTGAGAATGAATGACATCATCATCACTCCCAGTTAGGTTATGACAGAATTTAGATTGCTTTGTCCATTTGCAAGGACAAAAGGAGCCAGATGAAGAACATGTTCTGGTTTCATGTGTACATGTGCTGCTTACTGTCCTCACACCACCTCGTGCCTCATGCCACCAGGGACAAAATCTGAGGAAATGACGTGGTGGTTAGTACAAGCAATAAGCAGACAGCCACAGAAGGTAGCTCCTTGCAAAGTGCAGCATTTAAAAAAAAAACAACTGCACCATCTTCTGCACAAAAAAATGTAGCAAAGTCCCACCCCTGTGAGAACCTCTAAGATTCTGTGGAATCTCACGAAACTAAGAAAGAAGCACAAAGACTAACAAATCCATGGTTTTTCACAAGTGATGACTCTGGTCTGCACTCAGAACCTTGTGTCTTTGCAGTGCCACATTCTAGTTCAATGTACACTCACCACAGATTCACTGAATGGTGAGGGTTGGAAGGGACCTCAAGATAATCTAGTCCAGGAGTCCTCAAACCCCAGCCCACGGGCTGGATACGGCCCCCCAGGGTCTCTAATGCGGCCCGCCAGTATTTAGAGAACCTCCCTACCCCTACTCCGCCAGGGGTTGGAAACCAAGCAGCCGCAGATGACTTCCTGCCAACTGCACGGCTGGGCTGAGGAGGGAGGCAGCAGCATCAGCGAGGTGGGTGGCTCCCCCATCTCTCTCTCCCTCCCTCCCTCCAGCTCCCAGGCAGGACAAGCCAGGCAGCACAAACCAGCCAGCACCAGTGGGAAGTGCGTGCACCACCATGTCAAAAAAAAGAAAAATGGACTCTGAGTGCAGCCTTACTAATTTCTATGCATCTCTCCCCTCAGAGACATATCATAATCTCAGGAACCATGCACTCAAAATCGCAACCATCTTTGGCAGCATTTATGTCTGTGAGCAGACTTTTTCCTGAATGAAACATCTGAAATCTCCAATCAGATCCAGACTAACCGATGAACACTTGCATCACTTGCTACAACTAGCAGTGACAAATATGGAACCTAACATTGACCATCTCATTAGCCAAAAGCAGGCCCACAGTCCACATTGAAATACTATTTGTTTTTGTTGGTTACAATTGTTCCAATACAATATGTGCAGTGTGCATAGGAATTTGTTCATTTGTTTCTAAACTATAGCCTGGCCCTCGACAGTGTCTGAGGGATAGTGAATCATTCTCCTGTTTAAAAAGTTTGAGGACCCCTGATCTAGTCCAATCCCCCATGCTAGAGCAGGATCACCTAGGAGAAACTGAGAAATAGATTTATAATCTCCTTGAAAAATCCAGAGTGTGTTGTTTGGTACTGCCTGAGACCTCAGAACATACACTATTCTGATTTTACAGCTGAAAGACCAGCTTTACTGGTCTTATTATTTACTTTCTATTTCACTCACAAGCCACACCAATGACTTCAGAGAGAAAATAGGAAAAGGCATTGGCCATCATAATTAAAGGGATTAGAATCTGATGCGTATTAAACCCAAATGCTGTCTGACCACAGAACTAACCATAAATATTGTATAACGAAAATGAAGGTATTATTAGTGAAAAGACAGGCTTTTTGATATCAAAGTCATTTAACACACACATCTGAATTGTCTTTAAACTGTTTACAGGCCTTGCCTGCAAGAATTCCAAATGAAATATTAACAAGTTATCAATTCAGTCTCCTTTACTAAAACAATTGTGAAAAGCTAATCAGTCCACTGATCTGGATCCATCAGACATACTTGTAAATAAAAAGGAGCAGCACAGTTGAACTCCAAATGCAACAGTTAATTAAAGAAAATTTTAGTTGAGTGCACAAATCATTCCAGTTCTCTTTAAGAACAACCTTAAGAACTTGGTTGTCTCAGGACAACCAAGCACAACCCGGTGCACGTGCTGTGATATCAGGAGGCAGAGCAACCAGCTCAGCTCAGCTATGGGAGCTTGTTTTTGGCTTTTCTTTGACTCCTTTCAGTAAGGGGACCTACCCTCTGCAGCAACTGTGGAGAGGATGGGGGGACAGCAGGCTCGGGTTGCCTAAGTGTGGTGACCCTAGCAGGGGAAGGGGTTTCCACGTAAACCGCGGGACAACCAAGCAGAACCTGGTGCGCGCTGCGAGATCAGGAGGCACCTCTGGCCTCTCGCTGACAGGCAGGAAAAAACCAAAAAAAAAAAATCGAAGAGGACAGTTGCAGTCACCATAAGACATGGTGACTACTCGCACGAAGCCCAGCAGAAAAACAGTGGGCACCCAAACAGAGGCCACACACAAGCATGCAGATGTTCAGGCAGGTGGTTGCAGCAAGTGCTGGAGCCTGGCACTCGATATGGCAGAGGGCAGGTACAACAAGTGTGTTAGGTGTGAGCAGATCAGAGACCTGATGAATATGGTGGCTGAGCTAAAAGAAGAAGTGGAAAGACTAAGAGCTATAAGAGACTGAAAGGGAAATTGTCCAGTTCTGGGCTCCTCAGTTCAAGAGGGATGTGGAGCTGCTGGAGAGGGTCCAGCATAGGGNTTAGTGGTTCAGGGGGTCCAATATCCTCCCATCAGCAAGTCTTTCAGCCTCCACCTAGTAATCCACAGGAGCAGGGTCAATGGGAACAGGTGTCTGACTGATGGAACAAACGCAAACGGAGCAAGTGTGCTACATTAAGAAGTTCACCACCTTCAGTGCCCTTGCAGTATAGGTATGAGGCTCTGCAGGAGGAACAGGTCAGCAGCAAGGATAAGGACTCAAAAGGATTCAAAAACACTAGTAGCTGCACAAAAGACAGGTAGCCTCAAGGCAACCATAAAGACCAATCCTGAAAAGAAACCTCGAAGGTCATTGTTATAGGAGACTCCCTACTGAAGGGAACAGAGGGTCCAATATGCAGACCCAACCCATTCCATAGAGAGGTCTGCTGCCTTCCTGGTGCCCAGGTAGGGGACATTTTAGGTAAAATCCC
The DNA here is from genome assembly GCA_013400115.1 of Rhinopomastus cyanomelas. NCBI lineage: Eukaryota > Metazoa > Chordata > Aves > Bucerotiformes > Rhinopomastidae > Rhinopomastus > Rhinopomastus cyanomelas. Next base: position 49,130 of record VXBP01005377.1, on the reverse strand, counting down.
CAACCTCGTGAGGCCTACAGACTACTACCCACTTCTGGTCTTTCAAGTGGGTAGTGATGATGCAACAATGAGAGGCCCACGATCAATTAAGAGAGATTTTAGGACCCTAGGCCAACTGCTAAAGGGATCAGGAGCTCAGGTTGTGTTCTCCTCTATCCCTCTAACATCAGCAATGGATGAGGGAACATTTAGGAAGAGCCAGCAGCTCAATTCATGGCTCCAGAACTGGTGTCATCAACAGGGATTTGGATCCTACAATCACAGCTCCATATACAGGGATTTGGATCCTACAATCACAGCTCCATATACAAGGCACTGGAGCTCCAAACAACCAATGGGATGCACTTGTCCCAGAGGGGGAAAAGGATCCTGGGGCAGGAATTGGCAGGGCTCACTGACAGGGCTTTAAACTGGCTTTGAAGGGGGAAGGGGTAAATAGTCTCCTGCTGGCTGGTGACAAAGAGTGGGGCAGCACACCAGTGGCAGAGAGATGGAGAGCCAGTGAGGGCCCTCAGCTTGCCATGGGGCAAGCCAGGGATGATGCACCAGTACAGTCTGTGGAAATCAAGGGCAATTGGCACAAGAGGAGGATAGAGCCAGCCCAGCTGAAGTGCCTTTATGCAAATGCAAAGAGCAGATCCTCCTGGAGGCTCTACTGAGACAGGAGAATAGTGAAGAGGTGATTGGGTACAATCAGCATGGCTTCACCAAGGGCAAATCCTGCCTGACAAACCTTTTGGTCTTCTATGAAGAGGTCACAACATTAATGGATTAAGGGCGGGCGACTTATGTCATTTACCTGGACCTGAGCAAAGCTTTTGACGTAGTCCCACACCACATTCTGGTCTCCAAGCTGGTGGAACATGGGTTTGATGAGTGCACCCTCAGCAAGTTTTGTGATGACACCAAGCTGTGTGGCACAGCAGACACGCTGGAGGGCAAGGATGCCATCCAGAGGGACCTGGACAGGCTGGAAAAAGTGGACACAAGCCAACCTGGTGGGGTTCAACAAGAACAAGTGTAAGGTCCTGCACCTAGGCTGAGGCAATCCTAAGCACAAATACAGGCTGTGCAATGCCTGGCTGGAGAGTAGCCTTCACGAGAGGGAGTTGAGGGTACTTGTGGACAAAAAGCTCAACATGAGCGAGCAGTGTGCACTTGTGGCCCAGAAGGCAAACCGGATCCTGGGCTGCATCAGGAGAAGTGTGGCCAGCAGGTCGAGGGAGGTGATTCTCCCCCTCTACTCTGCTCTGGTGAGACCCCACCTGGAGTACTGCATCCAGTTTTGGAGCCCTTATGACAAGAAGGATGTGGACGTGCTGGAGCGAGTGCAGAGGGCCACAAGGATGATCAGAGGGTTGGATTTCTCCTATGAGGGCACACTCNGATGATCTATCGAGGTCCCTTCCAATCCCTAATGATGCTACTATTCTATGATTTTACAAAGTCCAGTGGAAATGGCAAACTCATTAGTCACTCTTCCAGATGTGTTTAAAAAGAATAAACAGCATGAAAATCTTTTTTGGATTTTTTCTAAAAAAAGCAAGCAAATTTACATTCCAATCAGCAATATATACACCTTAATCAAGCCTGAGCTTAGGACTGAGCAATTCCTCCTCAGTTGCTGGAGCAACATTTTGTATGAGAAGTTTTCAGATTCTAACATGAAAACACCCTGAAAATGCAGGTACTGAATGTCTTCCTGTTATCAGTTGCATTCAGATATGTTTGTGACACAACTTTTCACAAGAGAGGGAATACCATGCTGAGAAACAACCTTCATCAAAAGGAAGCATTTCAGGTCATTAGTGCGGAGCACACCAACAACTGCATTTATAGTTTTATTTTTCCTTCTGCAAAAGACACCTTCAGAAATCCCACTTAATATTATAAAGCAGTAGACAGAAATATTAACTACTTTTGCTAGGGCGTAATGAAAAGTTGACTGGAATGGGTTGGGAATGACAACAAGTATCTCCTCTGTCCTACTGCTTAGTTTCACTCAATTTCAGGAGTGAAGAACTGCACTGGAAGGGCCTAGCAATAAATAACCAGGTCATCAGCACCTTAAGAACAAGAGAATGGTGAAAGGTCTAGGTACATTAAATGGCCTTTTCCAGAAACACAGGAAACAAACAAGTGAGGCAAGGACAAGCCTAAAGCAATACTTTCTAGTCCTGTCTCCCAGCCTTAAACAATTTTCATCTCTAACACTTCTTGAAGCAGAGAAGAACTTTTTTCATCTTCTGCTGCACATCATATTTGCTAAACAGAAGGATGGCTATAACTACTGCAATAAAGATACTTAACACATCACTAGCAACCACCCTACTTGGTTAGGTTGTAACATGATCAACACAAGATTTGTAAACAGGTTTAGTATTTTGGCTCATGTAAAGATAAATTTTTGAATCAAGTTTGTTATTTCCCATTTCTCTCAAATTTTCAAAACAAACTTTATTCCTCGAACTGAAGTAAATCTCTTTGTTTTATAAAGGAGAAGGGAAGAGCAGGGAGAAATTCACTGGAATTTGAGTTAGTTCTACCTAAATTCAGGAACAACTCCCACACTTTGAAAGAGGCAGTTGTGATATTTGGATGCTTTTGAAATACCAAGTTCAAATTAACAAGAGACATTTTCAAGAATTCTGGCAAAAATTGTGAATAATTTCCATAAGTCAAGTGATCTGTCATGGGATCATTTTTGAACTCTAACCTTTTTTACATGTGCCACTCAGATATAGTTTCCTCATAATCCTATCCACCGTGACAGCACCCGGACAGATTCCTGGAATTTGGCATAGAGCTCTCTTTGGCTATTGGATCAAGATGGAAGTGACTTGCTGCTACAAAACTCTGCTAGTGAAAGATAACTCATTGCCCTCTTCCTCTTCCCTTTCCCATGCAGCTGCAGTTTGTCTTTAAACCCTTTCTTTACTTACTTTAATCCCTGTTAATAAAGTTTCTTTCTTTACTAGAATGTTGTTCCTGTATTTTCTGTGTGATTTGGTGACCTTAAGAAATTCAAATAAGCAGAAAATCTAAACCAGGACATAGTCTTAATATAGTAAAAAATAAGCCAGTATATCCACTTGGAATGACAAGCAAAACAGACCCCACACATTGATACCAGTCCCATTGAAGGCAGTAGTATTAGAACAGAACATGTTCTCCATCACTTCTGCCAACACAAAGGAGCACGATGCCTCATCTTTTGCTAGGTTTTCAAACATGCCACATATATTTCTGGTTTACGTCACCAAAAGCACACAACCTTTGTTTCCAACAAAGTCTGCAGAACACAGTCAACACAATTTATGGTTGACATTCACAACTACTCTGTGCAAACTGACAGATGTGAGGAGGGATCAGCAAAGCAGTTAGTGCTACCCTGCAGCAAAGCAAAATAATTCACACCCAGCAGCCCATTATCACTGTTCTTCTAGAGGATCCCACTATGTGTTTCTTTGCTCACCTTCCCTCCTCATCATCAAATGCCTCCTACTGTGCATGCAACAAGAGCTGAGAAAGACAGCTGATCAGTAGACATGTGAAAACACTGCAGCCACTGACACAGTTTACAGTCAGCCTTCTCCAGGTCCCTGGAGATCCCACTCCCCTGTGTCATATTCGGCCTTCAGTCTCCTCTTTTGTTCAGTAGTCAATGTATTCATTGCCACAGAAACACTGAAAGGTCAATAATGTATTCAGGGACAACTATAATTTATATAAAAGACTAATTGCTTATGCAGAATGTTACTATTAAATCTCTAACATGGAGTCAGCCTAAAAGAACTGGGTCAGAAAAGACCTAGAAAAAGATACCCAGGAAACATTTTGTGAGGATGAACTCAAAAATATTCATAAATCCTTTGCAATAATGCTACAGCCAGCTCTTTATAGAGGCTATTTTAGACAATAAGGTAAACTTAAAGAGAGAAGAAAAATTAGTATGAATATTAGTCTATGTCAGAGATTCTCTCTCTTGACTACTCTCAAAGTTTCACTAAGCCCACTAATCTGCCAATACCGACAAAAAAAGATACTGGTTTTATTATCTTCCAATGAAACAGAAACTTGTCTATATTTAAGCTCCCATAACACACCTTGTTCCCTTGTTCTCATTTATTTTCAGGATTTGTGGCCTCAGTGAGAACCAATTCTCAAAATACAGTCAAGGCAAGATACTCAAAAGTTTACAGGACTTCAGTGTCTTCTCATGAATCTGAAATCTTTCTCAGTTTAGTCCACTAATATCACAGCTCCTGGCTCCCAGCTCCTTCCTGTCTGTATGGGCTGTAGTGCTGGAAACACCAAATCCTTGCCAATCTCAAAGTTTGCCTTGCCAATATCTGCTTATCAAAATCTCAAGCATTTTTTCCTCTTCTGTTTATCTTGCTGTAACTATTTGCAAAATAATTATTCAAAATAATGTTTTGGAATTACTGTTGTGAAAGACTTCCTCATACACAACCTTATTCTCTACAGAAAGCAGTTTTATTGTTCAGTTTCAATTTTTTCTGAAGAAAGTTAAGCTAAACTGTGCATGGGTTTGTTTAGCTCTTATTTCATGTTCAAATGGAGGATTTGAGCATTTTAAGATTAGTAAATTCCACTATAACTTACAAAATACACTTGAGAAACAGTTTTCATTTTGTAGAATCTGATTTTGGCCCAGGAAAAAAGTAAATATGAAGTTATGAAGCAACGTCAGAATCATCTCAAAAGAAAGCACTTCCAATCAATTCACATTTTGGACGTGCTGGTACCCCTTACCAAGGGATATCAAGACAACTTCATCACACCAGTTCCTTCTCATCGAATACTTGTGTACGTTTTGTACATATGTTTTAACACTCCCAAGAATCAATGAAGTGTTCTGCAGGCACTGACACAGACTGCAGGCAAGCAAACACCATGTTTTTCTGCTGCCCATTTAGCCAGTGTGAATTGTGTGTGTCAAGAGATGCTTCACTGCAGAAAGGGAAGGTACGCAATGCACAGATGCTACTGGTGTGTGCTTCTGTCTGAGGGGAAGTGGTCTTCAAAAACAAAAAACAGAGGCATTTGCAACATAAAAATTGTTTTGTTGCTAGGGAACTGGGTGTAGTCAGCTGGAGGAAAAGGCAGCTCTGAATTGGGGATACAACTTACAGCTGCCTTCCAGTACCTGAAGGAGCTACAAGAAAGCTGGAAAGGAACTTTTTACAAGGGACTCTAGTGATAGGACAAGGAGGAATTGGTTCAAGCTAAAAGAAGAGAGACAGAGTGGATCTGAGCAACAAATCCCTCACTGAGAATGCTGAAGCTTTGGGAACAGGTTGCCCAACAAGGCTATGGCTGTTCATCCCTGGAAGTGTTCAAAGTCAGTTTGGATGAGACTCTAGGCAACCTGGTCTAATGAGAGGTCTCCCTGCCCACAATAGGGGGGTTGAAACTAGATGGTCTTAAAGGTCCCTTCAGACTTCAAACAGTCTATGATTCTGTAATCCTATGATTTATTTTTTGTCCTAAAACACCTATGTTGCCTCCTGTAGGGAATCTTATTAATATCTATAAATATCTGAGGGGTGTATGTCAAGAAGAAGGGGACAGACTTTTTTGGTGGTGCCTGCTAGGATAAGGAATAATAGGGATAAGCTAGAATATAGGACATTCCACTTCAACATGAAAAGAAACCTCTTTACTGTGAAGGTGACAGGACACTGGAACAGGCTGCCCTGAGAGGTTGCAGAGTTTCTTGATCTGGAAACTTTTAAAACCCACCTAGATGCAGTCTTGTGTGGCCTGTTCTACAGAATCCTGCTGTGGCAGGGGAGTTGGACTAGATGATCTCTAAAGGTCCCTTCCAGCTTCTAACATTCTATGATTCTGTAGCAAATGTCATCAACTAAGCGATGCAATTCAGCACTCAATACAGGATCTGCAAACTGTAACTAGCAGAAGACTTCTACTGCCCTGGAGAACATCTTATTGCTGCTTTAGTTCCAACAGTGAAGCATTAGCAGTATGACAGCCCTCTTGGTCAAGGCCTCACAATATTTTGACGATGAATGAAAAACACTTTGAATAGAAAAAACATCACTCAAAAAACAACAACCTACCAAGAACTGCTCTGTTGACTCACTGAAAGCAGTTACACCATAGGAAGCCATAAGGTAAGAGAGATTAAATCAAACATTCCTCCTGTTTGGATAAAAGCAACTATTAGCGGAAAAACATTAAAAGCTTTGAAAGAACTGTTTGCATTTATAGTAAAACACACAATGACAAAAACCGTTCCACTGGAAGACACTGCAGATCTCACACTGATCAAACAAGGGTCAAGATTTTGCATACAAAGACCAAACATCTAAACAGTGGCATTAGCTGTTGTGGAACTGTAGCCACATGCAAAACCATTTTTACAGTCAATACAGAGAGGAAACCCATTAAAATGGATTGCAATTCAGCACGTACACTTGTATCCGATTCCAAAAAATGCTTCTAGGTAATAGGCAAAATCCTCTTTTACAACCCAATAGTCCTAAATGATTGCCCCTCAGCTTGCACTCCAGGTGCACCATCTGGAGAATACTCAGGCCCATAAGGGGCCCAAATACTGAAACCGTTCTGACAATCTTTTCCACTACTGCCAGACTTGAACGTTCATCTCATACAGACCCCACCTGGTCTAAACCAGGATACCCCACCATCAAGCAACAGAACATGGAAGACTGTTACACACATTTTAAGAATCATCTACGTCCCACATTTATGGTGTTCCAAGGGTTCCGAGGGGGTAAATCCCATTTAAAGTCAAAGTGGTTTACACATAGAATTATTTTTTTTCAGTCAATTATTAAAAATATTAGTAAAATAAATGATATTTTTAATAACATAAGTTTGCCCTTCGACAGATACACATTCATATTTTTCTGTCTGGAGCATTTACACTGATTTTATCAAGAAGCCAATGAGACTTCATGCCATAGTAAATGGCATCAACTTGCTCCTGACTCATTCCTTTCCTCCAAAGCTATAAGCAGTCATCTTATTCATTTTTAGTGGGATACCAACAGCAAAAAATAGGTATTTATTTAGAATGAACTCTCCTAACATGCACTTTAGAAATCAACACTTAAACAATTTAAATAATTAAATTCCCTTCATTAATCTAGCCTGCAAATGCACAGTTCACATAAGAAAACCAAACATCAAAGCATTACGGGCATCCCACAGATCTCAGCTCGAAGCTACAAAGCAAATGGGCATCGCTGTTAGCTTAAATTATCTAAAGGATAATGATCAATACAAAGCTAAAACCAAGTTCTCACTCTGCAGTTCCAGTCATTCAGAAGACTACATGAACAGGGTTCACAAAGATGCAAACAACACGGAAATGCGCGCTCCACTTCTTTCTTTCCAACAACTACATGTAAGCATCCTCAGCAGTCCACACATCCTACTCAAGGTGTTTTGCATGCTCTAGTCTTACACTGCAACCACATGAGACTAGGAACACTAGAAGATTTTTAAAGTTTTTTCAAGTTTGTATAATTTCCTATGCCACACAGTTCCATATGCAGTGGCCACACATGTACATACACAGTTACATCTGTATGAAAATAAATCCAGAACATACATACACAATTCATGCTTTCACAACTTTTTGAACAGTACGTAAACCATATACAAGGCGTGATGCTACTGTTCAAGACGTAACATGGTGTACAGGGACATATGTGATGCTGCAGAAAGTGCTTGGTACTGAAGTGACAATCCAGTAACCCTGCCTCTGCATACAGTGGCAGATTTAATAACCCCTCAAGTGTCTTCTGCTAAATTCCTTCAACTCAGTTTCACAAACACTCTTTGCAAATCATGACAACTATTCTATTTTTAAATACTCAAAACATACTAAGCTCACAGGTAAAAGTCTAACAGGATCAAACCACAAACTTTAGTTTCACTCAGAGAATATTTTCCTTTTGATGTTACACATGGTCTTCTCAAGTTTGGCATGACATTTCTTTGTTCCTACCTCTAGCTCTTTTGAAAAGTTTTTCTTTGTACACTGACTTGTGCTTTTCAGTCCTGTTAACAAGGTTCACCTGCTGCAATTCTGAAGTGTAACAGATGCAGACTCTAGATTCCAGGTCATCTTCCTTTCCCCCAGTTGCAGTTTCCAAAGGTTCCAATCCAGCATTTAGCACAAGTTTGCCAGCAAGCTGCTGAAAACCTGCATTTGTGAAAATTAAAGCTGTGTGCCAAGTCTCAAACTAGGACACTCTTTAAAACCCAGCATAAACCCCACAACAAAAGACCAAAATTTGTGCTCAGCCAGTAAGCCACTGCATAAGTCACAATCCTCATGTTTACTGGGCTGTGTGGCAAGGACCATGGAGAGAATTACCCTGAAGGAGAATGACGGTCAGCTGAAGCTCCCATCTCCACCTCTGGCAATGGTCAACACACAGTGCTGCTGCCAGCCTCCAGCAGTAGGTTGCATAAGACCACTTAGCAGGAGATGTGCCTTTGTATTTATGCATGTTGAATTATTTCTTTTGTGAAGCTGTACAATCATCTACTGAACCCATTTCAAAGTTCACATCTAGAACATCCTGGACACCCTGTACTGCAACTTCTGCAGTACAGAAGGGTTTAGGGATAAAGCTAATGTGATGAGATTACCTACACTGGGTGACAGGTGCCCAGTAAGCTGCTCCCTCAGTCCTTTCTTCAACTGGACAGAGAAAAAAAAAGTCAAAAGTTTCTTGTGTCCAGATAAAGACAGTGAGATTACTCACCAATTAGCAACATGGGCAAAAAAGACACTGTGTGGATAAATTAATTTTACTGCAAATCAAATCAGAGTATGGGAATGAGAAATCAAAAAGTTAATCCCAGAACACCTTCCCTTTCTCCTGGACTCCACTCTGATTTTCTTTACCTCTTCCCCCTCAGCAGCATAGGAGAGCAGGGAATGGGGTTTGCAATCAACTTCACCCATTAGGGGGAGGACTCCACACTCTCTCTCTACTCCAGCATAGGGTTCCTCCCATGGGAGACAGTTTTTCATGAAGTTCTCCAACTCAGGTCCTTCCCACAGGTTGCACTTCTTCACAAGCTGCTCCAACACGGATCTAGGCATTCAGTCCTTCATGAACTGAATCTCCATTTCCAGAAGAGGCTCTCCACTGGGTCACAGCCTCCTTCAACCAACAGCTTACTCCAGCATGGGGTCTTCCAAGGGCTGCAGGTGGACCTGCCCCAGCATTAGCCTCATGGGCTGCATGGTGATAACCAACCACACCAAGGTCTTCATTACAAACTGCAGGAGAATCTGGTCCAGTGCATGGAGCATCTTCTAACCCTCCTTTATTTACCTCAATGCCAGCAGAGTTGCTCGTCTCGCATATTGTCATTCCTCTCTTGCAGTTGCAGGGATTTTTTCTCCCCCTTCTTAAATCACAGAGGTCCTACCACCATCACTGATTGGCCAGGAGTATGTCTGTCTTGGAGCCAGCTGGCTTAAGCTCCATCAGTCACAGCAGGAAGCTAATAGCAAATATTTAAGAAGCCAGCCTGTGGCTTCCCACTACATAAAAACAGTGCAGCTGGATAAGGTTGCCAGTTGGTGTGAAAGATGTGAAAAACTTCTGACTCATTCAAGCACCTACTGCTTGACTGTGATTCAGTGACCACTCTAGCAAACAGCAGAAGGTACTATTTCACATAGTTGTCAAACACTACCTGCTTAGGAGAAAAGGCCTTTATCTAGAACACATACGCAAAGATAGGAACATGCCCAGGTGGATGGCCACAGCAGCTGCCACTGAAGGAAAATCTGTGGAGAGGCCAGAAATGGTACAAGGTGCCTGAAGACCTGAAGATGCATCTTGAGTGATAAAACACTTGATTTATATTGTCTCCTACTTAGTTAATTCTTTATCTGATACCAAAATCATTGTAGTATTTCCCAGGATGTTTGAAACCCAGGTTTTGAGATGACCTTCAGAGGTCATAGAATCAATGTATCTATTCTCCTTCCTAGAGAAGCTCTCATCTAACACATGCTGATTCTGTTCCAAAGAGGTTCTTATAGCTCTCCAGCTAAAAGCACAAAAATAACACAAGGGAATATTTTTTTCTGAAGTCTACCCTGAAACTTTCCTTGGAGTTCTTTTCGTGCTCCTTCAACAAGTCAAGGAACTTCTTCCAGACTTGTCAATCTCACCATTTTCTGTTAGAACCAACTCCAGCAGCTCCAAATTTGACTGGAAACGCAACAGCCAAAGCATTAATTTGTGGTACTCTCCACAGACAAACCGTAAATTTGAGCCTGGCCAAACCTCACTGCTATTGGGTTTTAGAATGTGTCTTTTAAAATTACACTTATACAACAGTAAACAACATGAAGCATGTTTGGAATGTCAGAACTTGGTCAGTTGCCATGTTTGCAAAAATAGGCTATGGACAATAGGGAACTATACTTGACACTAGAGATTAGCTCTCTTCAGAAACAACATGGTGTATTACCCCTCATCCCATGAGTTACTTCTCAGCAGGGGAACTCCTTCTGGAAATGAAGTGCTGGCTGCATCACTCAGATGCTCTATAGGAGCCAGGGAAGCTGTTTGTCACCCTCTAATACAACCTTCTTGGGAACACAAACAAATTACTTTGCAGCAACTAAGTCAAAAGGAGGCCCAAGAAAAGTCCAAGAACACATGTACAAAGGGAAGAAAGTGTCCTTGTGCCCGGAGGTGGAATTAGACTTTGAAATCACTTTCCCCAACCCATCATCAGATGCAGAAAATACAACATACAAAAAGGGTATAAGGAAATTCACCTTCTAACATTTTTCAGATGTTAAATAGCATCATCAGTCTTTATTTTCAGGAGCCTGGGGAATAACTACTGTTTCATAACACATATCAAGCTGTAACTATAAACACCAGTAATTTGCCCCCTGCTCAACATCCAGCGGGATGGACAGGAGTACTAGATCATTAATAAACACTCCAGTTGCACATCTAATGATCAAAACAAAGCAGCAGTGACTTCAAGAGCCTCTCATCAGCCTTCACATGCTTCTCCAAACCATTAAAAAATGGAAAAAGAAAACTGAGACCACTTTCAAGTATGCAATGATTATACTGTATTTGGAAGGTCTCCCAACCTGAACTATGATCTGGCTGTGAGAAGGTCTGTCCTACAGACACTGCCTTCAGACTCCAAGGCTAAGTGGCACACAACTGAAATATTATTTGCTCACAACTGAAATATTATTTGAAAGCTCTGAACTCTTTGGTTCCCTGCTTTGGTAGCTTTCCAAACAGCACAATTAAAATCAGTAATGATATGAGTATGGCTAGTGAAAGTTCTCTAGCTCTGCAATGACAACTTAAATATATTTATCACTCTCCTGTACTGAAATACCCGAATACTGAAGCAGAAATAAAATACTCTGGTATTTGGGTTTTTTTTGAGACTTCTGGATCATTTCATTATCTTGACAGGCAGACTCCATAATCTTTTATTCCATGAGACAGAAGTCAGTTCTCATGAACTGCTTTTCAATCAAAACACTTTTTTTTTTTTAAAGTGTTCCTGGAAAGAAATATTTCTGCCTGCATTTACTGATGAGAAAACAGGAATATGAAACCCTTTATACATCTTGTCTGAGATTTCTTGTTCAGCTATGGAAACAGCCAGAAAGCAAAGCTGCTTCATCTGCCCTCTCCTGACCTGAGTCTTGTGTCAAACATCGCCTCTCCTGTATTTTGGAGAAGAATGAAAAGCAGGTTGCTTTTTTTTAGCTCTCTCATTTAATCTGATATGGAAAAGTACTTAATTAATCATGTGAGAAACATTTACAAGAAGTCAGTGTTACACAGAAAACTTCAGACACTGGGATGTGTCTAGAACATTCTCAGATTTTCCTTCCATTTCTCCCCCACCAAGGCTCTAAGCTTTCTTTTACCCAGAATATGCTGGCTCTGTCCCACTAAGCAAGTTTTTCTACTACTGATAATCATATCAAGTGTATAATAGACTTGCCAACTGGGACTGAATGTTCCACTGATTTGGAAGTGTCCTGAATGACTAAGACTTGAAGTTTTGCCCATGTAATTAATTATATTGGAATAAAATAGTCTTAAGGTATTTAGATCACAGACATTTTCAACTGTAGTTAAAAATTAAGATGAAAATTATGTTTATGCTAACAATGAAGTTCAAATAGAACCAGACTTGAAAGACTGACTAAATTTGGTCTCAAAAGGAATCAGAAGTCTCAAACTTTTAGGCCTTCACCCCATAGTTTAATAGTTCATACTAAAATAAGATCAATGATTTAATAGATCAGCCTTACACATAGCTCTGTGTATGGACAAACAGAAAGTGAAATGTTGCAGGTCAAGTTTCCCCTGGTCTGCAATCACATGCATCTCTGACTTCTGAATGTGCTGGGAAAAAAAACCAAACAACAAATGACAAGTCATCTTACCCCTCAGCCTATTCTATTTTACGTAACTGGAAACCATAACAGACCGTCCACACCATTTTCAGACATCATTAATGCAATTCCAATAACCAGAAAGAGCATCTCCATCTTACTGAGCAAAGCTGTCTGAAGATACTTGAAATAAATACTTGAAAGAAGAATATTCTGTCCAAAGTGGTGATTTTAGTGGAACCTATGATAAAAATCCAAAGGCCAACAATCTGTTGGGAAGGCACCAAAGCCACAGATCACATGTAAATAGTTAATCTACAGATTAAGCTCCATAACTGAGCACCTTTTAAACATTTTGACATAACCTCTGACATGTATTCTCCCACAGAAAAATTTAGACAGAAAAAAAAAAAAGAAAGCTCCCTAAGGAAAGCAAAAATTTTTTGCAGCCTGGAAATATTTTGTGAAATAGTTATTTTCTACAGAGTGAATGGTGAGGATTGTTTCTGTAAGCCTTCTCCCCATCCTCACAAACATGTGAGGAAAGGAGAGTTGTTGGTGGTTTTGTTTTTGAAACAAGGAGTAGCAGAGCATAGCAAAGGAGATGGGATGAGATTTAAAAATTTTGTCCAAGATTGGCTTTGCATCTATCTTCAACAGGATCCTTAAAGCACCAGAGCAGCTCTGTCCCCACGACATCCTACCTACACCTAAGAGCAGAAGGCACCCTCCACCTTCAAGCTAAGTCAAGCTTCTGGTTACAACAGTACCAACCTTCTCCATTATGTGAGAGACACTCGCAGAAAGCCTTGTGGAACACAATTTGCATCCTAAAAATACAGGGTAAGAATAAAGTAGTGCTAGATGTGTATTGAAATAAAGTCTTTTTTCTTTGCTCTATTTATCAGGTGAGAAGGAAAATAAAGGGAAGAGTCCACAGAGGTAACTATGTAAGATAGTAACTGAATATGGTGCAAAGATACATTAATTCACTTATTAGTCCAGCATTACTGTCTTTGATGTCCGAGTTGAAAAACAAACAAGAACATAAAGCAATAAGTAAAGACTTAAAGCATTTAAACATCCATATAAATACCCTGAAAATGTCTATTTTTAAACACCAGCCACTGGCAAATCCCGGCTGCTGTTATCCAAAAATGCTCTTTGCAGCCCTCCGGTGGCCACAGACAGAGAACCCAACGAGAAAACCGAGTTGTCGGAAGAGCTACCTGCAGCGCTTGAAAAGGCACTTTCCACCAACGGGAAGCCCTCATCTTTCTCCAAAGAGAAGATCCATACAGAAAAGCATAGTTAAAGAATATAATTAAATTACATAAAAAAGCAAACAGGAGGACAATTACTCCTGTCCAGCGAAGTGCTCAATGTTATTTGTTGTGTCACACAGATAATTTGCTGCATTATCAATGCACAGAAAATGCTGCACCCCATCAGAAAATCGAGGTCCAAGCTGGGTTAATAACAGAAACAAAAATTAATTTCCTACAACTAGTCTCTATTCATACAGGTCAATCTAAAAGAAGGTGAAGGCAAATAACCTGTTTCCTCTCAAAGTTCGACTCATGTTGGTATTTCTTTAAGAAAACAAACAATAAACCTCGAACACTCAAGTTTCCCCGTGTCTTTTCCATGCTTACGAGTAAAACCAAAGGTAAAATCCCACCTAAAACTAACAACAGCAGAACAGTTTTGAATAACGTAAAGTGAACCATGACAGAGTTCTCCAAGCTGAAGTTTTTAAAACTTGGGGTTACAGCGTCCAAGTACAGCCGCAAGAAAACAGTAACAAAGGAGAAGAGAGCGGGCAGGAGAGGACAGCGGGGAACCCACAGCCTTTGGGAACGGGCACCGACAGCCTTAAGAGGTTACCGGGGATGTCACGGCGCACTGAGCCCCATCAAACCTGCGACTACGGGCGCTTCCCGGCAGGGCACGGGATTACCGGGGAGCCCCCGCGGTTCCATAGGCGGGGGAGTGAGCAGCGCACCGCGGATATTCCTCACGCCCCAGGGTCACGAGAAACTTGCCCAACCGCAGCTTGCCCTCACGCTCTACCTCCTACCAGCCCTTCCTGACGAAGCGGGAGAGCCCAATCCGCATCCGCCGAGCCCCAGCTCCCACCCGCAACTCCCGTTCGGCCGCTTCCAGCATCTCCATCCCGACGCCGGGAAAACACCAGGCGGCGTATTGCGGACACCTCACTAGGGCCCCGGGCACCGAACGCACCACCCACTCCTGGTCCCGGTACCTGCCTTTGGCGGCGAGCAGGATGCCCGGTCCCAGCAGCACCAGCAGCAGCAGCAGCAGCAGCAGCGATGCCGCCGGCCCCCGGCAGCAGGAGCGGCGGCCCCGCCGCATTCCCAGCCCTGCGCGGCGGCTCCCGGCGGCGGCGGTGCAGGCAGCAGGGGCGGCAGGAGGGCGGAGGCTGCCGGTGCCGCCGCTGTCTCATTCGCCCTCAGTGCCGGCACCGGAGCGGCTCCGGCTCCCACCCAGGACCGTGACGACGTCACGGGGAGGGGAAATAGGAACGACCAGAGAGGGAGGGGAGGAGGAGGGGACCGCGAGGGAAATGGGCGGGGCCGCCGCGCGCACCTGCGAGTGCGTGTGTCATCCTGTCACCCCCCCGTAGTCTTCAGAACATAGGAAGACGGGAAGCAGGGAGCGATGAGGCAGAGGCAGAAAGAAGAACTGGATCAGTAAATTTGGAGGAGAAATAGGAGACCTGGGAAACTCGAGGGAGGATGAGAGACTAGGGAGAGTGGAAGTCAGAGGATCGCAGACAAGGTGGGACGTGGAATAAGCTTATGGGGATCATTTAGTCCAACTCTCATGCTTAGAGCAAGGTTACCCAGAGCAGATAGCACAGGAAGTGTCTAGGTGGGGTTTTCATGGAATCATTCAGGTTGGAAAAGACCTCCATGATCATCAAGTCCAACCATTAACCAGCTGTCCTAAGGCTGCCACTAAACCCTGTCTCTAAACTCCACCTCTACAATATGTCCAGGGACGATGATTCAACCCACACCCTGAGCAGTGTGTTCCAAGCCCTGATGACCCTTTCCACGAGGAAGTTCTTCCTACTGTTTGACCTAACTTCCCCTGGTGCAACTTGAGCCCATCTCTTGTCTTCTCTAGTCCTATCACTTTTGAGAAGAGAGCAAATCCCACCTTTCCACAACCTCCTTTCAGGTAGCTGTAGACAGAAATGTCTCTTATGTTAAGGTGCCCAAAACTGAACCTGAGGTGTGGCCTCACCAGAGGACAAATTGCAATGACTTTGATAAAGTGAAGAAGGGAACAAAGAATGGACAAGACTTCAACACTTAGAGGTGGAGTTTGAGCTAACTAGGCTCTGAGTAGTGCAGGGTTGATGAGGTTGGGCTGTTAAGGTCAGGAAAACTTAACGATGAAGGTGAATCAGAAACAATGCCCAGATGACACTTGTATTCGGGACCACTGAGGTCTGAGTTATCCTGGAGGGAAAGCCCAGGCAAAAGTTAGGCCACTGTAAGAGTGTAAATCTACACTTCATTAGCTACGTACATGCTGAGAGTGCTACAAGGAATGATTGTGCAGTAGCTTGTACCCCACAAAGTCCCTTCCCTGCTTCAGCTGTTGTCTTATTTATGCTTTATGCCATAAATTGCTCACCAAAGCCACCTAACTCCAGAAACTTCACCACAGAGTCACAATTCTATCAACTCTAACTCTTGAACTTGTGAGGATTCTCATTCTGACTAAGTTCATGCAACTCTAATGAAATTGTAGAAGGCATCACAGGCATAGGAAAATACTGTTTGTGTCTTTATGAATCATGGAGCAAATAACTTGGAATAGATAGAAGGCTGTGTTTTAGCCACACACACAGAAGTGGGATGGGATACAGCAACAAGAACCCTAGCTCTCTTCCAACATACTTCATCTGTAAGAAGCAGCAGATGGAAATACCCATTTTACTGTTCCACTTCATCCAGACAAAATTTTTCCACAAGTTGGTACATATTTCTAATGGTCTTTTTGGTTGCTTGTCTAATTAGTTATGGAATCTGCTTGCCTGTAATCTCTATTATAAGCTGGAATAGAACAGGCATAAATAAAAATTAGAGAAAACCAGCAGTAAAATAAGTGACATACCAGACAGCTACACACAGGATAAATACTTTTTGCCAGCATTCAGTTGTTTCTACAGAGCAAGACTTTTCTGATGAGGAACTCAGCTACTATAAGTCACTCCTGTAAGTCAGTAGGAAACTCCTCCACCCCCAAGGTGTTAAATGTTCCAAAACAACGTAAGGGGTTGCTGCAAACGGCTCAGAAGTGCTTTCAGTATATGATACAAGGCTTGACCATGCTTCCCAATACCCAGCAGGGAGCACACCACTACCTGTCTCATGAAACCAGCCATGTAGGATGCAATTGATTTTCTTAGAGGTGAACCGCTGTGCTGAACGTCCGAGCATCCATCTCCTGGAGAAAAACATTAAATATTGCACATAAAGATTTGTTAGTATGAATTACAGGGTAAGTCCACATGGTCCTGGCCAAGTTGTCCTCCTTTCTATGTCTCAGATTGACAGACACTGCAAGGCACAGAAGGAAATTTAAATTCTACAGGATTTTAGCTTGTTAATTAAAAAAAAAAATAAAAAGACAGCTAACCCCAAACCCAGCTATGCGGCAGGCAGCAATACAAGTCCGTAACGCAACAACCCATTTTCCAAAAAGTTATAAATGTGCCCTATGGGCGAACACATAGAAGTCACATATAAATAGACACAGCAACATGCTTCAGAGGAGGGTGTTTTCATGCAGTGAACCTGCCATTGGAAAATAGTGCTTCCTAAGAATTAACTTGTTATTAACAATCCATCATAAAACTGATGTGGTGGTATCTGAAAAGCGAGCTTGCAGGGCAGATCATGTAACTGAAAGGGTGTGTGTCTCCCTTTTTGCTCTTATACTTTTGTGACAGAACCATTACTGTAGGAAAATGTATTACTTCATTCCAAAAAGGACTGGCTAAAGGATTACCTCTGACTGAAGACCCATCCATTCACATTTCTTGAACCACTACTTTGTTCTTACATGTTTTATGGGTCTTCTAAAATGAAATTCTTAAACAAGGGGGAAAAGGTCATAGCCACACATTTGCTGAGAATTACTGACATGGACTTGGCATCAGAGACAGTCAGTCAGAAAGATCTATTTGAGTCTGTAGATGTAAAGATTATTTTTATCATAATTACCCCAGTGTGGATTCAAGATACTGCTAGAGGAAGGGATTTAATCCTGACAGAGTTTGTTGAAGAAATCTGTGTATCCTCAAGGTCATGGGCAACTCTACCTCCTGATTATCAGGATATTTTAGCTTAGAGTTTTAACTTTTACATAGTTAAAATTGAGCACGCACACCACAGGAATCTAGATTTGATTACATTGAGAGGAAGTTTATGTACTACAAAAGAAAATGGCAATACATTTTGCAAAAGAAAAAGGAATGTCATAGAATCATAGAATCATTTATGTTGGAAAAGACCTTTAAGGTCATCTAGTCCAGCCACTGAATGTGTTTTCTTGCCTTGAGCATTGGAGAACTTGAACCAAATGATGTAGTACTTTGCTACTGCCACCACAGGTTCAATTTCCTCTCTAGAAGTTTGCAAGCTTTTCTCCAGAGACTTATTTAGGTCAGAAGCTTTCAATAAATAGGTAGGGTGGCCATCAAGTAGAACAGAACAAACAGCCTGAGAAGTGAGTATAAATACAATTCTTACTTTCCATTTATGTCGTGACTGCTAATGTCTTATTTAAACAAAAGAAAATAGACTTAAATTATTTATTCCTAATAAATGAACAACCTGAGTAATAAATAAATGTGATTTGTAATCATCTAGGAGTTTTTTAAACAAAAGGCTCTTTTGCAGCAGGAAGAATCACATGGAAGGTGGGGGAAGAGCTGTGTTTTAATAGCATTAAGAACCCAGCCAAAGCCAAACAGCTATAATGCTGGACATTAACACTGCTGACAGTCCATTGCATTCTCCCGTATAATTTGTGTACAATATTGTAATTCTATTTAAGAATGCAGATTGGAGCTCTGAAAGCGTACCTTACCTTACATTTTCTCGTCACTATAATGGAAACTGCAATTAGTTCCTCAGCTCTGGCATTCAAAGCCTCAACATTGAAACCCTCTGATTTTCAACTCACTGCTTTTGTAGTTCTCTTAAATAGCAAGAGATATTGACCTTGTTTTGGGCTGTAATTGTTATTTCAAAAGCAATACTTGTTCTAGGTGTATTATGAACATTACTTGGTTTTTGTAGTGAGAGATCACTAAATAAAGTCATGTTCCATGTTAAGCTAATCTTACTTACCCAGATCAAAGTGGCCCTTTGATGGACACCTGTATAAAATACTAGTGTCTGGCAGAAAATAAAGGCAGTAATTCGGTAGGAGATATGACTCAGATCTGATCTAACATCCTATTACAGCTCTGTTCCTGGATGTGCTTTGGAAGCCTTGACAGCACGATCTCTTTAACAGCCCTGCAGTATTTTTTTGCAAGAGTAGGGATCTTCTGCTCAAATGCCTTCTCGGTTGATTGGATACAAACCGCCTAAGTTCCCCATAAAAGTTTAGCTGGAGATTGTACTCTTCTGTGTTCATGCTTTTATGCACAACAATGCGTTGAACTTCTAAAAAGACAAAGAAAATAACCCTACTCAGGTATTCAAATGATGTAATTCACAGTGGATTCTTTGACTTGTGTTAGTCTTTTTATTAGTTTCCTTTAAATAAAAATCAGATTCTCCCTCTATTTGAATATTTACTAATGTGATAACACTGCTAGGAGTCTGCCATTTTCAGTGGTGAGATGAATTCCAAAGCCCCATTATCCTCCTGTTTTTGTCATCTGGTTTGATCTTTTATTTAAGACATAATTTTATGTCTTCAAATTAGAATTCAGAAGCAGAGATCATGCAGGTTTTTTCATAATGTTAATGAGATTGTCAGCAGAGTACAAGGAAATGAGCAAATGTATTGCAAATTTGGAATTAATGTAGCTCAAGGTTTCCACCTTGACATTGGCTCTAAATTGGGAAAGATAAAGTTAAAAATTAACACATGGAAGAGTGAACAAGTATTTTGCTTATAGCAAAGATGTAATTTGAACAAACTTCAACCACAAACACAGAGAATAAATATTTTTTTCTGTCTTTGAATCTGTTTTTGAAGCCTTTTTCTGAAGGCACCCAAATCGTTAGGTGTGAGCCACAGTTAAATGTACTTTGTGAGATAGAGAGATTAATACCTTCAGCATAACCACAGCTGAAGTCTCCCACACCCATCCACCATAAATTAATTATTCTTGTGGCCGAGAGGCCAACAGCATCCTGGGGTGGATCAGAAGGGGGGTGGTTAGCAGATCAAGAGAGGTTCTTTTCCCCCTCTACTCTGACCTGGTGAGACCACATCTGGAGTATTGTGTCCAGTTCTGGGCTCCTTAGTTCAGGAAGGATGTAGAAATGCTGAAGATTGTCCAGCACAGCCCCACAAAGATGATGACAGAGGTGGAGCACCTCCGTTATGACGAGAGGCTGGGGGAGCTGGGTCTTTGTAGCTTGGAGGAGACTGAAGGGGGGACCTCATTAATGTCTATAAATGTTTGAAGGGTGGGTTCAGGGGATGGAGCCAGGCTATTCTCAATGTCATCTAGTGATAGCATGAGGGGCAATGGTTGTAAGCTGGAACACAGGAGGTTCCACATAAATATGAGAAGGAACTTCTTCACAGTGAGAGTGATGGAGCACTGGAACAGGTTGCCCAGGGTGGTTGTGGAGTCTCCTTCACTGGAGACAATTAAGACCCGCCTGGATGTGTTCCTGTGTGACTTGGTGTAGGTGATCCTGCTGTGTCAGGGGGATTGGACTAGATGAGCTTTCGAGGTTCCTTCCAATCCTTAATGATTCTGTGATTCTGTGATTCTTCTAAAAGCGTAGGCAATGCAATCTTACTGTAAATTTACGGCAAGTAAAGCAGTGTAAGCTGCTGACTGTTGTTTTCAGGTAGACTGCTATATTTTCCCTTTTTACATGCCCCCCATCCTCATTTTATTCTTTTGAGAAAATTTTCAAAGGAATCAATGAACGCATGATTCGAAAATACTTTGGATTCTCTCCTATTTCTTTGTGTGAGTGTCCTCAGTGTCATTCCTGCTATGAAAAGTGTAACAACCTTTCTCATCTCTCCTATCATCCATCAGCTACTGAGCCCCAGAAGCAATAAACCAGTTTCCATTTGGCTACTAGTAAGACACAGGATGATCCAGCACACAAGAGAGTGCAGTCTTGCTTCATTAGAAAGGTGACAGATCAGCATCCGCACTGTGCTTGCATTAAACAGGAAATGAAAAGTTAATGTTGGGTGCCTAGCACAAGTAGATAATGCTCTTTTCAGATTATTGTATCATTAAATTGGTGCTGCTGTACAGACTGCAGACCTAGGGCCTTTCTTTGAGACCATTTTTTCTACACTCAGAGCAGAACACTACGTCAGCTCTTCATGGGATGGACTTCATGCTTGCTGAACTTGGGTGGTAGCACTTCACATATACAAAGGAAATTAAACTATCAACATGTCATCAGAAGGACAGCAGTCTTAATTCTCAAAATCAAATTCCATCATCTGATAGATTAGTAAGTAAAATCTTTAAATAGTCAAAGCTTTCACTTCTTTTTCCTAACACACCTTCTTTCTTATGTGACCTGCCTTCACATCATCTCATCTTCTAAATTCCATTTCACAGGGTGTATATTCTGTACACAGCATGCTAGAGATGTAAACTGGTATGGCATTGCCAGGCTTAAAGCCCGAGTTAATTCATCAGATTTTAGGGAAATTGTGAATCCATGTTAGGGCCACAGACATGGCCATTTTGGAGTTGGACTCTATGACCTCTAGAGGTCCCTTCCAACCCCTAATGATCTGTGTATCTGTGTATTTTAATGTGTGTAGAGGAAAGAACAAAAAACATCCAAAATGACCCTTGAATTACAACTAAAAATGCAGTTTGACAAATTTCTAACAGTACTGAAGGGAAGCACCACAATACTTCTGTTCAACCTTTATGGGACCACTCTCACTTCCATCAGACTGCCTAACTAAATTGCTATAGGATCTGTTCCTCATGCTGTTTGTCTCTTTTAGAACTCTTCAAACTTTTCTTTATAGAATTGTTCCCATTTTCATGGTTTTTCTCCTGTTCTAGAACTTTTAAATGAACCAACAGTTTATCTTATTCTATTTTGTTAATAATTCCAAAAGTTGTAGAACAAAGTGTCAGACACTAAATTAGTGCAAAGTGGTCTAAGAACTGTGTTTCCTCCACTACACATATAACAAATATTCACAGTTCTAAAACGAGACTTAGGTAGCTTCTATTTATTTGTCAAAGGCAAGGCACAGTTTCCCTTTACCAATTCACAGCCTTCAAAATTAAAAACCTCACCTTTACAGGAAAAAATATTCTAATACAAAAATGCACATAAAGCTTAAAATCACTACATGGCTATTCCTGTACTTTCATTATCATCTTATTATACCAGGTTGAACATCAAGAAATGATGATGCAGCTAAAGATATTCTAGTAACTCTAAAATTTCTTCCTCAAATATCTACCAGCTAATTTCAATAGCTGCTCTTTTTTTTTTTATTGATTGAGTGATGTTAATTTTCATAATTTTCCACCTCTGTCTCCAGATCTGATTTCTCTTGATTATTAAAATAATATAATCTTACAGTATATCCATTTTGTTTTCTTCTAATGCAAACTTCTTTATAGCAACCATTTCACATTTAACTCTGATTTGAGGTGCCAAGAGCTCTTGTGTTATGTTAAATATTACCAAGACCTGGTATTTACAGGAGCTAATCATTTCAGGAGAAAACATATGTAAAGGCTGCCATCCAGAGACATACGGAGCTCGAGGCATACTGGGACTTGAGAAGAAACTGAGCACTGTGAGTGAAAAACTTGTGGGGTTTTTCCCCATTATGGGTAATAATGTAATGCACTCTGGGTTTGTGGCATTTTTCCCGTTAAAGGCCATCACAGATAAGATGTCTGCATCACAGAGATCAAAGTATCTGTATTCTCTACTTCTGCAGTACCTTAGATTGTGCAGTTTGTGACTTACACTGTTCTAACTGCACTAGTTTCTTCTACAGTAACTCAACTTTTGAATGCAGAGGGGAACTACAGGGATTTTTTTGTTCTAAATATAGTGCCTGCATTACAGGCAGATGAATGAAAACAAGGATGGGAAACAAGTCAGAGAAGCTGTTACTGAAGCACAGTGTTTCCAAAAATGATAAATAATGGAAAAAATACATCAGACAGATGCAGGGCTGCAATGCATCTGCAGAGCTATCCACATGAATCTCTCAGTCTCAGCTTTAACTAAACCCAGCTGAAACCAAACAAATGAATTGCAGTCAACCCCTTCTAAAAAATGAGTTTGAGAGGACCAGAGCGACTTCAGAGAGGAATCACATCTACAGGTCACCGATAGCAGATTCATCATTCCAGAGGCCAAGCTGAATTCTTAAAATGTAACCTTGTTCATTAGGTTTTCTGAACCAAAGGAAATAAAATCACCAGAGTTCACATCCTGGAACAATTCCTAACGCAGTGCTATCCTTTCAGCATAGACTTAGATGAAACAATATTTTTTTCTTACTCACAGAAACTTATAGGACACCCAAGGACAAATAAGCTAATTTAGTCAAAGACCTTCAAACCCACAGTGTTCAGACTGTTGCTCGACAGCTGAGACTGTAGCTATGGCAATATTTCTCCTGCTCTCCAAAAAGGCTTAGAGTTTCCAGAAGGATGAATCCTTTAACTACGAAAGCCACAAATAGTGTAATTATTCTAAGTTTCACAAAATGGGCATGTAACATTTTCCCACACATCACAGAATCACAGAATCACTCTGGTTAGGAAATGATCATCGAGTCCAACCATTTATCCTACCTTACAACTTACCCCTAAACTATATCCCTCAACACCTCATCCAAAGTGTTAAACTTATGTTTAGTTAAACGCATTCAAGGATGATGAATCAACCACCTCCCTGGGAAGCCCATTCCAGTGCTTGACCACCTATTGTGTGAAACATTTTATCCTAATGTCAAGTCTAAACCTACCCTGTTGTGACTTGAACCCATTCCCTCTTCTTCTATCACTAATTGCTTGTGAGAAGAGACTGGTACCAATCTCTCTACAACATTCTTTCAGGTAGCTGTAGCAAGTGGTGAGGTCTCTTCGCAGCCTCCTCTTCTTCAAACTAAGGAGCCCCAGCTCTTTCAGTCTTTCCTCAGAAGATTTATTCTGTAGGCTCTTCACCAGCTTACTTGCCCTCCTCTCCACCTGCTCCAGCACCTCCCCATCTTTCGTATATTGAGGTGCCCAAAACAGGACACAATACTCAACATGTGGCCTCACCAGTGCCGAATACACGAGGACAATAACCTCTTTACTTCTGCTGGCCACACTATTTCTACTACAAGTCAGGATGCCATTTGCCTTCTTGGCCGCCTGGGCACACTGCTGGCTCATATTCATCTTCCTGTCTATTAGAACTCCCAGGTCCATTCTGCCAGACAGCTTTCCAGCCACACCTCCCCAAGCCTGTAGTGTTGCATAAGGATGTTGTGGCCCAAGTTCAAGACCTGGTACTTGGCCTTATTGAAGCTCCTGCCATTATCATTGGCCCATTGCTCTAATCTATCCAAGTCTCTCTGAAGATCCTTGCTACCCTCTTGCAGATGACCACTCCCATCTGCAAACTTACTAATGACAAAATTACAGAATCACAGAATATCGAGGATCGGAAGGGACCTCAGAAGATCATCCAGTCCAATCCCCTTGCCAGAGTAGGATCACCTAGATCAGGTTACACAAGAATATATCCAGGTGGGTTTTAAACTTCTCCAGTGAAGGAGACTCCACAACCTCCCTGGGCAGCCTGTTCCAGTGCTCCGTCACTCTCACTGCAAAGAAGTTCCTTCCCACATTCATATGGAACCTCATATGTTCCAGCTTATACCCATTGCCCCTTGTCCCATCACTAGATGGCATTGAGAAGAGCCTGGCTCCTATTCTCCTGAGACCCACCTCTCACATATTTATAAACATTAATGAAGTCACCCCTCAGTCTCCTCCAAGCTGAAGACACCCAGCTCCCTCAGCCTTTCCTCATCAAGGAGATGCTCTACTCCCTTCATCATTCTCGTTGGTCTGCACTGGACTCTCTCCAGCAGTTCTACATCCTTCTTGAACTGAGGGGCCCATGGGATTTCCTGCTGCAGTTGAGACAGAACAATGCTTGATGCAAGCAAGTGTCATTTATTAAGCATACAAGAGTCCTTTATATATGATTCAATACAAGGTTTAACAGAATAGTGATTGGCTAACAGTTTCTTTAAACATTACTCGATTTATGCTGATTGGTGGCTACTATCACTACTACAAGGTAAGCAAGCTACATAACTAATCATCTGTAACCCAGAACGGTCCCTGCACATTTATCTTGTTTTCGGTTTCTGCTGTTTCTTGACCCACACCCAGAGTCCCCTATATTTTGTCTCTGTGGCTGGCTTAAAGGTTTACTCTCAGTTTTATCAGGATACAGCTCGATCTTCACCAGACACAACTTGACTTGTTTATGTTCATGGCTTTCCACCCAGAAGCTCCAGCACACTCCCGGTGACCAGGTTCTCGGTCATCAATTTAGTGGTGCTGTCCGTTCGCTTAGCCTTGTGCAGACCGTCATCTCCCCCTTTCTGTTGCACAAAAAGAACACTATGAACCAATCGCATTACAAGACTTTTAAAAGATTGAAACACACAAGGTATAACTAATAATATAAGTAAAAATATAAGCAAAGCGTAGACAAGCCCTTTAAGCAAGCTTCGGCAATGACTTGAGTAATTTTTTACAGTCATTGTTCGTGTCCTCTACTGCCAGTTTTCATAGCAAAATGTCCTGGGCATCACGATTTTCCACTTGCCTCTCGACAGCCTCTTTCAGGCGATCTATAAATGCCATATAAGGCTCTCGTGGTCCTTGCACCACGGTTGTGAAAGCCTTCTGAGGCTTCTGCGAGTCTGGAGTTTTTAAGAAAGCTTTCCTAGCTTCCTCCTTAATAGCATCTAGGGCTTCCTTCGGCACCCCCCGCGCCTGAGCCGCGGAGTCCGCGTACCGACCAGTGCCCATCAGGTGATCTAAAGTTAATGCTGCAAGCGCCGCATTGGTATGCCCTGCATAGGTTAACAACAGAGCTCTCAAGCCCCTATGCCACTGCGCTTCCCACACGGAGTACTGAGTCGGGGTCAGGACCAACTGGGCGATGGTACGGACATCATGCGGTGTAAGCGTATAGGTAGCGAAAACATTCACCAACAAAGTTCCGAAATACGGTGATGATAGACCATGATCAGTAACTGTTCTCCGCAACTCCTTAACCATTTGAAAAGGCAGAGGTTCCCATGTTATACGCTGCCCCTGCTCCCTCCCCTCTCGCTCCTGATAGATGAGTGGAGTGACCATCTCGTCCGCTACAGCTGTTTCTCCCTCCTGTAAGACTTACTTATTGTAGCTTGCCAGCGTCTGGCGCGGATCAGGTGGAAACATGTCTGGCTCGTCTTCGGTGTTAGTGTTGCCGGGGTCGAGCAGGCTAGGCTCGTGCGGATAGTTAACGCCGCCGCAACAGGTTTGAGGGGAGGCGCCGACTGTTGCGGGGGGCTTACGGGTACCGCGACTGGACGCTCCTCAATGCTCCGTACACCCTGCTCTCTGGATTTAAGAGTCTCAAAGATTATCTTCCACCACGGGAGCATACGCTGTGCTTCAGAGCCTCCGTTAGTTGCTGCATCCCACAGCTTGACCCCTACTGAGTCCCATACGTCCACAGTAAATATACTTGTAGCAGTGACATCAGGTGTCTTTACTTTCACCCATTTAAGGATGCATTTAAGATCATGTCCTGAAATAATTTTCCCATTCTTCTTCAATAATTCTTTCATTAATCATAGACGTCTCTATCTGGACCAGAAGCCTGGTTTCCCATCCTATCCCATAGCATTTCCCTGAAAAGGCCAAAGTTGGCCCTCCTGAAGTCCAGGGTTGTGGTTCTACTAGCTACTCTGTTCCTACCACACAAGACCCTGAACTCCACCATCTCATGGTCACATGTTCATAGGAAGCAGGTCCAAGAGGGCATCTTCCCTGGTTGGCTCCCTCACCAGTTGTGTCAAGAAGTTATCTTCCACTCCAGGAACCTTCAGGACTGTTCCTCGCTGCTGTGTTATATTTCCAGGAGACATCAGAAAAATTGGATTCCCCCATGAGCACAAGAGGCAGTGACTGTGAAACTTCTCCCAGCTGCCTATAAAAAATTTCATCCTGGTTGGGTGGTCTATAACAGATTTCCACCACAGTATCTGTCTTGCTGGCTTTATACCTACTTCTTACCCACAATGACTCAACTCTATCCTCACCTGAATTCATTTGTATGGCTTCATATGTCTCTCTAACATAGCAGGCTACTCCACCACCTCTTCTTCCTTGCCTATCCCTTCTGAAAAGTTGATAGCCATCAATTGCAATACTCCAGTTGTGGGAGTCATCTCACCAGCTTTCTGTGATGCCTACCATATCATAGTTTTCCTGCTGCACAATGACCTCCAGCTCCTCCTGTTTATTGCAGTGTGCATTGATGTATAAACATTTCAGGAAGGGAGCCAAGTAAACATTTTTCGGTATAGAAGAGTAATAGCCCTTCTGGTTATCTGTCGTGCCACACTGTCCAACCATCATCAATAGGGTAAAACGAACCTGTCTCATGACAGGAAGCAGTTCACAGCTAAACATCTCAAAGGAGGCAGAAAGGATTCTCCTGAATTAATTCTGTGAGTGAAGTTTGAAGGGCACCCCAAAATTGTCCTTTGGTCATTACCAACAAGTGATAATGAGAATGCTTGGAGAAGCAATTCATTGAAGCTCAATGCATCCCATCAGTCCTAGTGCACTTCAGTACTAGTAAAAGGTTATAATCTGCTGCTTGCACAAGATTACACAAGTTATTATGCCCTTTCCATCCACTCACTTGCTGGCAATATAACTCACAACTTTGGAAGAAGTATATTTATTTTCTATAGAATATCATTAGTGAAAACGCTCTGGTTTGGAAAATCACATTTTGCTTCCACAGAGACTGTTGGTCTTCCAATGAATTGAGAATTGACTATTCTGAGGACTGTAAACTTCCACGAAGCTTGTGGTAGGCAATGAATTCAAAATGAATGCATGAGCCCACTAAGTTACTCAAATGCTATAGCAAATGGACTAACAAAAGGAAAAGAAGCAGAGATTTTTCACAGAGTCTTGCTGGAGAGACTGCCAGTTTGCTCATTAAATTTCTCATCATCAATAAACTGTAGGCAAGTATTGTTTAGCAGTTGCCCAACAAATTATTGGTATTTGCATTTCATTTGTCACTAGTGATGACAAAGCAGCTTCTGTGTTTTAGTAACTAAACGGCTTGAAAAGGCTACAATTTAATTGTGATAATATGGGAAAATGTTATTGTCACACAAAAGAACTGTTGCTTTCCAAAAGCTCCCAGAATTTCAGAGCTACCATCTCTGATAGATAAAGCAGAAGAGATTACTAAAATATCAGAACGGTTAAGCAGTGTGGAATTGTTTCAGATGCACGTGGACCAATAAAGAGTGGCCTGTACCTTGAGAAGGGTAGGATTTTCTGGTAATCAGTAGGAATGGCTCCTTTCCCTAAAAGGTTTCTGAATAAGTACGTTGCTATTTTTGCTACTTTGATTGGATATTTGCAATGTCAATACAGCTCCTGGTAACCATGTTCCGAATGTGAGAGAAATGTAATTTCATAGTGAAGGAGAACACAAACATCAGAGATGTCATCCCAAGAGGGCCACAGCTCCTTCCCATCACCAGAGCTCTTTTGACAGGAGCCTCTGTAGCAGCAAGAGGATGCTTTTGGATGGCAGCTCTATGACTAAGCAGGATTATCGCCTCTACCAAGTTCTATGAAGGCTAAGTGGAAAATGGAGTTCATGTCACTGATCCATCAACGCATCCCACTTTCTTGAATTCAACCACAGCAGAAAGAATTGTGACCTGACAGAGGTAGGAGGCTGATTTCCAGCCAGGTACTAAGCCATTACAGTGCTTGAGATACTGTGTGCTGGGGATGGTACGTATGTGGACAGATGTTGGCCACCCACAGACTTCATCAGCTTCATTTAGACTCACTGGTACTTGATATCTCAGGCAAAACACCCCTTGCCATTCAGATTAAGTAAATGACATCACGTTGTGCCAAGCAGCTTGATTGATTGACTGATTGTCTAGAACCCTCAAAACACGCTTTCTGTTTTACAGCTGTTTCCACCTTACTAAATCTATCACAATAAATGTGATTTTATTGTATATTAAGCACATCAAAGCTTCCTCTACTGTTTTTCTTTTTTTATCGTGTCTTTTTTAATTCTAAGTACAAGATCACCAGCAAACTAGGTGATAAAGTTATTAGAACAAAAGATTTTGAGAAAAGAGAGCAAGAAAAGAAAATGTGCAGTTGTTACCACTTTAGTTTGGCTCAGGTGCATTTTTCAAGCAAAGGTAATTGTTCCAACCCACTACTCCTTGTTCACACAGCAAAGCAATTGCAGAGTACAAGAATAAGATTCTCTCCTCGCAGGTCCACCAAATAAATGTGGTTCCCATACATCACCTTCAGTGTACAAGGTCCTGTCAAATATGGATATGATTTGTTTAATTGGTTTAGTGTCTTTGCTCTGGCATGGCAATTTAGCAATCCCATGGCACAAGCATTTCTGCAGTCCATATAACTTAAATATTGTCCAAGCACCCGAAGAATTTAAATGTGGATATTTGAGGTTCTCATTCTGCAAACCTTTGAGTGATTAAAAGTTAATTTCCAAATACTTGCAGGAGTTAAACAAAGTCAACTTAAATTAGATATTCCACCCATATGAATAACGGTAGAAGCATTTTTACAGAGGTTACCCAGCTCTGATTCTTTTGCCTTAGGAAACATCAGTAGGGTAATGTGTAGGCAAGAGGTCTGCTACCACTTGAGTGAATAGAAAAGAGCATTTTACATATTTTTCAGTGTTTTTGCAGAAGAAATTAATCTCTTGGGAAAAACTAAGATAAACACAAAGAAGAAATCAAACCCAAACAACAAACCCAAGCTGAATTAACTATAAACAAACAAAAAAAAATTAGTAAAAACCAGCAGAAGTTGCAGTAACCTGAGGATTACAGTGTCATTTATTTAAGAAATTATGCACAAGTCACCATGTTGTTCTGTGATTGTTTCTATGTGTATCTTATACAAATTACTGTTTGATAGAGTGCTGATATTTCATCGCAAACCATTATAAAAACATAATTAATACTTCTGCATCATTAATGTGAAGCAGCAATGTTTCTGCATAAACGGAAGTTCTGCCGTTCCGTGGTCACTCAGATGTACAATAAAACTTTTCATTAACAGATCAGAGACTTCCATAAGTTTTGTAGCCTCCATGAAAAAAACAGGACTTGGGGCCATGTTGTCATTCTGACCACTTTACCACTTCTCCTGGCGAAGAGGAGGCTCCCAGATGACCTTCTAGCAGCTTTCCAATACCTGAAGGGGGCTTACAAGAAAGCTGGGGTAGGGCTTTTTACATGGGTGCATAGTGAAAGGACAAAGGGAAAGGGTTACAGGCTTGAAGACGGGAGAGTTTGGTTGGACATTAGGAATAAATTCTTTCCTATGTGGGTAGTGAGATGCTGGAGCAGGTTGCCCGAGGAAGTTGTGGTTGCCTCATCCCTGGAAGTGTTGAAGGCCGGATTGGATGGGGCCCTGAGTAACATGATCTAGTGCAGGTATCCCTGACTATACAGGGGGGTTGGAACTTGATGGTTTTTAAGGTCCTTTCCAATACTGGCCATTCTATGATTCAATGTTTCTGTGATTCTCAGAGCGTAAGATATCCTGTAGTATTTTTCTGTCTTTGGTGCCATTAACCATGCCCTGAGGAACATTCTATTCCTCTCTTACTGTGAAACAGGAACCAGGGCAAGACCTTCCCTTGCCATTGCACTATCCTGTTCTTACTGGAATGCTCAAATTTCCAATAACATCTCTGTGCTTGAATGCTTTCCAAGGAAGGTTAAATACACTTTTGCTTCCCCGCTCGTTGCTGTTATTTCTTCCCTCTTTTTTCATATTACTATCCTCCAAGATCTCTGTACTCTGCAATGACAAAGTTATACACAAATCCTGGATGTGATTAGTCCTGAACATGTGGCAATTACTGACTTGTATACACAGCATCCTGTCATAACATTTTATAGTGGTGCATTTGCACTTAGCAAACACCTCAGAAAAGCATCTGGTGAAGCAGCAGATGAGACAACTTCTGGGAATGGCAAGGCAGAAAGGAGTGAGAGAAAAAATCAGGAGGACTAAAGCCAAGGGGATCAGAGGTGAAGATGTTTTGCAACTACTATTCATCTTCACAGATCAAAGAGCTCTGCATGTGAAAGAACTACAAAATGTGACCCTGAAGATAGTTACAGTATATTAACTGTAGAAAATAAAGAAGATGTAATGTTGAATGTTACCAAGGTCTTCAAGTATATTTTTTCCTACTGTGAAAATGCTGCTGCTCTCCTATTGATGCTAAATTGTCTGTAAACACCTTCACAGGATCACAGAATCATTAGGGATTGGAAGGGACCTCAAAAGATCATCCAGTCCAATCCCCCTGCCACAGCAGGATCACGAATAGACCAAGTCATACAGGAACACATCCAGGCAGGTTTTAAACCTCTCCAAAAAAAGGAGACCCCCACAAGTCCTCTGGACAGCCTATTCAAGTGCTCTGTCACCCTCACTTGGAAGACGTTCCTTCTGATATTTGTATGGAGCCTCCTACGTTCCAGTTTGCACCCATTGCCCCTCATCCTATCACTAGATGACACTGAGAAGCGCCTGTCTCCATCCTCCTGACACCCATCCTTTAAATATTACCTTCAGTGTATCACTAGTAATAGTTCTGGTGTGATCATCTGGGATGCAAGTTATAAGGAAACCTACTAGCAGCAGCACAGGTCTGGTGCAACTATCATTAGCAGATACAACAGCACTAACCGGTAACAGTAAGGGAACTTTTGCAGACAATACCCAAGCTAATCTCAGAATTACAGGGAATTATTGCTAAGAAGTGGTACTGATTTCACTGAGGTTAGCTTCCAAATACTGCAAAATATCCAATGTTTCTGCTCCGATGTGAGGAAGGAGCACAATTAACTTGTTGGGCTATCACCCAAGAAACAAAATGAGACCGGTTAGATTACACATATAATAGTTACAGCATTCATGTTATAAATTCTGTCTTGTATAATTAAGTATTGATTATTTAAGGCTTCTGAGATAAAACCGGTAACTTGTTTTTCCTGTGATTAGGGTTCATTTCAGACCCACAGAATCCATGGTATCAACTACCACTGATTTCACTGAGTTTTGCCTTAAAATCTATAAGGGTCCTAGAAAAACATCCAGCAAGTTCAATGAGGCCAAGAAATCCAGTCTCTCTTCAGTCTCTGATCCAGTTTTAATTAAATCACATATGTGAAACAAAGAATTAAGGCCAAAACTTTTCAAAATCACTTTCTGTGATTTTGTTGTGGGGAGGATTGTTTGTTTTGGAGCGTTATGTTGTTGATTTTTTAAATTCAACTTTATCTACAAGTCAAGATATTCACTGGACAGCAGTGGTGAATAGTTCTTGTGCTGCAAATGCTCAGGCTGAGCAGCCCTACCCAGTCCAGGCTCTGCGTGAGCAGTCGATCGCAGTGGTCTCATGTATGCTCCTAATAGGTTCAGGAAATAAGCTCAGCCCCTGGCCAGCTGGTCAGCCATTTGCTTGACTGCTTGCTTGCTCTCCAGCCCCTTGCTGACTTGTGCCAAGTCATAGTTTCCCAAACTGCAAGGGTGCCAGGGAGACCAGGGGAGACATCTATTTCTGAAATAATCATGTCCTGTTTGTCCTAGAGATATCCTGGCTACTTGCTTTTCTATTACTAAGTGCTGTATTATGTATATTCTGTTCATGCATATGCCATCTCAAAGGGGTTTGGGTTTTTTCCAATATTTCATGTGAGCTCTTAGTTTCTCAGAGTTTACGAAAAGCTTTACTAGTTAGCAGTTATACTCTGACTGCAGCTAATGAATATCTGTGTCATGGTTTAGTACCAAGGCAGCACAAAGAAACTATATTCTGCCCAACCATACAGAAGAAAATCTCTTTCCTCCCACCCCAGGGTGAAAACAGGTAAAGTACACACACTTATGGGAACTGGAACTAAAAATATTAAAATTCATTATACTTTACTAGGAATTTTATTAAATAACACAAAATATATGGAAAGAAGAACAAAGAAGAGCAAAAAAAAAAGAGGGGGGAAGGGGGAAAAAACCCCAACAATGTTTTCCTCACCCACTTGACCAGCAAGTCCACCCCACCCTGTCCCAGGCCTATCCTCTATACTTCTTAACTCAAACAACCTCTAAAAGCCATGGACAAGGCAGGTACAAGGGGAAGAAGGAGTTATATTGGACACATGAGAAGACACTTCAAGAGAGGTCATAGCATTTTCCTAAACTGGACCCATGAAGGAGAGAGGGAAGGGGAAAGCGACAGAGAGGAAGAGAACCGCAGTATGCTGCAGGCCGAAACTGAAACCAAACTCCCAAAAGCACACAAAAAGGGAGGGGGTGCTACGAAAAGGGGAAAGGGGAGTCCCTATCCTCAAAAATCCCAATAACACCCCAGAAGCTATACTGGCATCTCTCTCTCCTGCCACGTCTCTCCCTTCCTTTTTGCTTCCTACCACTGCTGCGCCCCAGCACACACAAGAGGAAAAAAAACATTAGTAGTCTGGTTCACACTGTGGTCAAGGCACCAGTCATTCATACTGGAGGGGCATAATGGATCAGACAGGCCTACCCACACGATGAGAATGAGGAACACGTTGCTGTTAATTATCTAAAAAAGATGGAGAAATTTTAGAAGAAAATCCTCCTCAATTCCTTGCTCATTCTGCCTGCTTCCGGGGATGGATGCAAAAGAATCTGAACCGCACCGTTTACTAATTATACTAAAGCAGCTTTGGCTGAAGGATTTCAAAGCATCTTGTCAAACATTTAATTAAGTCTCCCAGTTAGTCTCTCTTCACAAAGGTGGCAGTACCTTTTTACAGATTATTTCAGTGAGAAAAGGTTTCAGTGACCTAGTAAGATCACACAGCAAAATCCTTATGAATCTCAAAAGATGTTCTTGAAAGGCAGAGAAGTAGGAAAACAGGAGAGCCACCTGCATACTACTGTCTTTGCACCAGTGGGAGGACAGTTGCCTGAGTACTTCTCTCTCAGAAACCATTCCACCTACCATGAGTGACCACCTCTTCCTTGCAGAAAGAAGGATCTTACAGAAATTGTGTGGATTTTAGCAAAACGAGTAGGAATTGCTTGTAGGATTTTGCTGTTGACATGGCTCACAGATGTGTCAAATAAGGGAGGTAAAGGGAAAGATTCCACCTCTACAGAACCTCTAGCACAACAGTGTTTCAGTACTTATATCCACTCCATAAAAAGGCTTGGAAAAATTGCAGAGGGATTATGAAGAAGCTACAAGAATGTCTGTAGACATGAAAGATACGTTCTGCACGGACCAAGCAGGAAGTGCAATCTGTTAATTTTGTTAAAACACATTAAGTCAGGAACCAGTTAAGCAGCACAAGGATTATGAGGCCATTTAATTTAGCAGACAAAAATCAGAAAAACCACCAAAAGCTGACACTTAGAAATAAGATTCTTTTAAAAAAATAAAATTAATTAGCTATTGGAACAGATTATGGAGAAAACTGACACATTTGTCAACAGCCAACACCTTTAAAGTGAGGCCAGTGACATGTCAAAACCAGAGACAGCCTACTGGAATCTGAGCACAGCAGTCAGGTCAGCTTAGTGATCATAATGATTCTGTGTGACCTAAAAGTCGATGAATCACTATGAGGCACATGAGTTCCCTGCAGATACTTCTCAATTGTGAAAATGTGAAGCTGATTTAGTTACTTGGTAAGACCTGCCTGCTTTTTCAAATTGAAACCAACTCAACTTCTGAAGAAAGGCATCAGGAGAAAATTCACGTCAGGGAAAAGCTGAGAATTCCTTGTCTCTATATGGTTTCATCATTTACTTTCAGAATTTGTCATTATTCTTTTTATAACAAATATTTCATTCAAAACAGATACTCCCTTGGTCATTCTATTAGTCTCCCTTCTTAGCTTTCAGACTCATCAAGAGCTTCATGAACTTTTCAGCTCACACTCTGTGAATAGGGAAGCTTGGTAAATAAAACTGGAGGGCCTAAGAGTTTTCAGGCAAATCCATTTGGTTAGAGATGTGCCATTGTGCAGCGCTGCGGCTCTTGACATAGGATGTGTTTCCATTACAATCAGTATGAGCTGTTACTGATGTCAACAGAAGATGCCTTTAGGCAATGTAACAGGAAAAAATTAATAATAAAAAATATGCTGTTCACCTCATTTTCAGCAAGTCTTTGGAAGGTCCAGATTTGCATTTATTGGCCACAGGCCAACAGAATGTGAAAGCTACAGACCTTCTCAGATTCTAACTTTCCTGGGTACCCATATAGTGAGCTCACAGGTACCAAACCCTGGAAATTAGAAGAACAAGATAAAGAAGTCCTGAGAAGAGGTAAAATGTAGGTAAACATGGGAAACACTACAGTTTGTAACATCACGGTTCCTCCATGTCAAAATGTAAAATAATTTACATTTAATTGTGTTCTTTTGGATTCTCCTAATCTGCTTTTCAAAGAGTTGAACTACTGATAACTAAATAATCATTTTAGACCGGACTTTGTTAAAAACCTGCAGATAATTTCACATTATCTACATGGCAGTACCAGATTTTGATGCTGCATGGATGTCATAAATACAACATTAATCATAGAATCATAGAATCATTAGGGATTGGAAGGGACCTCAAAAGATCATCTAGTCCAATCCCCCTGCCACAGCAGGATCACCTTCACCAAGTCATAGAGGCAGTCAGGGTTAGAAGGGAACACAGGA
>VXBP01005377.1:0-13199 GCA_013400115.1 Rhinopomastus cyanomelas | reverse complement strand
CTTACACTTGGTCTTGTTGAACCCCATCAGGTTGGCTTGTGTCTACTTTTCCAGCCTGTCCAGGTCCCTCTGGATGGCATCCTTGCCCTCCAGCATGTCTGCTGCGCCACACAGCTTGGTGTCGTCAGCAAACTTGCTGAGGGTGCACTCAAGGCCTCTGTCCATGTCACCTACAAAGTTGTTGAACAAGACTGGTCCCAGGACTGATCCTGAGGGACTCAAATTGTCACTGGTCTCCACTTGGACGTGTATCCATTGACAACCACTCTCTGGGTGCGGCCATCAAGCCAGTTCTTTACCCATCTAGTGGTCCACCCATCAAAGCCATGTTCCACCAACTTGGCGACCAGAATGTGGTGCAGGTGATGCTGCGCAGTACGGAAAACTGGAGGTTTTGTCTGCAATACAAGTGCTGACCTGGAGAAATTTGGAATTTTGTCTCAAGGCACAAAATCACTTTCCTTCAAAGCAGGGGAATTTTGCAGCTTGCCAAGAAAGACTCAGAAACTATCTTCAATATGTCACAAGCAACAAAGCAAAGGATTGTTTGTGTCAAACAACTACCAGAGATTATGTCAGAAATGTAGAGATGAGAGGAGTTTTGGTAATGCAGAAGCACGCTGTGAGAAGCTAAAGTTACTTTGGTGCTCATCATCATGTAGCTACAATGTTGGTTCTGAGAATGGGGTTATAATGGGAAGTAAATCTAGTCGGAGGCCTGTATCTAGTGGAGTGCCCCAGAGGTCGGTGCTGGGACCGGTCCTGTTCAATCTATTCATAGATGACTTGGATGAGGGATTGGCATGCACTGTAAGCAAGTTTGCTGAGGTCACAAAGCTGGGTGGTGTTGCCAACACCCCAGCAGACTGTACTGTCATTCAGCGAGATCTGGACAGGCTGGAGAGCTGGGCTGAGAAAAATTTAATAACAAGAGTAAGTGCAGAGTCTTGCATCTGACCTGTTGGAGACTAGTGTAGGAGAGAGGGACCTGGGTGTCCTGGTGGACAGCAGGATGACTATGAGCCAGCAGTGTGCTCTTGTGGCCAAGAGGGCCAATAGCATCCTGGGGTGGATCAGAAGGGGGGTGGTTAGCAGATCAAGAGAGGTTCTTCTCCTCCTCTACTCTGCCCTGGTGAGACCACACCTGGAGTAATGTGTCCAGTTCTGGGCTCCTCAGTTCAAGAGGGATGTGGAGCTGCTGGAGAGGGTCCAGCATAGGGCAACAAAGATGATGAAGGAGGTGGAGCACCTCCCTTACGAGGAGAGGCCGAAGGAGGTGAGGCTAAAGGTCTCTTTAGCTTGGAGAAGAGGAGACTGAGGGGTGACCTCATTAATGTCTACAAATATTTGAGGGGTGGGTGTCAGGAGGATGGAGCTGGGCTATTCTCAACGTCATGTAGTCATAGGGCAAGGGACAATGCTTGTAAGCTGGAACATAGAAGGTTCCACATCAACCTGAGAAGGAACTTCTTCACGGTGAGGGTGACGCAGCACTGGAACAGGTTGCCGAGGGTGGTTGTGGAGTCTCCTTCACTGGAGATGTTCAAGACCTGCCTGGATGTGTTCCTGTGTGACAGGGAGATTGGACTAGATGATCTTTCAAGGTCCCTTCCAATCCTTAATGATTCTATGATTCTATGAATGACTGAAGGTGGATGGAGAGCTTTAAAGACCTCTAGAGATTTGGCCCTATTTTGTGTACTTTCTTTCATCTTCATTCTCCAGTGAAAACATCTCTGGTCTATATAGTCTAACTTGTACATGGGAGTAAAGAATGCAGACCAGCATCTGAACTTCCATGGTGAGGATACTCAGTTTATTAACTCATTGTTTTGTAAAGAAAATACCTCAATCTGTCTTTTACTGTGAGAAGAGACAGAGGAGATCCCTGCGAAGACTGCTTCGGAAGACTGCAGACACTCTTGTACTCTACACTGAGAAGACCTTTTGCTCCAAATGATATGAGAATTCTACAATAGGACTCCTCCAAGAAGGTTTTGGTCAAATAATCAGGAAAAAGAAGTCAGAACAAATTAAATAAATTCAAGCCACTAAGTCTAGATGTTAAAAGAAGACTGGAATTCCTTGTATTCCGAGACCTTATATTCTACTTAAAAGGATATTAATTTTAAATAAATAAGTGAAAGAAAGAAATATTTTAAAAATATTGCTGCAGCAGGAGTAATGACTCTTATACCAATTCTCGCAACAGTGCTGGGACTCTGCTTTGCTCTTTATATTGCACCCTCAGGCAGTGTTTTCTTCAATTGACACTGGAATATCTGAATATTTTTCCTTGGGTGACAGAGATGAGAATTTAGTTTCTTACTCTCTTCCTCAGATTTTCCAAACAAAATAGCACTTTAGCTAATATGGTGAATTCAGAAGTACCTTTGAGCTTCTATTACATTTCAAGATTGCAAAAGAAAGAACATAATATGCCTATGTTAAGCATAGATGGGATGCTATGAAGACATAATAACTGTCTGGTAGTACTGCTTATTGGCTTCTCTTTTTCATCAGGACAGAGTG
The DNA here is from genome assembly GCA_013400115.1 of Rhinopomastus cyanomelas. NCBI lineage: Eukaryota > Metazoa > Chordata > Aves > Bucerotiformes > Rhinopomastidae > Rhinopomastus > Rhinopomastus cyanomelas. The sequence goes on along the minus strand of VXBP01005377.1, from coordinate 10,667 downwards.
TACTATTCCCCTATTTAGGCAGAGCTAAACCTCCTATCTGCCTTGAGAAATCATAACTAAGTTCACAAAGCAGTTGTAAGATAAACCTGTCATAGGAAAAGTGGAAATTACTAAGTGCTCGAAGAGATAAATTGTTATTCTTACCTAAACAAATTTTTCACCTAAGGCCACTGCACACTTGACCTTTACACAGGTCCACAGCAAAAGTTCTTAAGAAGAATGTCTGAAAATAATAGTTCCTACTCCCAGAAGGAGCCCAAGATGTGACCCCTACCCAAGGAGAGACAAATTCAGAGCTGCCATGTACACTTGCTCACCATATAGATGAGCACATTCTCAAAAATCTGGCATGCCAAGAGCAGTCTGCCTCCAGGGAACAAAATTTATTCTGTGCCTGTGGAGGGATGTGCCACACACTCACTAGATGCCAGATAGTTGAAGGCATCATTGGAGAGTATTAGGGAAGATTATGTGACTGTCACAAGTTTCTGTGAAAGAGGTTTACTATTTAGATTAATGAAGCACTTCTCCATGGCTGTTTCGGACAGCTGGTTCCTTTTAAAGCATTCTTTTCTCTCATAGGATCTATTATGCCTCATTACTGTGGAAACCCACACAACTCCATGACTAGGTTGATCTAGAGATATGTTTTGATCATGTAAGCAAAACTCCCTAAAAGCTGTGATGTGTTGTGCTTACAAAAAGAGAAAGAGACCACATCTTGAGATTTACAGCAGATATAATATTCCCTTCTCCCAGCACTGGGTCACTGAATGACAGACAAAAAATTTCTCATCTTCCCTTGCAACATTCTACAGTCTCACTGATGTAATTTCCTGAACATCTCTTTTAAAATCTCTATTCTAATCTCCTTGACCCCCATTAGAACTCCAAATAAAGACAGTCACTCCTCAGGTTGTTATTAGAATTCATTATTCACATTCAAGCCTCTTAAGTCTCTTAATTTTTTGCTCTGAACTGTGAGATCACTATCAGAGAGAAGAGCTGCATATGTCAAAAAACCCACAAAAATAAATAATTAGAGGGTTATTCCCTTCTCACAGTAACTAAGACTAACCTGCCTCAGGAGATTTTGAAAAAGGTAACCCACTTTCAAGGTACAGGAAAGATCTTGAAAGATATTTAAATCTTTTTTTATACCAGAGACAGAAATTACGGATAAGCATTTTGGTTTCCAGCTGAGATTTCAAATTGATGCACAGTTCCTTATGAACCCAGGTATTCACACAGGCTGTTAGAAGTCACCTCTCCATGACAGCCAGAATCCATTATGCTGAGTGTGCAGACTAGAGGAAGCAGAAATCCACCCAATTTATCAAAATAATTTCCAAGTTTAATGTTTTCATGGTTTACAATAATTCAATTTAAAACATTTCAAGCAGTGTGATAAATTTGCAGATGCGTAAACCTCTGGTTCCACAGAGTAAAACCCAACAGGCTGCAAATACTAAGCTTCAGAAAAAGCATTTGCATAAAAATACAAATCTTCCTTTAATAAAAATAGTTATTACTACAGCTTCAGTTCTAACACACCATTCTGATTTGTTTATAACTCCAAATGCACCAGCTTTCTGGGCTAAAGTTTTTCTGGAATCCTGCTTCATGGAAACTTCCAACAAAAACCTTCAACTTTTTTACCTGAATGAGATTTGGACAAAATATGTTGTTTGCTGCATTTTAAAATGTTCTTAAAAATGTTCTTGCAGCTGTAGTTTCGAATGCACCCTCGGTAAATTTGCAGATGACACAAAATTAAGCACAAGTGTCAATCTGCTGGAGGCTCTGCAGCAGGATCTGGACAGGTTGGAGCGATGGGCTGAGCTCAATTTTATGAGGTTTAACAAGGCCAAGTGCTGGGTCATGCACTTTGGTCACAACAACCCCCAGCAACGCTACAGGTTTGGAGAAGAGTGGCTGGAGAGCTGCCTGGTGGAGAAGGACCTGGGGGTTTGATCGACAGCCAGCTGAACATGAGCCAGCAGTGTGCCCAGGTGGCATCCTGGCATCTGGCCTGTATCAGAAACAACATGACCAGTAGGAGTAAGAAGATGATTGTGCCCCTGTACTAGGCACTTGTGAGACCGCACCTCGACTACTGTGTCCAGTTTTGGTCACCACAGTACAGAAGGACATTGAGGTGCTGGAGTGAGTCCAGCGAAGGGCAACCAAGCTGGTGAAGGGGCTGGAGGACATGCCCTGTGAGGAGAGGCTGAGGGAGCTGGGGCTGTTTAGTCTGGAGAAGAGAAGACTGAGAGGAGACTTTACTGCCCTCTACAACTACCTAAAAGGAGGTTGTAGCAAAGCTGGTGTTGGTCTCTTCTCTGAAATTAATGATGATAGGACGAGGGGAAGCAGCCTCAAATTGCATCAGGGGAGGTTTAGATTGGATGTTAGAAAGAAATTCTTTACTGAGAGGGTGGTTAGGTACTGGAATAGATTGCCCAGGGAGGTGGTGGTGTCACCATCCCTGGAGGTGTTTAAGGAATGAGTGGACACAGCACTTAGGGATATGGTCTAGCAGTTAGATACTAGGATAAAGGTTGGACTCGATGACCCTGGAGGTCCTTTCTAGCCATGATGATTCTGTGATTCTGTGATCTCTATTCTGTACTACCTGAAATGGGTCTGGGGATGAAGTTCTGTGAGATTTAGTACTGCACATCAAAGACTCTGCTGACTCCCTCCAGCATGAGGACTGCTCTGGTCAGCACACAGAACATGACAGCATGGACCCATTGCTTCTGTACTTTCTCTCCAGTCTTACCCCTCTACCAGTAAGAAGAAAGAAGGAAAATCCTGATGGGAATCAAAAGTGTCAGGGAGGTGGCTGTGTTTCAGAAAGAGAAGAGTGTGAAGAACCAAGTACTGAGACAGCATGTAATTAAGAACTATACTGCAATACACAGGAAACTAAATTCAGTGCAGGCTAACTTAATTCCAGCATATATGACCTCATTAATATTTTACTTGGAAACTGTAGGAGCATGATGGGTACATGTGGGAGCAAGAGGAACAGAAAAAAAGAGCAGAATACAAAGGATATAATTATTATTTATTAATCCTTAAATTGGCTCAAAAGTTGCTGTGTAAGTGGCAATTCCTGCATAAGCATTTAAGAACCTAAAAACACATTGCAAGGAAAGATGCAAGAAGCAAAGCATTTAGTTCAAAGCTCCCTGTCTATGTCAGTGGCAAAGGAGTGCTTTGATTTGCTTTATGGGCAATAAATAACACAAAAATCTCAGCGATACAGGAGGACTGACAAGAGTGTGTAATCCTCACTGGAGAGTGCGCGCAGCTAATGAAACGCACTGGCTCATTGCCTCCTGAGCGCCTGTGCTCAGCAATGCTCCCCTACACCTGAGTATTCTTGGCTGGAAAAAGAAAAGGATGAAAGTATAAATCATAGCTAGAAATATAACGAGTTTGGCACATCCTACATATTAATTAATGCAAAGCTTTTATAGAACTGCTTAAGTACCAAAGAAATGAGCAAGCAGCACTGCAAGTAAATATTTCTTTTGCTGCAGAACACCAAGTGCTGCTTTCCAAAGGCAATGAGTCGGGAAGGGGCACCATGCGTGAAGAACATGAAAAATTTAGTTTCCTACCACCTCAAACAAAACAAAATGGTGACTGTTGGCCACCATTACTCAAAAAAGTAACTAGAAAGCAAAATCAAGGGGAACATTTGATGATCCTAGTAGAGAAGAGGGGTTTTGCCATCGACTCAGAAAGGTGCAGAACATCTCTGCTCTTCATTCATGTTCTGTCAACTTAGGTTTTTTTGACCTGGCATCTAAAGCAAGTGTCCTACTATCCTGACAGGCTTCAAACACACTACAGCAGATTAAGAGCCACCACATTTTATTTAACAGTGCAGGTGTGAATGCCTTGCTGAAGCGTGTTTTACCCTGCAGTGTAATAGTCAGTGATGTGATGCTACCAAACACTGGTAAACTGACAGATACATCTGTTGGAAGCATAATTACACAGGATAACTTGGATTGCTGTCTCTCTCCGTTAAACAAAAACATGGATTTTCATTCAGAGGGGCACCTTGGAAGATTAATGGCAATAATGAAGCATGAAATATTTCCTTCCTAGCACGGTTAATCTGAAACAGAGGAAAAAGGCAGTTCACCTAGGAGGGATAATCCTTTCAGGAAAATTTTCAGTGAAATAATATATTGCAATATCTCATCCCACATATGTCAACTAGTGAACTATCAGCATTGTGCTTAATGCAATAAAGGGCAACAAGCACAAGAAAGGAAATTGAATCAGCGTAAAACCCGGCACGCAGCAGTGGCAGTGAGAGGGAGTGAAGACAGCAGCAAAACAGCAGCAGGGTGCAACAGTATCGACAGCAAATGAAGGCAGACAGATTCAGCAATAGGGAGAGAAGATGGAGGGAATTGTCCAAATAAAGACAACAGGGAGGGGAAAAAAAGTGACAATTTTTCAAGTTAGCCATGTGAAACATTTGTGGTAATGGAGCGGACAACAAGGCAACATTCACTCACCAGATGAGGTTCTGCAGTGCAGCCACCCCATGTGGCTGCAGTTGGGTGGAGGAGCTCTGAATCTGATGGAACGAGCAGCCTCCAGAATCAGCTGCTCTCACCCCTCTGCACAGATGTGGAACACTGCCACAGCACTACTGCCCTAGAGTCCTCCTCAAATGATATGATGGCTTCCTGCTGGGGCAGATGGGCTGCCTCAGAAACTAGACCAAGATAAATGGTAACTTCAGAACTGGGTGGCCACAAGCATTTCTTTGACCAGCTGTACTTTGAATGGGCTCTACCAGCTAACACACACAAAGAAACAAGTACACAGAACATACATACACTTTAAAATATATATATTCCTTTTTTTCAGTAAAACCTTTTCAAACACTGATGTTCATAGGACAAAAAAATTCCCATGGTATCAGCTTATGATTCCAATCATCCCCTCAGCGTTTTACTAATAAACCCCTGCTCCATCTTCAAAGAACACTCACAAACCTTTAATTTTTCGCAGAAAGCCATTTAAGCAATATTTTCAACATTAATCAAGGCCAAGAGCCATTTCATTTCATCCTTTCCCTAAATTGAGTTGGAATCTAAGCAAGTGCATCATTCGGTTACTTTTCTCTGGGTAAGTACATTCAACTGAAGAAGACAGACATTTTCAGTGGTAAATGATTGTGTTCCATTGATAATATTTTATATTTATCTTACATAAACTTCAGTGCAGCAGGAAATGCTACATTTTCTCTAGGAGAAAAAGCTTTGCTAAATAACTACAATGCTAGATTTTGTTTTTAGAACACAAATGCCTTTTTATTACTTGAGCCAGTGACTGCTGTTGTCCTGATATTTGGTTTTTTTCTGCAAGATATTTGATGCTCACAATACACTCAGCATGAAGCACTAATTACAAGCAGAAAACTGCTCTATTCTCATTACCTTTTTGCTGTCTGTATTTATTGCTGGAAATATCTTTCCTTTAAGAAGCTTAACATCTCCCTTGCTGACTGGAAGGAAAGGTGAGTGAGCATTGGGACTGTCACATCACACCATTCAGCTCTATCAAAGGAAATATACTTCCTGCAGCACAGAGAGAAGTACCTGTCTGTCTGTCCTCACCAACATTCTCCATGGGTTTGCTTCCAACCCACATCCTTCTCTCATGGTTTGCTGATTCAAATTGCACAATATTCACAGCTTGAAGGCAGTGCAAAGGCCAAGATCTGAGAAAGCAGCACAGTCACAGTGACTAGGACTTCCTCAGCTGTGGATTTCAGGTATTTCTAATTGGAGAACTTCTGCAGCAAGAAATACATCAGCTTACCAAGCAGAGTGGGTTATGGCCTCACCTATAACCTTGTTTAGAAGTGGTGGTGGCTCTGTGAACATCTTCAGCATGATATTCTCACTAGTGCTCTCCGCTTTCTATGTCAAACAGCAGTCAGTACTTTGTTGCTTCCAGGAAACGAATAAGGAATAAAGTGTGGAGATACCAGAGTGACTATAAAAACACTCCTTCTATATTTTGCTTGACTGCAAGGAAATGAAACTGGACTACTGCAAGCTCTGTAGCCATACCACAGACTTGCCTTTGGCTTCAAGAAGACTATTTTTGCTTTATCCTGCTGCAGCAGAAACTTTAAAACAAGTCACACCATCTATTTGTTATCTTTTTTTTTTCTTCCTCTGAGATCACAATACAAAACACACAAAGAAAAGGTTCTATTCCACAGGCATTACCAGAGCTAAAAGGAGCTTAGTGGATGCCATGTGCTGTGCAAGCACAAATCCAAGAACTTTTTATGGTGCTTGCTATTTGCCCAGCTGTAACAGCTTCTTTGTTAGAGGATGGTGCCATAATTATCTGCTTTTATCATTAATACTTTGAGTCCGTGGCTAATGCAGAGGTGACAAATCACTGAAATGCCTGATAATTTATGGCTTTTAGTACTAAGAAATAGCTTTTCTATTTCATACCCATGTGCGTATCATATTTCCCTTAGATGTCTCCTGTTCTTATACATGAACATGCACATTTATAATTACACATCATCATAATTTATTCCCACACAAGCAATTACCCAATCTCTGTTGATTAGTGTGAGTGTAGAGTAATTAAAATTGGGAAAGTTGTAGAACGAGAGGAGAATTTTTGACCGAGTAAGTGTAAGAATAAAGTTTTGGTCCACTGTCACAGAGTCACAGAATCCTACAGTAGGAAAAGACCTCAAAGATCATCAAGTTAAACCAGTAATCCAACTATCCAAAGCCTAATGTTAAACTCTGTCCCTAAGCTCCAGATCTCTGTGATTTTTAAATACATCCAGGGATGGCGATTCAGCCTCCTCTCTGGGTAGCCTGTTCCAAGGGCTGATGGCCCTTTCCAGGAAGAATTTTTTCTTAATGCCCAACCTAGACTTCCTGTGGCACAAATTGAGGCCATTTCCTCCTGTCCTATCACTCATTACTTGTGAGAAGAGACCAACCCCACTACTCTCTAACATCATTTAAGGAAGTTCCAGACAGCTATAAGGTCTCACTTCAGCCTCCTTTTCTTTAGACCATCCAGCTCCAGCTCCCTCGGTCCTCACAAGGTTTGTTCTCCAGAACCTTCACTAATGTTATTATTTTAGCTCTGAAGCAAACACCTCTGCTTGATTTGTGTGTCACTTGCATCACACTGCAGGAGTCTACACACCAGAGATCTCTTACCCAAATCAGATCTTTGAAGCAGGCTCAGGAGAACATCAGGATCACAATAAACAAGATCTAGTCAGCTGGTGACACCACTATTGACACAGAGTATGTCAGTACATGTTTCACCCTATACACAAGCATAATTTGCCCCCATTAGAGATTTTTTTGTCACCCTTCTGCTCCCACACTCTCAAAAACACACATACAGCCTGAAATGAAATGCCACTGCTTGTGTTGTAAGACAATGATCACTTCTGGAAGCAATGAGTAGCAACTGTTTAAACAAAGCAAACTCTACTTCAAATCCAATGTGACGTAACAGAGCAAAAACAGAATGAAGCAGACATGACCTTACCCATAACTGTAGCTGTAGGCTAGTTAGGATTCCTTCTGAGTGAAAAATAGAGAAGAACAACTGGCAAATGTCAGCCTCATTATCATGAACTCTTTTTAGTAGTGAAACAAAAATTAACCATTGGATTTTTTTGTTCCAACAGACTAGACCATTCTCTGTGTTAGAAGCCTTTCCATTGCTTTTGAATAACTATCACATTAGGGGAGCACCTTTTCCCTTTAGTATTAATAGCACATGCTTCAGCCTTAACGGCTCCAGGCACACTCCAGTCATCTTTCCACAACCACGTGATGTTTAAACAGTCTGAGCACAATGTTGTGAAAAGGCAAAAAAAAGAGTAAAGCTGAGCATGAAGAACACCAGGTTCAAAGGCAATTGCTCCTCTGCAATACAGGCAGCTTTTCATATTGTGCTTTAGAAATACTGAAAAACGGAACATTCCAGCTAGACAAAAGAAAACCTGAAGAATTTTCTTACAATGCTGGTGCCTCTCTTAAAGCCAAGGTAACGTTCTTCGATCTTTAGTCCATAGTAAATGCTACGGATAGAGAATACAGTTGTCCTTCACCTGATGGATCTCAATGGGAGTCTTCCAAAGTAGTAACAGTAAGAAGTCAGATTATAACCTGCTGCAAACTATTGAAGCTCCAGTAAAGTTACAGAATGGTGCCATTTAATTCCAGCTAGGGCTCTGGCACAGCATTGTTTAATCCAGACACTCACTGACTCTATCCTTCCAGTTGGCAGTAAATATATGTTTTTACAAGTCCCTTGACTCAAATACATGGCAGACAGTCATCTTTTTTGTCTCTAGGATAGTTTTGGTCATTTATTCTTTGACTTTCTCCTGTAACACATCTCTCAAGCAGACACTCCTAATCTCTTTCTGAAGACCAGCACTTTAAGTCTGCATTGCTTATGCTGACCACTCACAGGTATGACTCAACAGTTACTGCTTTACGGGATGGTGATGTGGCACAGCTAATTTTCCCTACTTACAACAGCAAGGTTTACCAATAATGGGAAAAGAGGTTGTTCACATATCGCCCTCATCTATAGGCAATGCTCAAGAAAAAAAAGATCAGTTGGTTTTTGTTTGGTTGCATTTTTTTCTTTACAGATGTCCTTGTCCTGTAAGAGCCACCCTTGACTGTGATCTCAGGTCCGGGCTAGCTGAATGAATTCTTCCTCACCTTTGTGTTTAAGATTTGTTTAAAACTGGACATGCTTAAGCCCAGGTTGGAGAGGCTTGGAACAACCTGGTCTCGTGGAAGGTGTCCCTGCCCATGGTAGGGTAGTTGAAACTAGATGACCTTTGAAGTCATTTCAAACTCAAACTGTTCTATGATTGTTTTGTCCAGCTTCCTCATCTGAAACAAACTCATATGGGTTCTTAGTCACATTTACCCATCTAGGGATTTGCATTACTGAGCCAAGAGTTCAAAGACATTTGACCTTTACAGATCCTGTCTCGTTTCTCTAGTGTCTGTAAGTGTAAACACAGATACGCAGCTGAGTCCTCCAAGCTTCTGTGCACTCAAGATCTCATATCCAGGGTTTCTTCATGGAATCACCTAGAGACATACATACTTAATGAGTCTCATGTGCTTTGGTATAGAGATGTTTAGGCTTACTCAACTGTACATGTAAAGGCTCTGCTTGAGATGGCTTCACTGACCTCCACTAGGCACCTTTGTTGACAATCTCCACTCCACACAGACGGGAAAAATTAAACTGGAACTAAAGTAAATTTTTCTGACAGCTGACCAGGGAGTAACAGAGACAGGAAGGCATACAGAAAAAATCCTCTGGGGTCCATTCCAGGCAGCCAAGGAAGCCCATGGCAGTCATGTAGCCCGTGACTCCCTAGAGAGCAGCACAAGCAATAAGCATCACGTGAGAATTTTACCTTGTGAAGGACACAAGGATTCCATTCAGTCACAAGGTTAAAATTAAGGCTCCACAGAACATAAAATATACACTACATTGACAAATTTTATATTTGAAAAAATGGGAATGTTGATACTTACTTGCTCCGGGGGGATGTCATGAAGCTCACTTTATTCTTACTCAAGTTCTATGTGATTCTCTGATGTGCCCTACCAATGCCAAGTACTATTACCTCTAAAGAAAACAATCCTCCAGTGTCTTTTGCCAAAGTAAGATTTATAGACCCTGCCACAGAGCAAACCAAGGGGACAGCTCTGATAGATGCTGAAAAACAGCAGCCTGGAAAACAGAGTGCTGCTGACATGGAGCTAATAGCCTGCAGAAAGTGCTTCTAGAGAAGACAAAAGCAGGACAGTACTGCCTGACAGCTGCCCTGCCAACATTGCTCCTGTTACATACGGTGATATACATAATATCCTGCCCTTGGAAAGCTTGCTGGAAATGGCTACTTTACACAACAACCTACATTTTAGTTGGACTTGCATATCCATTGACTATACTATCTGTCCTCAGGACTGCACCAAACACATTCACAGCCTAAATCTCAGTTCCTTAAAGTTCTGCATCTTGCAGCTTTAACTCACAGTAGCAACAGATGACACTGGTTATCTCCCTGAAGTTTTAAAATATTATTACAAGCATATAGGGCATTTCTCATTTTTTCCTGTAAGTCCAGGAAATTCAAATGAAAAGTCAGCTGAGGAATGTAGCTATCGTTGCCAAACACTCAGTTTCTTCAAGAAGATGCTCAAATTACTATTTCAAGTTCTTTATAGATGTTACGCCACCAGAAAATGGAGAATCATGATACATTAGAGATTCTTTATGATGTAAGAGGAAGTTTCACAATGATGATGCAGCTTTCATAGCAACAACTACTAGAAATGAAAAAATGCACAGTAGCCTAACACATGATGAGAATCAGTAATAACCCAGCTTTGATGTGAGACAGAGACACCATTAAATTGTGACCCATGAGGCCAGCAGCTAAGCCAAACACCAAAACCCAAGAAAACCCACAAAAAAATTATAAAATAATATTTATAATATTTATTTAATATAAAATAATATTTATAATAAAATAAATAAAAAATAAAAATAAATAATAAATAAATAAATATTATCAA
>VXBP01005376.1:154058-256246 GCA_013400115.1 Rhinopomastus cyanomelas | reverse complement strand
TCCCTCAGCCTTTCCTCATCAGGAAGATGTTCCTTTCCCTTCATCATCTGTATGGCTCTCTCAAGCAGCTACGTGTCCTTCTTGAACTGAGTGGCCCAGAACAGAACACACTATTCCAGATGTGATGCATGATCCTGAACTTATTCAAACCCATTTCAGAGTCTAATTCTCTACCTATCCAGCTGTTGATTTTATAATATAATTTTGAATTCTTAAAGAATAACAGTGTTTATGAAACACAACAAGAGACAGAGCAGTACCACAGCGCTCAAGATCAAGGCACAGCACTCAGCTCTGTATCATCATGCAGTAACTAAGAAGCCAAATGCTCTGAAATCTCATTCAGTCCTGAATGAGGAAATAGTCAGGAAAAACACCCCAACAAGCCAACCTCAAACCAAACAACTGCCAAGGGCAGTAAGAAGAGTTTTAACTTGTTTAAAGTCAAAATCTATAATTTCTGTTGTTCCTGTTATCCCATATGCAGGACACGTGTGCATCACCATGCACCTGCCTTGGTAGGAATCTGGAGAGCCCCGTGACTGACAGGCTGTGCAGAGAAGAGTAAAATTACTACAAAAAGGTGGCACTAATAGGTGCAAAAGTTTGGCACATTTTCCTCTCTGTAACTGAAAGAGAATGAATGATGTCTAATTTCTAGGAACTGAGACATCCATTCTTTTAAATTAATTAAACTGAAATAGTCTGGTTCCATCTTAGTTTCTGTCATTAAAATTGGACACACAGTAAGATCTAATCTGCCTAGATATTTAACAGCACTGTGGTGCTGTGTGCAATCTGTTTCCATTTAGTGTTTTTCTTTTCCACATCCCTCATTTCTAGTCCTACTATTCATCAGAATAACAGGATGCAGCCACTCACGCTGTGCAAGTGTGTGGATATTTCACATTTGATTGCCTCAACGCCAAAGCAGCCAAGGGAGTTTAGGCAATCGGTCTTCTAGACGTTTCTCCCTTTCCTCTGTGGATCATGAGGAGAAATTAGAATGATTTTTTAGACGAGCTACATTTACTAATAAAGAGGCATTTCTCCTTCAGCTACTACACATAGGGAGGAATGGTTAAGAAGAGCCTGTATAGTTATGATGAGGAAGACTTACAAAATTGTTTGAGCGAATGTGCATCTTTGCACGTGCACAATAAAACAGCATGGGCTGGAAAAAAAGGTCAAAACTGGAAAAATACTTAATAACTATTTTACTGACATGTTCCTAAAGTGGTGTCATTTTTATATAATAAAGTGGACAAACTTCAACATGTTTGACTTATACAGTTCAAAAACGATAAGTCTGTATGCAAAAGACACTTTTTCAGTCAAAAATCCATAATTTCCTAATTTATCACAGTATCATAGTACATTAGAGATTGGAAGGGACCTTGAAAGATCATCTAGTCCAATCCCCCTGCCACAGCAGGATCACCTGGACCAAGTCACACAGGAACATATCCAGGTGGATCTTAAACATCTCCAGAGAAGGAGACTCGTTTCAGGGCTCCATCACCCTCACTGTGAAGAAGCTCCTTCTTGTATTTATGTGGAACTGCCTATGTTGCAGCTTACACCCATTACCCCATGTCCTATAATTAGAGCACACTGAGAAGAGTCTGACTCCATCCTCCTGCCACCCACCCTTCACATATTTATAAACATTGACATCATAGAATCATAGAATCATTAGGAATTGGAAGGGACCTTGAAAGATCATCTAGTCCAATCCCCCTGCCACAGCAGGATCACCTAGACCAAGTCACACAGGAACATATCCAGGTGGATCTTAAACATCTCCAGAGAAGGAGACTCGTTTCAGGGCTCCATCACCCTCACTGTGAAGAAGCTCCTTCTTGTATTTATGTGGAACTGCCTATGTTGCAGCTTACACCCATTACCCCATGTCCTATAATTAGAGCACACTGAGAAGAGTCTGACTCCATCCTCCTGCCACCCACCCTTCACATATTTATAAACATTGACATCATAGAATCATAGAATCATTAGGAATTGGAAGGGACCTTGAAAGATCATCTAGTCCAACCCCCTGCCACAGCAGGATCACCTAGACCAAGTCACACAGGAACATATCCAGGTGGATCTTAAACATCTCCAGAGAAGGAGACTGCACAATCTCCCTGGGCAGTCTGTTCCAGTGCAAGAGACCCTGCTCCCTCAGATCACCCCTGTCTCCTATTTTCCAGGCTAAAGAGACCCAGCTCCCTCAGCCTTGTCCTTACATCACAGGGATACCCTAATCAAGCCAGATAAATTGCCACAGGTTGCCACGTTTCATAGCAATCCAACACAGTGCTAAAATGCCCTGAATAGCCTTGACTTCCAGAGAAACTTCTCCAGACTCTTTGTACAAAAATTATTATATTACAGGAAGAACAGTTAAAGAAAACTTTCCCAAAATGAAATGTAAAACGCATGTGACATTAAAAGAGTGAGGTGATTCAAAGATCAGAACATCTGCACTGACAGCTTATCTTGGAAGACTCATACTCATACTTGTATTATGTGAAACAGTGCTGTAGGGCAACCGGATAAACACCGAGTCAGAAGACAAATGAATATGTCAGACAACACAGAGGAAAACCAGGGAGGGATGAGGCACTCAGATAATGCTCTTTGCTCTGGCTTGTGTGTTATTCTTGCTGTATGATAGTCCCAAAACCCATTACAGGCAGTTGCTAGCAGAAAAACAATAAAACCATACTGAAAAGGAGCAAAGAGTGTGATTGTAAGGCAATCACTGGTACAAAGAGACATGCACTAAAACCATCTAGGATTCTTATGCTGAGTAAGAACTTTTTATCAAACTAAACACAACTACTGCTCATATAGTAGAGTTTGCTAGAAGTTGAGTGATTGCTAGAAAATCTGTTCTGCTGCAAATATAGAATCAAAGAATGTTCTAGGCTGGAAGGGACCTCTAGAGGTGATCTAGTCTCATCTCCCCACACAGGGAAAACCACCTAGGTCAGGCTGCTCCAGGGATGGGGCCCCCACCACCTCCCCAGGCAGCACATTCTAGTGATCAACCACCCTCACAGTGAAGAACTTTTTTCTGACATCCAGCCTAAATGTCTCCTTTCCCAGCTTGAACCCATAGCTCCTTGTCCTATCCATACAAACCCTCTTGGAAAGACCTTCCCCTGACTTCATGTAGAGCGCCCTCAGGTACTGGAAGGTCAATAGAAGGTCCCCCCAGAGCCTTCTTTTATCCAGGCTGAACAAAGGACATGTAGTCAAAGTGCCTCAAAATCTGTCCTTCAGGTCTGTGAAAAACCTGGCAATTTTTCCATAACAAGGCTGTCTGCATTTGTAAAACTAATCTCAAACAAACAGAAGGCAATGAAAGCTTATTTTACATATGTTTCTGAATTACATTTAAAATCATTTAAGGCTTCATTTGCTTCATTAAGTTTTGTGAAATCTGAACATTACTCTTAGCATTTTCTAGGAAATTTTGCCTTGAAATCATTAAAAGCAAAGGAACAGCTTTGGCTTTGACCTTTATTTCTGAACTTCAAGATTTAGAACTGAACTATTTTTGGTCTGAATTTGAATGCATATGGTCACAGAATCACAGAACATTAGGGACTGGAAGGGGCCTTGAAAGACCATCTAGTCCAATCTCACCACCACGGCGGGATCACCTAGATCCAGTCGCACAGGAACAGGTTTTAAACACAACCTGCTCTAGGAGATTTTGTTTGAACAGGAATTTGAGCAAGGTGACCTCCAAAGGTCTCTTATGAGCTCAACCACACTGTGATTCTGTGAAAGAAGAGAAACTATAAATGCATAAAAGCAGAAAATGAGAGCTTGCAAAATGCTTCCCATTTGCAAAAACAGAGTGGGTTTGCATTCTCAGCACACAGTACCATAGTCGGTGTGAATACATTCTTTAGGGCAACAAAACCTGCCTGAACCTCTGCAGACATCATCAGCACTGATGGGAAAGTCTGTTTCCACCACATACAATACCATCTCTTGAGAAATCTTAGCACCTGCCAAGTGAGATCCACCACGTCTTCCTAGAAATAAGGACCGTATTGACTCCTTCATGCCTTCACTCCCTTCGAAGGATTGAAAAGTGATGGCTGCACTCTTGGATAGAGGACAGCTTTCTGTGCTTTGAGAGGTCTGTACTTTGCCTTTCCAGGGTTTCTTTACAATCTTTTTGGTATAATCTATTAATATAGAGCAGCACTTAATTGCATCCATTAAGTTTTTCATCCACTGTAATATTTTAATTGCGACAGTTAATTTCAAAGCACTCATTGTACTTATTTAAAACCTCTAAGTATCTATTCATTGGAATAAATTATTCTGAAGACAAAGACAATTTGAACATTAATTGGGCAATGGTGTGCCTTTGTCAATATGTCAACACTGTAATTTGAGGGGTTTTTTTGCTTCCCTTAAATTATTCAAGGCAATGAACAATTACCTGTCTCTGAACCTCATTACAATTTAAAGCTGTTCATTTCAATAGAGGTGATTAGCATTTAGAAAGTACAGCACAGAGGTGTTAAGACCTCTTCCAAGAAACACCTTATGCAGTTGTTTTTACAGAGATTTGGGTGTTAAATGAAGTATTAGGTATCAATCTGGACTACTCTGGCTGCATGTAAGTGTGTGTGAAATCACTAGAAGGAATCAGTGCAAAATTGGCTCGTGCTAGCCCTGGCTAGAACAATAGCAAGTGGGTAATTAAAAAAATCAATCAACAGCTAGAGAAGCCACCACACATTAAATCCCCTGAAGTGCACGAGGGATGTCTGAATTTTATGTAGGATTGAGTTTTCCTGGTTAATAGTTATAGTAGCTAGACTGTGAAATCTAGAGCCAAGGAACTTCACAGTGAGGGTGACAGAGCACAGGAACAGGCTGCTCAGGGGGGTTGTGGAGTCTCCTTCTCTGGAGAAGTTTTAAACCTACCTGGACATGTTCCCGTGTGAATTGGTCTAAGTGATCCTGCTGTGGCAGGGGGATTGGACTGGATGATCTTTTGAGGTCCTTTCCAGTCCCTGGTGTTCTATGTTCTGCGATGTGCCTTCCTCACTCAAATGAGCATTGTCTCTTCTTGTAGAGATTTCTCCTGCTTACCTGCCACATAGCTCACCTTCAGGGCAATTTAGCTCATCCCTGAGGAGGCTCGTTCGGCTGCCAGGTTTATAATTGAGGAGACTCGGTCCTGCTGCCATCACAGGCATTTTGCAGCCTCTCGGACACTCTCGTCAGAGCAGTTGTCAGCAAACTTTGATAGTGTGCAGAGCTTTCACACATCTTGATTAATAAAATTACTACATATCACAATGCCATTATTCCCTCTCCTTTCTCTGTTGTGTAACTGTAACCAGTAGCATTCAGGGCATCATTATACTGGGAAAAAGCTTTCTGACACATGGTCATATTGGAACCTCTGTCGGCCCGTTTTTCAGCTACTGAATTTATGAGGAGGCACAAGGAGAGGCTGCAAATTTTAATCCAGGATTAAATTACAAGGGTTTTTAATAGGATTTAAACAGATGGCAGTGCAACACAGAAAGCTCAACACTCAGGTGACAAGAAAGTAAACATCATCTATTTTAAAGCCTAGTAGCTTCACTGTGTCTAGGACTTATCTCTTGATTAACGACATTTCCTCCCCCTCTCCTAAAAGTACACTGTATAAATGTAATGCATTTTTAAAGCCATAAAACATAAATAGGTCAAACAAAAAAACTGCTTCAGATAATTGAGCTGGAAAGTGTGGCCTTTTCCTTTCTGATGAGCAATGTGTCACATTCATCTGTGTCACCTCAGATCAGACTATTGAAACATGCTGAATGAAGAGAAAGATCAGCATCTTACAAGTCACTAGACAGTGTCTTTCAGACTTTTGATGGCACCACAGGGGAAAGAACTGACACACTCATCTCTCTTAGGTATCACTGTGAGTGAATCACTTCTGAAATCATTTATTAGTCTTAACTCGCCTCAGGTGTAGTTTCCAATCAGATTTCAATGACCGAGTCCAGATACTGTTTTGATGACCTCATTAATGTTTATAAAAATGTGAAGAGTGGCTGTCAGGAGGATGGAGTCAGACTCTGCTCAGTGTCATCTAATGATAGGATGAGAGGCAATGGGTGTCAGCTGGAACACAGGGGGTTCCACATTGTTATGAGAAGGAGCTTCTTCATGGCGAGGGTGATGGAGCACTGGAAGGGGCTGCCCAGTGGGGTTGTGGAGTCTCCTTCTCTGAAGACTTTTAAAACCCACCTGGACATGTCCCCATGTGGCTTGGTCTAGGTGATCCTGCTGTGTCAGGGGGATTAGACTAGACGATCTTTCCAGGTCCCCTCCAAACCCTACTGTTCTGTGATTCTGTTTCTCTGAACAGGATTGGCGAGCAGAACTTGGAAACACTATTAACTTTAGTTTACCCAGCTCTGTTGGAGATATCACTCCACTCAGGCATCTGCCATCGTTCTGCAAGCCTGTGAAATTTCTGCTTGCTGAGCTCCATCCAAAGGTGATGATAAACATGGAAAAACCCCAAATGACTGAGCACATAGAAAACACAGATGATGGGTAATAGGTGAGGCTTGTTTGAAATTAATTTTAGTAATAGCTGTTTTCATCTCACGTAACAGTGAAATTGCATTTCTGTAGGATTGGATGCTCACAATTCGAGGTGCTCACAAAGCCAGAACCAATCTGCAATGCTCAGTGCATACCTAAAGCGGTCTTTGGCGTCTCTGCTCTTGCTGCTTGCACAGCAAAATAAACAGTTTCGACAGAAATCCCTTTTTTGGTAACAACATCTTCACAAGATCTTGCACAGAAATATTTTTATACTTTTGGGAGATTGAAGATTGAGCTATTCACAAAAGTAGCAGGATTTTATATGTCTAGGAAATTATACAAATTCTACTTAGACTTACAACATCTATTTAAATACTTTATCCTTTATACTTTATCGCAATTCTACACTATAAAATTCTACAAGGATGATGAGGGAGGTGGAACACCTCCCTGATGAGGAGAGGCTGAGGGAGCTGGGTCTCTCTAGCTTGGAAAAGAGGAGTCTCAGGGGTGACCTCAATAATGTTTATAAATATTTGAAGGGTGGGTGTGAGGAGGATGGAGCCAGGCTCTGCTCAGTGTCATCTAGTGATAGACGAGGGGCAATGGTTGTAAGCTGGAACATAGGTGGCTCCAAGTCAGTATGAGAAGGAATTTCTTCCGAGGGTGACAGAGCACTGGAACAGGCTTCCCAGGGAGGTTGTGGAGTCTCCTTCACTGGAGATGTTTAAGACCCGTCTGGATGTGTTCCTGTGTGACTTGGTCTAGGTGATCCTGCTGTGTCAGGGGGATTGGACTAGATGAACTTTTGAGGTCCCTTCCAATCCCTAATGATTCTATGATACTGCTACTCAAGGCTGCTGGGTGACAGCATTAGGGAGCTCAAGTTTTACTTTCCATTCTTAGTCATTTAAGCATCAGTGCTTACAAACTGATGAAAACAGTTATTCATATTTCGAAAACCTCTTTTGCTATTTATACAGAGAAACAGTTATTTTCCATCCTGTTTGATTATCGACATAAAAAGATTACTCTGCAAGCTTTAAATGTTCTTACAACTTCCTCAGGGCTTGCAAAAAACCACGATTAACTACTTATATGCTCCCAGAATAACAAATAATATCTCAAAAAATATTCAAATAACTTTTGACTAGAATTACATTGCCTGTTAGGAATTCATTCCCTTTTTTAAGCAGTCAATGAACGCAGAGGAAAGATAAGTAAGTCAAGTGGTGAAATTTCTTTTTCAAAAGTATGAATAACCAATTTGCTGCACAAATCCACTTCTTCACCCTTCATAATCCAGGTTCAGTTGAAGAATAGTTTTGAGTGAAGACACTGTGAGTGAAGAAGTGGTACTGATATGGGTCTTATTTCCTTTCTTACCAGCACAGATATGTGTTTTTCTTCTTTACCAGGACAGGTTGTGCCATGAGAAAGAAAGTCTAGAAAAGGTCATCTGGTAGTTCACCATCAAGCACTTATCTTCTAATTTTCCTTTAAATCAAAGTGTATTTTAAAGCTATTTTCACAATCATACTGTAGACATTATTATAGAATCATAGAATCATTAGGAATTGGAAGGGACCTCAAAAGATCATCTAGTCAATGCCCCGCCACAGCAAGATCACCTAGACAAAGTCACAGAGGAACATATCCAGGCGGGTTTTAAACCTCTCCAGAGAAGAGACTCCACTATCCCCCTGGGCAGCCAATTCCAAGGATCCATCACCCTCATCATGAAGAACTTCCTCCTCATGTTTATATGGAACATCCTATGTTCCAACTGACACCCGCTGCCCCCTGTCCTATCACTAGATGACACTGAGAAGAGCCTGGCTCCATCCTCCTGACACCCATCCCTCACATATTTATAGACATTAATGAGGTCACCCCTGAGACTCCTCTTTTCCAAGCTAGAGAGACCCAGCTCCCTCAGCCTTTCCTCATCATGGAGGTGCTCCACTTCATCTACAAAACATTATTTGGAGTTACTGAAATTGAAGTATCTTGAATTAAATTTGACAAAAAAAAACTTTGCTTTAACAATATCAAATTGCTTTAAAATAAAAATTGTAGACATCACCAAATCTCTATCACATATTAAAAAAATATTAACTAAAAAAATTCCAATAAACAAAGCAAAAACTCAGCTAAAAAAATGCCTTTAAAATGTTACCAGAAGTGTGTTTGGTACAAAAACACCTTGCTGGAACTTTTTGTTTCCACGTCAGTCTAATGGCCTGAACGCCACTATAAACTAAATTATTTATGCTTATTTCCTGCTTTCTAGCCATATATCATGTATCAAAATATTCTGACAGCCACACTTTTCACATTATTTATTTTCAAAGGATTATCAGTGGAGTTTGAATGGAAAACAAAGACTACTTTTGAAAAAAATTACAGTTCAGTGCATAAAACTTGCAAGACGTTAACAAATTGGTCCCAAAGAGTATTCATCTTCCACTACAGCTAAATAGAGGTAACATTATGGGTCACCGCTTTTCTCTTTCACCTGCCTTTAGAGTTTGGACTTTCAATCATAACAGCCTAAAAAATAAACTATTTAAACAAAAAAAAAAAAACCCAAGTGAATATGCTGCAGTTGAGATCCAGAGCTTGTACCTTGCTAATTCCACAGAGATTTGCTCACTATGTCTATCATGTGCTATTGTGGTGAAGAAATCAAAGCAACTTTGATGTCTTCTAGCATTTAATATATACTGAATTAAATTATTCATTTTGGTGAGAGATGCTATGGAAATTCCATTCTTAAAGATACTCACAACTTGACTGGGGAAAGACCTAAGCAACTTGATTTATGTTGATCCTTCTCTGAGCAGGACTTTGACCAGATGATCCACAATGATTCATCACATCTATACAGATCACAGAATCACAGAACATTAGGGATTGGAAGAGACTTCGAAAGATCATCTAGTCCAACCCCCCTGCCACAGCAGGATCACCTAGTTCTATGATTCCATGAGACCTAGATCTCACAGGAATTATAACCATCTTGGAATCTGGTTTAAAATAGTCCTTACTATTCTTAGAAAACCAGATCAAGCATTATGGTAGCACCTTATTCTTTAGTGGTGCACCCAGTGCTACATACCAAACGTAGTACTTCACGCTTCATGATCCCGTTCGAGATGTCTAGATTTTTCTATCTTGTCCATTTTATTTCTACCCTAATTTCCAGTAGGGCAGTGAATCAAAATTCACACTGCAGACTTTCATCCATAAAATGTGTTCTGGAAAGTCATTTCAGTCCAGATTGCTTGCAGGTAAGGCACTCCTGAGACTGAAGACAGCTGGACTCTTCTATTGCTCATAAGCAGCTGTTAAGAAATGAAAGATGAAGCCTATCCCTGTCATCCCTTCTCAGCTGTAACTGACAAGCCCGCATGAATTTTACACTTTCATTGGAAAAGCCAGAGCAGGATCACCTAGACCAAGTCGCACAGGAATTATCCAGGCAGGTTTTAAACGTCTCCAAAGAAGGAGACTCGACAACCGCCCTGGATAGATTGTTCCAGTGCTCTGTCACCCTGACTGTGAAGAAGATCCTTCACCTGCATAGTTATAAAAAAGTGGATAAGAAAAAAAATTGAATGCTTATTCACCTCTCCTCTTGAAGAAAACTGTAATTAAAAACATTTTCTTTAAGCCTTTTCAGTCCCATGTGCTCCTTGAATAGAAGATCTACTGTTAAAGTATATGCTCCATTGATTCCAATTAATTTATTTAGATGATATAATTCCCTAAGGAGTAATGTGTGTGTAGGCTCACTGAGTGCCTTCATTGTGATCTCCTGAAATTGTTGTTCTTGGGAACTTTTACACTCACTTGATGCAACAAAATAGACATTACAATAAAGACTTGCAGTGCTCTTATTTCTGGCCTCAGCCTCCAATGACAACCCCAAGGTAGCCAGGCAGAATGAATTAACACCCTTAAGCTATGCAAATTAACAAATCCTGATTTGAGGTGAAGTTGGAGAACGAAAAGTTTTCTCCATACTTAATCTTTCTAACTATGAAAAAACCATGACCATAACCTACATCTTCTACAGATTAAGTGACTCAGTTTCTCTCCTTTTCTCATTTCCTCCCTTCATTACTGCTTTTCAGGAACTTCTCAGAGCAGAGGTAAAGCCCATACATGTCATTCACAGAATCACAGAACATTAAAGATTGGAAGGGACTTCGAAAGATCATCTAGTCCAATCACCCTACCACAGCAGGATCATCTAGATCAAGTCACACAGAAACATGTCCAGGCAGGTTTTAAACATCTCCAGAGAAGGAGACTCCACAACCCCCCTGGGCAGCCCCTTCCAGTGCTCTGTCACCCTCACCCAGAAGAAGTTCCTTATCATATCGATGTGGAACTTCCTATGTTCCAGCTCACACCCATTGCCCCTTGTCCCATCTTTAGGTGCCACTGAGCAGAGCCTGGCTCCATCCTCTTGACCCCTGCCCTTTCTAAACATTAATGGGGTCACCCCTCAGTCTCTTTTTTTACAAGCTAAAGTGACCCAGGTCTCTCAGCCTTTCCTCATGAGGGAGATGCTCCACTCTACCGTCTTCGTGGCTCTGTGCTAGAATCTCTCCAGCAGTTCTGTGTCCTTCGTGACTGAGGGGCCCAGAACTGGACACAATATTCCAGATGTGGTCTCACCAGGGCAGAGCAGAGGGGGAAGAGAATCTGTCTTTATCTACTAACCATCCCTCTTTCTGATTCAAGGCATCTTTTTCTTAACAGCAATGCTAAGATTTGTTTCATCTTTCCTTGTTGGCATGTTTGGATAGTAGCCTAAACCTGTCCAAAAATACATAAATAAATCCGAGCACTTCTCCTGTTTGAGGAAAAAAAGTGGCCTTTTCTGGGTTTAGAATTTACTACTTCTGGTTCCAGTCTCAGACATCATAAATATTCAACTCCAGCAAAAGACCTGTCTTTTAAATCGCAGGTATCCCTTTCACTAGCCCATTTACACTACATATCTCTGCTTTTAGGGAAGTGGTAACAAACCAGATGAGATCAGATGTTTAGAGTCTCAAAGCAGCATTGAGTTATGCAATGCACATATACAGAACACAGGATAAAAGAATGCAACCAGAGCAATTTGCTTCAATTGCTGTTTGAATTCGGTGGTTTGTTACTGAATGATGCAGTTTGCCACCCATCACACAAGACTTTCGGGATTAGAAAGAGCCTGGTTTCCCACCTGAGAGGTGTGAGAAGCGAGGTGAAAGATCTGGTGAGAGCATCTTAATCTGGAAAATAATAGCTTACCAGTCACAAATTTTAAATCCCCAAAATTGGTATAAACATATTCTTTCATAACTTTTAGATATGTATTTATTTATCTGCTTATTTATTTATTACAGTAAGATCTTTCATTAATTTATTAGGAGGAGTCTTTGTGGAAGTAATAAGAGCTTTGAATATGATGGGAACTCCGCTTTGACTCAAGAGTCCTAAGCCACAAACAGAAGAGCTCTGGGTAACAGCTAGGCATCGCATTGCTTCCCCAAAGACTCCTAATCCTCTCAGAAATCTACACTTGAAAAGTCACTAAAATACATAAAACAACTGGTAGCTCTTCCAGAACCAGAAAATATGTAATATTCGTTTATTTATCATTTAGGATTCGACTTAATGATGCCTGGTTATGAGAAGTCTGTTTATTTTACTCATTCAACATGTCTACAGTAGGTCAAGGCATTCAGAGTCCCCTCATCCATCTGCCCTACTGAGGCTTTAGTGGAGAGCACAGTACACTCATCCCTGTATTGCCTAACAGCTAAACACCAGTCTAATATCGTTGGGGACACTGGTTTTGGAGAGGCAAAACTTACCATGAAGTTTTCAGGGAGTGACATTAACACTGCAGGTAAACGATTAGCTAATTAATGCTTTTTAGACTGTTGAGTTCGTATTTGAAAAATAAATAAAAGGAAGATAAATGAGAAAAATTTGTAAGTGAAGATGGAATCTATACTTGAGGCAAAATTGAATTTGCTGGATGTGCAGAAACACAGCTTGGTACTTATAGTTTGAGATTATATAAGAACTTGATCTAATCCCTCTTTTGTATCACCCAGCATTCCAGTGGATGTCCAAACTACTTCCACCCTCTCATTATCTACAGGGTAGGCAGCCCTAGGATACAAGCATTACTGCCCTGTAACTGCATCAAGTGACTCACACCATGACTGTTATCTGGCTCATCAGGTAATCCACCATCTCCAGGAAGCAGCTTGACCTTCCTCTCAAAAGTCAACAGTTTTCTCAGCATAAAGTCTCTAATGATGGTGTGAATTGCCCTGCTAAAACTTTTTTATGTCCTGAAGTTCAAAAGCTACCCTAGACTGCAATGTAGAGGGAAGATCTTTTATTAGGCACAGAAAGCACAGTTTTTATCATGCAGAATGCCTTGGAAGCATCTAAAACAATTAAAGGAACTGCTGAGAGAGAAGTATGTCATGTAAATGATTCTATGAGTGTATGATTATATGTGAAATGACCAAATATGTTATATATAATATATATCTCCACAGATATAT
Organism: Rhinopomastus cyanomelas; assembly: GCA_013400115.1. Classification (NCBI taxonomy): domain Eukaryota; kingdom Metazoa; phylum Chordata; class Aves; order Bucerotiformes; family Rhinopomastidae; genus Rhinopomastus; species Rhinopomastus cyanomelas. Next base: position 243,071 of record VXBP01005376.1, on the reverse strand, counting down.
AGTTATTCCTTTTATTATACAGAATGCTCAATAAAGTATTAATAAGCAACATAAGCCTTTCAGGGGTTTATGTTATAGAGTAATGATCCATGCTGAGTGCCAGAGATGGCTGACAATAAAAAGTGGGGAATTAGCATAGTATAATTTACACCCTATTGTGCACTTCTGCTTAATTTAACAGCAAGAACTTGGCTCCCCCTGTGTGTTTCTATAAACATTTAACAATAGAAGCTTCAATCTAGAGATTTTCCTCCAAAATAAACCTGATCAAATGCAGACTACGACAACAGATGGTGACAGAGCAGATGTACCATAGGACCTGAAAGTTCACTAACTGTCAGTCAAGAGCTGCAGGATGGCTACTCTGAGGAACTACTGTCATGGCATACTGAAAAATAACTAATACTCCAATAATATTAAAAACAGCAATACAACAGCAACACCATTCTGGAGGTTACTGTTCTAAAGCTAAAACAGAAATGGTGTGTGTTGTGTTTCAAGTAGATGTTTACCTCCAGAACAGATGTCACATCGATCCACCAGAGCAATGCAGCTCACCATTCACATCTGAGGCAAAGGACAGTGGTTTGAGTGAAAAACAAGCCAACCACTGTGACATTTGCCTGTAGTCACCTTCATAGAGCATTGATGAGCTAGATTTTATTAAATAAACTCACTGAGCTGATTTTTTGGAATTGATTTTAAATGAGACTGTTCTAACTGTCTATCTTAAATCAACCTGAACAGTAGCTTATTAAGGCAGAATATGAGGTGACATTACACAGCTGACCTGGTGCAGTTGAACACAGTTGGGTTTAATAAATGATATCAGAATTGAGAAAAAAGAGGGAGACACAAATATATCTGTGAACATCATCAAGAAAATAATGGAAAGGAAAGAGGCCCGTGTTTCCTCTCCCTTTTTGTCTCAACAAGTAGAGAAGCCTCTGGTTAAAACACTGACATGTGCTCTTCTTCATGCCTCTCTGATATCCTCCAACACTACATCTAAGAGACTTCGAAACACATCCAGGGATGGGAACTCAACCACCACCCTGAGCAGCCCATTCCAGTGCCTGATCACTCTCTCTGCGAAGAATTTCTTCCTGATGTCCAATCTAACCCTGCCCTGTTGAAGCTTGAAGCTCTTCCCTCTGGTTCTGTCTCTAACTACCTATGAGAAGAGACCAGCACCAACATCTCTACAATGTCCTCTCAGATAGTTGCAGAGAGTGATGAGGTCTCCCCTAAGCCTCCTCTTTCTCAAACTAAACAGACCCAACTCTCTCCATCTCTCCTCATCAGATTTCTTCTCCAGGCCCTTCCCTAGCTTCGTTGCTCTCGTCTGCACTCACTCCAGCACCTCTATGTCTCCCTTGTACTTAGGTGCCCAAAACTGGATCCAGTACTCAAGGTGCAGCCTCACCAATGCTGAGTACAGGGGGACAATCACCTCCCTACTCCTGTTGAACACACGGTTTCTAATCCAGGCCAAGAATGCCATGGGCACCCTGATGGCTCATATTCAGCCACCTGTCAGTTATAATCCCCAGGTCCATTTCTGCCAGACTGCTTTCCAGCCACCCTGCCCCAAGCCTGTAGCATTGGTTGGGATTGTTGTGACCAAGATGCAGGACCTGACCCTTGGCACTGTTGAAACCCACACAGTTACCCTCAGCCCATGGATAGTTTGTCAAGGTTCCTCTGTACAGCCTTCCTACCCTCCAGCCCATCGACACTCCCTCCCAGCTGGGTGTACTCTGCAAACTAACAGAGGGTGCCCTCAGTCCCCCCATGAAGATCACTGAACATCTTCATATAGAAATTCTAACTAGGTTGCTTCTCTGACTCCAATCTGACAACTGCCTTCTTGAGCTTTACCTTTAACAACTAGTTAGAATCTACACATACAAGAGACATACACATGTATTACTTTTATTTATGGGCACCTGTCTATGCCAAAACTGCCAGCTTATCTTAATGCTGACTTTTACTGAAGAAGATGCATAGGGCAAAAAAAAAGACATAGAGGCACTTCCATGCCAATGTGCTTATAGTTTAGACTGATTATTCCAGGCAAAATACATTGTTAAAAAATACAAAAAAAAAGAGAGAAAGTGGCAATCAGATCAGTTTCGAAGTTCAAGTTCATGATGTGTTTGCAAAAAGACGTTAAAACTGGCTACACAACCTCTTAGACAAAAATATATCTCATTAAATATCAGGATGACAAGATTATTCAAGATGAGTTAATATTCAGAAAAGTCACAATGTGTTAAAGTAACAGGTGAAAAGGCCTGTTCTTTCTCTGCATATCATGATACTGGCTGCTGTGTATCAGAAGACAGAAATTAACCTTATAACAGAATAGTCTTTTCTGATTTTTTTCAGAAAATCTTATTTAAAGCAGGTGAGAGTTCTTAGCTCCTGCTAAGAAAGCCCATCTAATAAACCAAAAGCAAAGTCTGCTTTTGAAAGTAATGTTCTCTGAAATTTCAAGACATCCTCAGATCAATAAACCTTTTTCTTTTCCAGCATTTGATGGGTAGTGAGATCTTACCAGTCTCACGGTCCATCAAATTGGCCCCTCTCTTTGCAGTTTGATCTCTTGGCTGACATTCTTGAAATGCTGATGAGAGAAGAACTCCTTAATTGCAGGCTGCCCTAGCAGACAGTATGACCAACAAGATATTCAAGCCAAGAAAGTTGTTTTTTGCTCTCCACTGGAATTCTAATGAAGAGGAAAATGTCTTATTGACTACACATGCCAAGAGTTCCAGAATAGCTGAGATCACTGAATTAATAGTTAGCCTAGTGGGATGTTACAACTGGTGTTTATATTCTTGATACTGGGTTTTCACAGTAATAAAAGCAAAGAGGTAAATTCTGGGTAAACCATAAAAACACAAATACAGCTAGTTGACTATTTCTTTTCAGACAGGAGCACTTCTTTGCTACTGTCAACAACTCATGTTTCAGAAACTGTTTAGAAAATGCCCAAATCCAGGTATTATCAACTGTCAAATGTGACAAATCACTTCCTTTATAGAACCATAGAATCATTTGGGATTGGAAGGGACCTCAAGAAATCATCTAGTTCAACCCCCCTGCCACAGCAGGATCACCCAGACCAAGTCACACAGTCAGTCTGAGTTAGAAGGGACCACAGGATCATCCAGTTCCAACTCCACTATGTGACTTTTGAGAGACAAGGATGTATTAAAAGTATTTAAAAATTTTAGTAACTATAGTGCAGATGAATTGAGAACTGAGCAAGTAACTATGCCCCTTGTTTGACTTATTCAAATGTCTTTGACTATTATTATAGATATTACTATTCTTAACTTGATTTAATTTTAATATTGCTATTATTAATCTTAAGTATTAAAATTAATTCATGAAAATATTAATAATTTTAATATGATTTGCAGACCTTCTCACACTCAGCACAATTACCTATTCATAATTCAAATTATTTGCAAATTGCAACCGAAGACGGGTGGAACTGAGAAAAATGTTGACTGGCTGAAGATGTGGTACAGAGGAGGTGAAAGCCCTTTTCCCCTTTTCCTCTTCAGATCAATTCTTACAGTTCACTCCTGGGCATATTTCTCTCCTTCTACAAGGAAGAAATGACTTCCTTCAGAGAAACCACATTTCCCCATTTCCCTTTATTACAATCTTCTTAAAAAGAAATCTCCATTAAGGAATAGCTGTGATACACAACACATGGCTACTTGAGCAACTGCTCTGATCTCCTAGACACATCATCTGTGATAAGTAAAGCAGCACAAAAATGTCACATTGTGCTCTATCACAGAAAAATTAAGGGCATTACTGTGAAAAGGCTAGGAATGTTCTTACCTTGACCGAACAATTCAGTTCCCTCTGACTTTAGGGGAAAAAAAACAAACAACCCAACTAATTCAAGGCACAAAGGTTCCCTCTAAAGGAAACCTACACAGAATTCCTGAGTTGGAGTAATGCACAGCTACTACAGAATTAAATAGAGATCTAATGAGATTTATGGAAGAAACAGCCCCAAATATTCTTTTTCTTACCTGCTGGTTTACGGGAAAATTCCTGTTGATTTTTTTAATCTATAAAAATGAATAAAGAAAATGATTAGTATTTAATAATTTTTTTAAAAAAACCCAATTGGATAGACATTCCCAAACGATGCATAATATAACAAATACATACATTCATATAATAAATACATAAATATCTACATTATAACAAATACATACATTCATATAATAAATACATAAATGTCTACATTATAACAAATACATAATATGATAAGTATATCAAAATATATAAAATATATTTAAAATGTGGGATGTGCATTTGTTTACCCTATACAACCAGTATTATATCATAAAAAAAACCCCAAACAAAAAAAACCCACCAAAACCCAAACAAGTGGAAAACTAAAAACACAAAAGCACTTGAAAGTTCTACAAGCTCATGTGAATAACCTTTGCAATAATTTTTGCAATCACTGTCTCACTCTTATGATTCATTCTGCTGTTCAGAATACAGGAATGCCCTATGAATGGATAAATATATCTTAATTGTACAACATTATGTCTTTCAACTTCTTCTGATGAGGACAACTCACTGCCACTCCCCAAAGTCAGCATCTTTAAACAAATTAATTTCCTTAAAGAGTGGTGGGATGCTTTTGAAACACCGCTGACTCTCTAATCCTGTATCCTAGATGCAAAATCCAGAGAGTAAAATCAGGTTTTGTAATTATTCAAGTAATCTTGTAATTAAAATATTCAATAATACCCACGGGAAAAAGAGAAAACCAGTTTTGGACAGAAAAGATGTCACTGTGCTGGGCACAGCAGCCGTCTTGCCCTGGAAATGTGGTGAAGGGAGGGAGAGAGTGGTATCTCAAGGATCAGCAGCAGGAAGGTTCCATCTGACTTCTCCTCTTGTTCATGACCGTAGGCATTGGCACGCTGGAAAAGGTGGACTGGTATGGAATCATGTGGAACAGAGAACTGGACTTTAACATGCCCTCTGATACTGAGGGGTGTGTGCATGGACTGAATGGACTCACCAAGGAGCAAGAACTGCTGGACATCTCCTCCCTTTGAGGGTTCAAGACAGCAGCCTGGCCCAGTTATGTAAGAACACGATAAATCTCCACGTCTTCGTGTGCTGTTTTTATGTGAAGTGAATGAAACGTGTCTTGTTGCTTTTTCCCCAAATCAAGTTAGTTTTGTTTCTGCCTGCAATTTACAAATGCTTTTCATACCCTCCTTGTTTGTTTTTGTTGCAGTCCATTAGCACATTAACCAAATTAATTGGTTAATTTCATCTCAAGATAAACCCTTGACATACATCTAAATAAACACTGACAGCTTTCCGGCACAGAAGTGTTCAGTCAAGGAGAGTCAGTGCCTAATAAGAACAAGAATGTACCGTTCCCATCATTAGTAGAACAAAAACATTCTTTGTTAGTTATAGAATAAGCCCTGAGAGCTTTTGAGCAAACCTAGTAAATCTATCATGTGCATTCATGGTAGATACTTGGTATCTAGAATTTACTTTTTGCTCTCTTATATTAACTTTTCACTACTGTTTTTGTAGCTGTAGGTGAATTCATAAAGCACATCATTAAATTAAAGACATTGCCAGATAGGAGCCAGTTGTATTGCATTGAAAGCCCTGAAACTACAGTGTAACATGTACACGGCTTCACCCAAAGTTACAATACCATTTTAGAAGAAGAATCACCAGTGATTTCCTCCACTTTACAGTATCATAGAAGATTAGGAACTGGAAGGGACCTTGAAAGATTATTTGGTCCAATCCTCCTGACACAGCAGGGTCCCCTAGACCAAGTCACACAGGAACATGTCCAGGCAGGTTTTAAATGTCTTCAGAGAGGAAGACTCCACAACTCCCCTGGGCAGCCTGTTCCAGTGCTCTGTCACCCTCACTGGGAAGAAGTTCTTTCTCATATCCATATGGAACCTCCTATGTTCCAGCTTACACCTGTTGCTCCTTGTTCTATCATTAGATGAGACTGAGCTGAGCCTAGCTCCATCCTCCTGACACCTGCCCTTTCTGTATTTATAAACATTAATGAAGTCACCCCTCAGTCTTCTTTTTTTGAAGCTAAGGAGACCCAGCTCCCTCAGCCTTTCCCCATCAGGGAGATGTTCCACTCCATCATCCTTGTGGCTCTGCACTGGACTCTCTCCAGCAGTTCCGTGTGCTTCCTGAATTGAGAGGCTCAGAACTGAACACAATACTCCAGATGTGGTCTCACCAGGGCAGAGTAGCCGTCTCCAAACAACAGCATGAAGAAATGTGAGTGGCTGTGTGTTTTTAGACTTTAAAACCAGACTGCGGCAGCAGTAACCTCTTTGCATTCTTCACGCAAATACTGAGCAAGTCTGTAAGTCTGTCACTGACATCCCACAGTTTTGCTATCAAAGGATAATTCTTACTGTCAAGAACATGCTGGCAAGCAATTTCAGTAGATTTTCAAATGTATCCTGAAGCAAAAGTGTCAGAAAAACATTTTCACCTTCTTGCGTGTACATCAGCATCGGTTTTCTCCTGCCTTCAATGCAAATTAGAGGGAAGCATTAGAGGAGCCAGGGCGTTTGGTGGACAAAGAACTAATATAGAATGGATCCACACTTTGTAAGAGAACCAACTACCTTACATGATTGCTTAAAATAAAGGGTGGATTTAAATACAGGTTTCTGACAGAAAAACAGAGCTATTGAGATTTTGGGGCTTTATTCCCAAATCTGACATTAAATACTCCAGCGTAACTCCCTGCTTGTGTCAGCAGGTGCTATTAAACTCCTCGTAAAGGCTGTGCTTTTCTTTCTGGTTTTAGCAAGGACTACAGCCTAATACTCTTACAAGTTTAAGTTTTGAAAGAACATTGTCAAGACAAAGATTTTCCTGCTCTAAAAAAACACTGAAAATCTCTTTTTAGGAGCAAGTTACATATCAAATTCTTTTACAATATTTTTGTTTACTTTGTGTATGGAGACTAAATTTTTTAAAAGAAATTAAGAACATTAGCTGCTTTGTATTTCAAATGTTCCTTGGAAATGTAATTGAACTATGTAAGTACCTACATTGCATAATTGGTTTAACTGTGGTTACTTTCATGAATTGAATCTATTAGGAATGAAAGCCCTATAAATAAAAGCCTAGGTGATCCTGCTGTGGTGGGGGAACTGCACCAGATGATCTTTCAAGGTCCCTTCCAATCTCTAATGTTCTGTGATTCCGTGATTATCGTTCAGATAATTTGGTGATGATTTCTTGAAATACATTAATTTTAATCACATTGTAGTTTGCAAACTGCATGATAGGTGTTCAGCTCTACTTGGAACTAAACAGTGTTAAGTGTGATTAATTGTCTAGGTGATCCTGCTGTGGCAGGGGGATTGGACTGGATGATCTTTCGAGGTCCCTTCCAATCCCTAATGAGTCTATGATTCTATTGTATTTCAGGAACACCCTAAATGTTTACCATTCATACACATAAATTGGATATTACATAATCCCCCCAAAAACTTCCACAATTAGGCAGCAAAAGTCACATATCTTTACAATTACCCTCTCTTGAGACCATAGAAAGAAAAATATTAGCTAACTGCTATTCCCAAAATTTTATAAAATCACAGAATCACAGAACATGAAGGATTGGAAGGGACCTTGAAAGATCATCTAGTCCAATCCCCCTTGCAGAGCTAGCATCTACACCTACAAATGTTCCAGATCTACCAAACTTAAAGAATAAAGTCTAAATGCAAACAATTTTCACAGGTGAAATAAGAAAAAGACATGTTCTGCTACTTGATTATCTAAGAAAGAAAGGTTTCTTCCTTCCATCTTCTTTAGTGTTACTGAACTCTCTGTGATGCTATCATTTATTAAACACAATCACAGCACATGTTCTGTGACTGATGCAAACGAACAACGTTTGTTTTCATCAAGGGACACCTGTATGATGCACTGCAAACACATATGCACATCAGATTTTTAAACAAACACTCTGGCAGATATTACTCTTAGAAAGGCAGGTAGGCACTCTGAGAATGTTCTTTAGAAAGATGTTATATGGAGATGTCATCTCCAGTGCGATAAAGAATCAAGAATGGCACAAAAGGAGACAGAAGAAGCAGCTAGTCGCCCAATTCTGTTCTGAAGGCAGACACATTATGAAAACAAAATTGAAGCTAGCAAGAACTACCTGTTTCTACTTCAGGTTCAAAGGAAAGGTGCTGAAGGGTGAAATTAAATCCTGTGAATGCAGATTACAGAAGAAACTATCTAAGAACACTGTAGAGAAAGTAGTTTAGGATTTGGTGATCACCAAAACATGAACCAGGCATCACAAGTGCAGTACGTTCCATCTGACTAGTCAACAGGCAAGTGATACTGAGACCACACTTGGACAAACAGATTTTAGGGGAACCTAACGTACGAGAATGGTTTCAAACATAATTGACTGTGATAAAGATACAAACATACATGACTAAATACGCTCCAAAAATACAGCTGGTCAAATATACTAGGGCATTGTAGCCATGAAGAATATTGGGCATGGGGATAATATGAAGTGAGACATAAAAAAGAATACACCATGGCCAAATTCAGTACATTTTGTTCATTAGTTCTTGCCATCACAGATCACAGAACATTAGGGATCATCTAGTCCAATCCCCCTGCCACAGCAGGATCACCTAGATCTAGCCACACAGGAACATATCCAAGTGAGTTTTAAACATCTCCAGAGAAGGAGACTCCACAACATCCCTGGGCTGCACGTTCGAGTGTTCTGTCACCCTCACTGTGAAGAAGTTCCTTCTCATATTGATGTGGAACCTCCTGTATTCCAGCTGACACCCATTGCCCCTTGTTCTATCATAAGATGACTGAGCAGAGCCCGGCTCCATCCTCCTGACATCCACCTTTCACCTATTCACAACATAAATGAATGTGCCTGCTCTGCGTAAGGAAGAAATAAGAATACGGAGCACATCACATCAGCAGGATGAGCAGACTCTGGCTACAGGTGTGCAACCTGTTTTTAATTAACATTATCTTACTTAACAGCCTTCATGGCAGAGAAGCAGTAATCCAAAAGAGTACTTTTCCATACTGCTATCTTTCTGTGTGAGTTGTACCCTATTATTGCTGCTCTCTTCTGGAAAGCAGCTGATTAAGCTCACAAGAAAATGGATTTTAAACTTTCACATTCAGTTCAAATTGAACTGAATTTCTCACTCCTTTGAGAGCTACTATGTCAGACCTTTGAGCAACTATCACTGCAATAACTGTTTTCAGTTTCCATAAGGGAAATTTAAGTGTCATCTTAAAACTGTGGTTTAGTAGGAGCTTGTTTGACATAAACATGTTTGACTTAATGATATTTACTATTATACCACAGTCATAGGATTCTCATGAAATGCTGAGGAAACGTGCTAAGGAGGCCATGCTGAGGACTCTTAAGGGCAGTATGATCTAAAGACATTGCCTCCAGGTTTTTTCAGTTCATAAACATTTGAATAGAAGACACCACACTTTTGAAGACTCAATGTGTCCCCTGCTTGCTTTCATGCTCTTTACTCAAAAACTGAGTTGCACAGGAGAGGTTGACAGTTCTACTATGGTACTGGAAAGACAGAATCACAGAATCATGCATCTCTTTAGCTTGGAGGAGTCAGAGGGGTGACCTCATTAATGTCTGTAAATATTTGAAGGGTGGATGTCAGGAGGGTGGAACCAGGCTCTTCTCAATGTCATCTAGTGATAGACATGGGGCAATGGGTGTGAGCTGGAACATAAGAGACTCCACATCAATATGAGAAGGAACTTCCTCACAGTGAGGTTGACTGAGGACTGGAAGGGGTTGCCCAGGGGGGTTGTGGAGTCTCCTTCACTGGAGACATTTAAGACCCGCTTGTTTTCCTGTGTGACTTGGTCTAGGTGATCCTGCTGTTGCAGGGGGATTGGACTGGATGATCTTTTGAGGTCCCTTCCAATCACTAGTGTTCTGTGATTTAGGTTGGAAAAGACCTTCAACATCATTGAGTACAACCACTAATCTAACTGTGTTATGCCCACCACTAAACCATGTCCCTAAGCTCCACAGGTACATGACTTTTAAATACATACAGGGATGATGATTCAACTCCTGTCCTGTGCAGCCTGTTCCAAGGCCTGATGACCTTTTCAATAACAACATTTTTCCTAAAGTCCAACCTAAACTTCTACTGGTTTAGCTTGAGGTCATTTGCTGTTAACTTGTGAAAAGAGACCAACCCTCACCTCTCTACAATCTCCTTTCAGCTAGCTGTAGACTGCAAAAACATCCCAACTCAGCCTCCTTTCTTCAGATTAAACAGCCCCAGCTCCCTCAGCCACTTCTCACAAGGCTTATTTTCCAGATCCTTCAACAGCTTTGTTGCTCATCTTTGTATCTGCTCCAGCAGCTCAATGTCTTTCTTGTTTTGAGGTACCAAAAACTGAACCCAGTACTCAAGATGTAGCCTCAGAAGATGACTAATGACTGTAAGTGTCAGGTTTCACAATTGAGTCTCTGCAAGAAGCAGTAATATAGTGCATTTTATATATATATATATCTCAATCATATATATTAAATTTTATAGTGTTACAGATGGGTGTAAATTGTCAGGCTTGACAGGGAGCCCTTCCTCAGATTGTCTATAGAATGGCCAAGATGGAAGAGCAATATTTGGAATGAGTGGGCATCAGCTCCTGCTTAGTATGTTGTTGACTTAGACAGTAGATCAGGTTCTCTATAACTCTTTTGTAGCCTGTAGATTTCATCTACTTTTGCAGGTTTCCTTCCTCATCAGAAATTTTCCAATTAAAAAAGGATCCTTAATTATTTTAATTGATGCAGACCGTATATCTAAATTTCCCCAAACAATTTAGACTCAATAGTCTTCTTTTCAGCAGTGCCTTGCATTGCATAACTGCTGATTTACATTCATTAACTAAAATAGAAGAATTAAAATTAAATTATGTCATAATTAAAATGCAATAACTTGACAAGAAGTTGAATTCATTAAGTAGGTTTCACTAATAGCTTTAATTAATAACTTTATCATTTGCATCAAAGCAACAATAAAGTTCATGCCATTGGGATTTAAGTGCTTTTGAACAGGTAGCAAGATCATCACAACTTGGAGCACCTTGGGAAAAAACTATTCATCCTTGCTGTGGTGATCTGATACTAATGAAAGCAAGTGTCTATGTGCATATAAGTAACTTCTAGAATTATTAGTTGGCTGTTCTTATTTTCTGTCCTTGCTAGCCAATTGCTTAATGTGACTGGTAAACTGTAGTAAGGTGGCTGTGGAATTTCATTATCCAGGACTGTATGTGCATTTAAAAAAACAGGGAGTCAGAGAAAATTTGAAAGAAGCATGCGACTGATCAGATAAAATACATCATATACTGGTGAATATATTTAAATATATGTATAGGATCACAGTATGGTAGGGATTGGAGGGGGCTTTTTAGGCTGGATGAGGTTCTGAGTGGCATGATCTAAATGTTAGATGTTAGGATTACTGTTTTTTTTTGGATTTAGGTTGGACTGGATGATCTATAAGGTGTTTTCCAACCTTATCATTACTGTGATACTATGATACTGTGACTTCTGGGGATCATCTAATCAAATGATGCCTGAGGACCTTCCTCTCCACACGCAGCACTCTATACTTGCCCTTGTTGAACCTCATCAAGTTTTTCTCTACCCAACTCTCTAACCTATCCAGCTCATGCTGTATAGCAGCACAGGTCTTCGGCATATCAGCCGCTCTTCATAGCTTTATATCATCAGCAAAGTTGCTGGTTGTACTTTCTGTCCCCTTATCTACATGACTGTTGAATATATCAAATAGGACTGGTCCCATTACTGACCCCTGAGGAACACCAGTAAACACTGGCCTCCAGCTGAACTCTGCTCCACTTACCACAACTCTCTGGGTTCTGTATTTTATCCAGTTCCCAATCACTAAACAATCATCCAATCCACGTTTGGCTGTAAGGATGTATAAGTGTCTATCAACTGAACTCTTCTTTAAATCAGCTGTACTACATTTAAAGTTTAGGCTGAAAAATCCATATAACCTACAATACGTAAAGCGATCTGTCAGCGTGTTCTGGAAAACACAGGAGCACGGAAACTACTTCATATGACATTTAAGTCTGCTTCCTGACCTACCAGGGATGGTGCCATTGTCTGTTGATCACGTTTTTAGCAGCTAAGGGGTTCAAAGAATAGAAAGATTGTGATTACTGTCACGATTCCTTTTATTTTCATGACTAAGTCAGATTTTTCTCAAGACTGCATGCACTGCATTGCAAATGTGATCAGCCTGAATGAGCAGCCTGACGTCAATGTCAAGTTCCTTGAAGGAAGAAAGGAAAAAACCAGAATATATGAACATTTTTATAGAGAGGAAGCTTGATACAACACTGAATAATGCATGAGCATAAACATGACCTCTGCTTTAGATTCTGTTCCTATGGACCCCTATTAGGCTGAATCATTCCCACTACAGTTTCTAGATGAGGTCAAAAGTGAGAAACAAGATATAATAAATATTATAAAATCTATAAGAAGTCAAAAAAGAACAAAACCAGATCAGATACTATTAAAGAGCATGGACAATTAAGATATGGTAGGAATCATTCGGGAAGTCTTTTATCAGCTGACTGGAGAAATTTGAAAGTAGCAGGTTTACGCACTGTAAAAACAAAGGGAAGTATAACGACACTTCTGCTGTCATCAAACACAGGACAGATGGGTCTTTGTTGTGGTACAATATCAGCACTTAAAGCTTTCATGCATCATGTTAATTCATATGGAAACTACAAGTTTTCCTTTGAATCCTACACATAAGTAGAAGAAGAAAAGCCTGAGATAGTCTTGAGGTCTCATCTAGCAGTCCCATGATTCAATAACTTTCCTTTAAAACTCTTGTGCTAAATGTAGGAGAATGTACTGGCTTTAGGCAGTTGTACTAAGTATACAGAGAGCCTTCATGTTGTGGATAATTGATAAATACTTCTGAAAACAACCAAAGATGGATAGCAAGACACAGCAGTGCTCTCCCCAAAACAAAATCAGATGAATATAAAACACTGCAAACACAAGAGTTGAACTGAAGTGTGACAAGATTTGTATACAGGGAGTGATTATCATTTATAGTGGGTAAGAGCACTATCCAAGGAGACAAGGACATCTCAACTATTATTGTAAATCTGCATGTCATCAATATTCTTTCATTTGTTTTCCCACTCAGAAGGATTCAGTGATGCATTGAGTAGTGCCAGCACAGAAGTAACGGATGAGTATCGCAAAGAAACATCAGACTGATGCCTACCACGTGAAGGTAGAAAGTGCAGAGGAGGGCAATGAAGCTGGGGAAGGGCCTGGAGAAGAAATCTGAGGAGAGATGGAGAGAGTTGGGGCTGTTTAGTTTGAGAAAGAGGAGGCTGAGGGGAGACCTCATCACTCTCTGCAACTATCTGAGAGGACATTACAGAGATGTTGGTGCTGGTCTCTTCTCATAGGTCATTAGTGATAGAACCAGAGGGAAAGGGCTTCAAGCTTCAACAGGGCAGGGTTAGATTGGACATCAGGAAGAAATTCCTCACAGACAGAGTGATCAGGCACTGGAATGGGCTGCTCAGGGTGATGGTTGAGTCAGCATCCCTAGATGAGTTTAAAAGACATTTATGTGTAGTCTTGGGGCATCTGGTTTAGGGGTGAACTTGTAGAGTAGGCTTGATAGTTGGAATTGATGATCCCAAGGGTCTCTTCCAACCTGAACGATTCTGTGATCCTATGATTCTATGTTACATTGGGAGTCTTCAGGACAAAAGCAGAAAACCTAGTCTTCACACATCTGTGATGTTCAATAATGGACTGCAATTACTGAAGATAAAAAGACTCCCTTAACAGATGAATGACTTCATTTATTATTGCAAGTTTTAACACTTAACTCTGGACATTAATGACAACTTTCCTACTCTGCTTTCTAAAAGAAAATACTTGTGTCACAAACAACAGCCTCACAAGAGTGGCTCTCCATAGCTAAAATAGCAGCAGCAACATGCAAACCACTGAAGAGACAACACGACCCACTGAAAGCCAGGTGCCCGAAAAAGCTATTATCATCTTGTCTGAAGGTGAGAAACATACTGAAGACTTCCTAGGAAGATTGTGAACAATGAGAATTGAAAAAAATATAGAGAGAAAAAGTCACAGAAGGAGATACAAGAAGCATTGCTTTGGATAATGAAATGCATCTGGCTAATTGTGGTTTAGATCAGAATAGCAGTTGCTCATTGGAGTATGATTACTGCAGCATCAGTCACACAAAGAGTAACAAGCTGGGGTAGGTAACCATCAGAAAAAACATCCACTTGCAAAATATTGAAATATATTCCTCCTGAGTACTTTCTTCATTTGCAATTTAAAACACTTGTAAAATCCACAAAACAGTTTCCAAAGTAAATCCATCTGTATACTTCACAGGCATTTAAAAGCATTTTACTTCTTGTTAAGAATGCACACATAGATTCCCTGAGATGTAGCACACCTAGCTACTATCAGTCTGGTTTTCCTTTGAAGATATCAAGGACTTCCATCTGAAATACTGCAGAATAAAACTATTCCCCTAGCTAATCTTTTCTAAATTGTGATCTTTGAGCAATTTGTATTCAATATATTATTAACATAAACCTTCTGTATTACATATAAACCTTCTGTAGCTGAAAATCCTAGACTCTAGAAGATATCAGAAGCCTCCACAATGGTTATTATACTTTTTTTTCCTCTGAATTCTCAACTAGCAAGGGAAATTTTCTTGCAAATCTACCGTATTTTTCAATAATGTTTTACTTAGCTGTTGCTACATCCTTACAAACATCACAGAATCATTCAGGTTAGACAAGACCCTTGGGATCATCAAGTCAAACCATCAACACCACTCTACAAGTTCAACCCTAAACCAGATGCCTCAACACTACATTTAAGCATCTCTAAAAGTTGCTTAAATGTTTAAAACTAGGGATGGTGACTCAACCACCACCCTGGGCAGCCCATTCCAGTACTTAAACACTTTATTTTTTTAGGTCTTATGTTAAAAATTAAATAAAAGAAAATCTAAATTTTCAACACTCTCTAAAAGACAGATGCAACAGGGAAACAAGTTTAAAGGTTGGAAGATAATGCTTGGCACAGCATTTGTTTCTGCAGTTATTGTGGGATCTTAAACTTCCAAACTTCACTGCGTGAGTCCATTTCAAATAGCAAGCTTGAGGAGTTATACTTTAGTTTGACTGAGCACACAGCAAACTAACATTTACTATTCAGAAAATAGCAGGAGTAGCAGGCACTGGAATGGGCTGCTCAGGGTGGCGGTTGAGTCCCCATCCATGGATGAGTTTAAAAGTCGCTTAGATGTGGTGTTGGGGGATCTGGTGTAGGGGTGACCTTGTAGAGTAGGGTTGATGGTTGGACTCAATGATCCCAAGGGTCTTTTCCAACCTAAATGATTCTATTCTATGAATATACATATAGGAAGGACATCAGGGCTGGGTGTTTGTGATTATTGAAATGTATGTAATAATTTTGGCAACCTGCAGCAGTGAATAAGGGAGCGAAAGTCATGAAGGAAATATCAAATCTAAAAATTAATATGTACTGTAAGTATCTAGAGTTGGAGGGATTGGAGGGACACAGCACTTGAGGTCATGATATGTCACAATCTGTACTCAACAAGAATGGCTTTCAATGAGAATGATAAATTAAATGCAAATAATCAGTGAGATGGCTGATCAACAGGCCTGCAGATCTTAGTCCCTCTGTCTACTACTGCAGAATAAAAAACCCTGTAATTCTTCCAAGGGAAACCAGATTATTAAATTGTTAAATATTGGTCTATATCTCCCAGGTTTAAAACATCAGACTTTGTACTTTTTGATGTCTCCAGGAAATTAAACAAAGTAGATAAGACTAACTTCAATGTTAGCTTTAACTCACAATTTCATTACAACAAAATATTTAAGGAATATAATATCTAGCCTTCAGGATTTGCATTCAGAAATTTTCACAGATTGCCACTCAAACTGAGCCCAGTGGCAGCCACAGTTTGCCTTATCCCAGTATTTCTGAAAGCAGTTTATATGCAGAGACATTGATATGTTTATTCTGATGACAGAAAAGTAGCTAAAAAGCAACTCATTGGGTCAAAGCTGCCTGCTCAACCCATTTGTACAGTCCTGGCCATCATGGCTCTCCCTGCCTCATGAGTCCATCTGTCAGCAAGAACAGCTCTACTTAGCATTGCAGGTTTTCCTTGTATGAGAACAGACTCCTCCTGGTAGCAATAAAAGCCTACTGCCCTTCATGTAATCCATCACAGAAGCAATGAAGAAACTGCCTGCTCTTTGTGTAGCTTTTCAAAAGTCAAAACATTATTTTTCCAGCTAAGCACTTCCATTTCACCCTGCATTTCCTTTCAAGTTCATGCTAGTCTCAAAGGAGCCAAAGCCCTCTCTGGTGACACTGCTTCTGAACACAAGGGACAGTCTTTTCCTGCATGGCTGGGAGGATTGACTAGCACATTGCAACAGCTCTGACCCCTTCAGCCTTACTCCAGGAGTCTCACAGTCACTTCTGATCTGCTTAGAGCCAGACTGAAATCAGTCATGGCCACGAGAATGAGCAGTCCCAGCTCACTGTCATTTGGCTAGATGGCTTTGGCAACATCCCTCAGACGTAAGCTCCTGGGAGACAGAAAGCTTTTCACGATGTTAGGTCCTGTGACCAGACCAAATTTTTCATCACACAGAGGAGTGAGTCACTTCTGCCCAAGCTCTTCCTCATGGGAAGGTTGATCATTAATCTCACAACTTTTCCAGACTGCAGGTTTTAATTTTGTGTTTCTTTCTCTGTGTCGTTTGGCTTGAAACTTCATGATAGCATGGGCAGAATTTTAATGCATCACTGCCTGAGTAGGGAGTGTTTCCCTATGAGAAGGTCTGATTAGAAAACTTGCTAGCCAGGTTTTCCTCAATCACAGTATGTGCTACTGTGGATATCCTGGCTTAGTATCATTCGCTTATCAACCTTCTCTGATTCCATTCAGTTTGATAACTTTCTCAGGCCATTTCTCCACCTATTTCTTAAAAGACTTCCCTGGCAGGTATGTTCCTCTAGAGGCATTCTCCTCTCTCTTCTGCCTTCTTTGAGAAGGTAATTCAAGCCATAACCCCCACAAATTCAGTTCAAGATTTGGATTGAGATATCAGTGGTTTTATCATCTAAGTTTTCCACTTCAACCATCAGCAGTTGCTGGAAGAGCAATACCTCATGACAGAATTCATATTCTCATCAGTCTGCTCTGTACATGGTATGAAAGAAGAATTGTTTTCAGTGAGGCTGGTGAAACACTAGAGCACTTTGCCGAGACAGATGTTAGATGCCTCATCCCTGACGATATTGAAGGTTCAGTTGAACAGGGCTCTGAACAAGATGTTCCTGCAGCTTGTAGGGTCATGGACTTGACTGCCTTTGAAGGTCCCTTCCAACCCAAACCATTCAATGATTCTAAGCTCATTACTTTCCTCATTTTCCTTCCCCTAAAAGTACAACTCACAGCTCTTGAGTTGTTTTTTTAGTTCAGTCATGTGGCTCCCTGGCCTTTTAGGTTTACTTTGCCAATCTGATGGTTTTTACTCTGATTTGGCTGAAACAGAGTGAGAGGTACTTTGCTGCAGACTGCGGCTAAACCTGTTTTGTTCCTGTCTTTCAGTTTACCTGCAAAAAGAAATTCATTAAATATTTTCATACGTCATCATGAGATGGGTTAAAAACCTTGGATTTTCAGTTCTTGCTCCTGCTGAAAGGTCATCAAAGAATCACAGAATGTTTCAGGTTGGAAGGAACTATAATTTTTATATTTCACTTCAAAGGACTTTTCTATTTAAAGGCCATGCCCTAGTATTTTGTAAAATACTTCTGGTCCTTCCTTCTCAACCACAAAGTGGCTCATGGTGCTCTGCAGACTAATCAGACTCAGTCTAGCACTGTGTTCAGTTAAACTCAAACACAGAATCACAGAACATTAGGGACTGGAAGGGACCTCGAAACATCATCCAGTCCAATCTCCCCGCCACAGCAGGATCACCTAGACCAAGTCACACAGGTGGGTCTTAAACATCTCCAGAGAAGGACAGTTGCTAGTTTTCAATAAGAAACTGTTTTACAATAAAACTCTGCAAAGTTCTGCAACGTTCTAAGTAGGAAAGAACCGAGTCTCCTTCTCTTTCTTTCTCTTGACAAGATACCGAGCCATTAGCTTATAATTCTTGAATTTAATTCCCTTCTAAAGAATGCAGTTCTATCTACCTATCTCCAATTTCACTTAATAACAGAAATTCTTTATAAAATACTCATCCAAAAATCCTCAGAAATCAGAGTTTTCCCAAGAATCTACTGGTGTTTTGAAAAAGAATGCTGAAATACTGAGTGATATGGCCACATAAGTAAGTGTAAAGAACTATACTGTGGAACCAAGGCTGAAAGGCAGACCATGAGGTAGAATATGCCCCAAACCAAAAAGGGGTAGGTTACAATATTCTTCCAGAAACCAATTAATTTTAAAAATCAGCTTTTTTTTATGTGTGTTAAATACTGAACTACATGAGAGGACTGTCTCAGTGTTGACAACAGTAATGCTAATTTGACATAGTAGGAGTAGTTATAGTAGCAACAGACTACACAGTAGCTAAATCAAATTTTTACCTTGGATATGACCATGTGATCCTTAAGTTGGAAGATTTTGGAATAATTAAGAATTAACCTCCTGTGAGTTATCAGTTTCTTGTTATTAAGAATGTCTAAGACTACCACTGAGAATACTACAAGTAAATGTAAAGATTGCTTCCGCTTTAGTGTGCATTTCAGACTTGCTCTTGGGGAAAACCTTGAAATTTGATTCAATTTCACAGCGTTACACTGGGTTAAACATCACCTTTGAAAATAAATTTTCATTAAACAACAAAAAAAGGTAATAAAAATTTCATGTCCATTGAAAGAATTACATACTATTTGCATGAGTCAGAGTTGCCACCTGGTAGCTTGAGAAACATTTTTAAGAGCTTTTGGGGGATATGGTTTCGGAGTGAATTTGTAGGGCAGGGCTAATGGCTGGACTCGATGATCCCCAGGGTCTTTTCCAGCCTGAATGATTCTATGATCTTTCACTGACAGTTCCTGTGTCAATGTACTTCAGAACAGCAACTCACTAATTGCATTTCAGTACCAAAAGAGATGCAGTCAACAGTATAGATTTTTTCTATATCAATAGTTGTTGTAGTCCAAAGGAAACTATGATGTCATAAGTTAATAATGCAAATAATAGCACTTCATCTTTCCCAGGTGTCAGCATGTGTCAACTTCTCTAATTTTTAACAATAAAAACCAATATCAGGGAAAAATCATCCTTCTCAATTCTACATCATTGGAATAAATTAAACAAACCATTAATATCTCCACAGCACGTTCTCTCATTACTCATGAAGTTTTAGTTATCAACTGTAGACATTATCTTTCCTGAAAGAAAAAGGCATTGCACACACACACTCAGAATATAACTACAGAACTACAGCTAAAAGAAAAATTGGGGAACGAGTTCTTCACCAAAGGCATAACGAGCTATGAAGAACACGGTGGAAGAATAGAAAACTCTACTTTACAAATGAAAAGCTGCAAAACAACCCCCAAGAGATGATGTACAGTAGGTAAAATTGTATGTATTTACATTGTCATGATGTGGGAATTAGATGTATACATCTATCAGTATAAATTTGACATTATTGCATTAATATTATAATAAACACAAAATAGTGATATATATCACAGAATCAAAGAACATTAGGGATTGGAAGGGACCTCGAAAGATCATCCAGTCCAATCCCCCCATCACAGCAGGATCATCTAGATCCAGTTGCACAGGAACATATCCAGGTGGGTTTTAAATATCTCCAGAGGAGAGTCCATAACCCTCCTGGGCAGCCCATTCCAGTGCTCTGTCACTCTCATCATGAAGAAGTTCCTTCTCATATTGATGGGGAACCTTCTATATTCCAGCTGACACCTATTGCCCCTTGTCTTATCACTAGATGCGACTGAGCAGAGCCTGGCACCATTCCCCTGACACCCACTCTTCACATATCCTTACTGCTTCCCAGATGAGGAAATCACCTCTATTCCTAGAATCTTTCTCATTCTAAATACTCATGACAGCTCCCAAGCCTAATTCTAATAACAAATTCTACTCCTCTACTTCTTCCCTATTTCAGCTTAATGAAGAGTTGATAATTTAGCCATGTCCTCTCTTGCACTGTCTTCCAGTGGACTAAGAGTTGGCATCTTACTGAATATATGACTATCTGCAGATTCTTCAATACATAACTATTCATATATGAACACGTAAGGAAAGCCCTTTGATACTGATAATACTGGATTTCTACACTCCTCTGTGCTCTGAAGAAAATATGACTGAACTAACAGTAGCAAACTAACAGATGAAAAATATAAAGAATGCTAAGAAGCTCTTGACAGACTGATGAATAGTGGTGTTGAAAATAATCCCATTATTATCTTTTCTTCTAATACACGGGATAGAAGGCACTAAACTTGCCAAAGTGTGAGATTTCTGTGTTTATGGTTTTAAAAAATATCAAAGAATAAAAGGCATAAGCTGTGATTTGCTGTGTTTTGTTCTATGAACTTACAAACGTAATTGGAAGTGGCTTTTGGATCAGAAGACTACACAGAGGTCAGACAGCTCTAATTGCTTCAAGCTAGGTTTGGCCTCCAACCTCTTCAGCTACGCAAATGGCAGCTTAATTTCCTGGTAGAACCATCTGCAAGCCTTAGTGAGTTTTAGATGCTATCCCAACCTAGGGGCTGTCTTTTCTTTCACTGAAATTGCATTCTATATTTTCCTGACTTCTGCTCATTACTTTTTGAGATTAAAAGGCTGTGATTGGTACTGTATTAATCTCCAAACCATCGCAGAAAGAGCAGGTCACTTAATTAAGGTGCAGGCACACTTTGCTAAGTAGTCAGAACAGGTACACGCTGACTGTCTCATGAGGAAAATAACTCAGAAAAAAATCTGTTTAAAACCTTCTGTTAGGAAACTTTTAGAATTTTGTTTTAGTATTTTAAAATTCTTAGATTATACAATAATATCAAGGTCCATTTATGCTAATGTGGTACGAAAGGAAATTGTTCTGATGTTAAACATGCATGCAGACTATAATTTCTCAATTACTTAAATAGAAAGAGAATGTTTAGCTCCACAACTCCACAGGGGTTGTGTCAGCCTAAGGACATAATTCTACTTGTGAAACACTTTATTTACGACGTAATCAAAGTCCACCTTTGAAATGAATATTGCCACGGTTAGGAAATGAGGGCAACGTTCAAACAGAATGCACACACTATTAAAAGCTAAGTTTACAAGCAGCCTAATCTTTCTGCCTGGCAAAGAACAAAGCAAGTGCTAAAAATAATATATTCACTCCACCTAAACAGTGAATCACATAAAATCGTGTAGATGGGAATGACACTGCTAACTGCTGAAAGCCCAAACTCCTACGTAGTCATTGCTGAGTGGTGCAACATTTAACAATTATAAAGCTAATGTCCATCAAGATTTCAAGCATGTTTGCATTTCCCTTATCCCTATGACAACATTAAACTGCAGGAGTTTCTTTGCAGGCATCTGAGATAGCTCAGGAAAGCTGACAAGGGAAAAAGCTTTTAAGGAACGAGTGGATGTGGTCTAGCGGTTAGACACTAGGAGAAAAGGTTGGACTCGATGACCCTAGAGGTCCTTTCCAGCCATGATGATTCTGTGATTCTGTGACACCTCAGAATACTTCATGGAAGAGACTGATAACATCAGAACAGCAAAAAGGGGGAGTAGATACCGTAATTAAGGTGACTGAACACCCATTCCTTTTGTCTCTTTGGCAGTATCTTTCCTCATGCATTGTCCTCATTAAAATCACAGTCACAATTCCATGGACATTTTTCAGTAAAATCAAGCATATTTGAAGTTTAGGGGACTGCATTTTTGATTTATTCTTTCTTCTAAGACATGTCATGGTTTGACTCCAGACAAACTCCTTCCCACCCCAGCAGGATGGGGAGACAAATGGGGAAACCAAATAAAACTTGTGTATTGAGATAAGAACAGTTTAATAGCAAAAATAAAATTAATAATAATAATAGCAATTCAAATGAATGTAGCATAGAATCATAGAAATATTAGGGATTGGAAAGGAGCTCGAAAAATCATCTAGTCCAATACCCCCCACCACAGCTGCATCACCTAGACCAAGTCATACATCACCCAATCAGTCAGAGTTAGAAGGGACCACAGGACCATCCAGTTCCAACTGAAAGAAAGGAAGAAGCAATGTGGTAGACAAGTGACTCAAATTGCCATTGCTCACCAGCTGCTAAACGATGCCCAAGCAGTGATTACCCCCCTCATGATCAAATTCCCCCCAGTTTATATACTGGATATGACATTCTGTGATACAGAATGCCACGGCTACTTTGGGTCAGCTACCCTAGCTTTTCAATAATAACGATGCCACAAAGGAAATGGGGGAGAACACCTCTGATGAGTGAGAGAATCTCAAGTACTGGTTTTAATTTGGTCTCAGATCCTGAGAGACATTCTTGTTATTTTCAGGGGTCACAAAGGAAGATCTAAGAGGCAGAAGAGAAGGGTAATTAAAGGTTTATCTGACTACAACAGCAGCTGCTCAGTTAAAGACGTCTACATGAAGCCTGGTTTTGCTCATGTTTCTCTTTCGTGGCAAGTTTGGCCAGAGAACTCTTCTTGCCTCTAGATCCAGTCTGTGGTCTCTGCTTTTTATTTGTGCTAAAACAACCGTTTGGGGGATTGCACTGTTTATGAGATTAGCAAACTGAGTTGGGTCAAATAACCTGAACATTCCTGACATTAACTGCAATTAATTTTATTCTAGGGAATCTGTCTGTGTCTACTTTGGCCATGTCAGGCAGTACCGGTGTGCCACACGTGACGTGGAACAGGAGATGAGCACTTCTCTGCTGGACTTAAGCAATGTTCCTACGAGATGAATCTGCTTCCTGCTAAACAGCACTGGCATGAATTTCACATGTGGCTTAAGGGACATCAAAGACAACAGACCCTGGAATTGGGAGAGAGGCTCTGGACATCCTTTGGCCAGGGGTGAGACAGATGACAGCAGGCCTGCGGGCTGGAGAAGCACAGAGAGCTCCTGTCTCTTATGTCAGGGTGACTTCTTACCTGTGGGCTATTACACCGAAGTATCCCCTTGCCACTTCTCATTACAAGTGGGAGAGGTAAGTACTTAATTCAAGCAGATTTAACTACCCTCTGAAGATGTCTGCATTCTTTACATAGTTAATGAGAGAGAGGTAAGTGCCTAAGTTAAAGAAAGTGAACCTGTCCTCCTAAGTCTTTAAGATGTTTACTTCTATCCATTGACTGTGTGGGAAGATTAGGTGGAGAGGATCTTGCTTCTCAGGGATAAACAACATTTCTGTAATTAAAACAAGATTGAATTACTACATTTTTATACAAAAGAAGTTATAAAAAGAGAAGCCAGAAAAGAAAAACAGCTAAAATTCCTTTGTCTATTAAATTGATGGAATTATGTGAGAAGCCACAGCGTGTTGAGATGCCACTGGAAGTTTTTCACTCTGTTATTACCTTACAAAATTACTTTAGGAAATAAATACAATGAAAACAATATCTTCTGCTAGGTAGGTTATAAATGCTTCCTTGGAGAAAACAGCTGCATGTGTGCTCGATTCAACAAGAGACTCACAAATATTTTTGAAATCTGCATATATACTGCGTTACTCTGCTTTATCACTATGACTCCCTGTCTGTACAAACAGAAAACCTATGGATCATGCAAATAAATAACCTCTACACGTATTAATTGCAGATATGAACAATTCCATCTAAACAGTAACCACTTAATTCACTGATTCAAATGGTCAGTGTATTATTGACAAAACCAGCTACAAACCAGCCTTTCACTGATTTTCTATACAGTTTCAGTGTATCACACTGGAAGAGTAACTAAATATCCATCAGTAATTTCCAACCCAAATGAAATTTGCCATGACATTCAGAAAGTATCCTCATGAATAAAACTGGAATTTATAAAGAGCCAAACTGTCTATCTGCAATGACCTTACATCTTCCTGTTAATACAGCTAAAAGTAAGTCTAAGGATTAATGGGCATCGGGTTCTCCTCAGTTGCATTTTATGATACCGAACCATTAAGCAGTCATAGGTGGGATGAACAGGCATTCCTTAACTACCTGTTTGCTTCCTTTCTGGAAGGGTTTTATGATTTCCTCATTCTCTGTATCTAAAAGTTAGTGACTAAAGAAATTCAGGATTCTGTGAAGAGCACTGCACCTTTGGGATCTCTGTTCCACTTATTAGCAAAGTTCACAGTTGTTTGTATTGAAGATGCAGGACAAATCCAGAAAAGAAAAGCTCCCCATGCTTAAGGTAGCTGCATTCCCCAAGAGATCTGTTTTTAACCAGTCATTGCCAGCAAGTTTCTAAACTAACTCATGAAAATGATTTAAACATATTTTTTTCATCTATATGATGAAAATACCTATATTTCATCTATATAACCTGAAACACTACTAGAAAACACAGAACATCAAACAATTGCTAAGAAGTCAGTGGAAGTTGGGATTTATCACAGAATTACAAAGCATTAGGGATTGGAAGGGACCTCAAAGGATCATCTAGTCCAATCCCCCTGGCACAGCAGGATCACCTGGACCAAGTCGCACAGGAACACATCCAATTGGGTTTTAAATGTCTCCAGAGGAGACTCCACTACCCCGCTGGGCAGCCCATTCCACTGCTCTGTGACCCTCACCGTGAGGAAGTTCCTTCTCATATTGATGTGGAACCTCTTATGTTCCAGCTGACCTATCCATTGTCCCTTGTCCTATCATTAGATGACACTGAAGACAGGTTTCTTCTGAGCCAGCATCACAATTTGGCTTATTTCTTAAATACCTCCACTCAGAAATATGTTTATTTTAATGCCACATGAGGAAAATTTTCAAAATTTTAATAAACTGCTCTAATATTTCAGAAGTACTTATTCTAATACTTTCCAGATAAGCATTTGTGGTCCTATCATTGGATGCCACTGAGAAGAGACTGTTTCTATCCTCCTGACACCCACCCTTCACATATTTATCAACATTAATGAGGTCAGTTCTCTCCTTTTCTCCAAGCTAAAGAGACCCAGCTCCCTCAGCCTTTCCTCATCAGGGAGATGTTCCACTCCATCATCTTTGTGGCTCTGCGCTGGAGTCTCTATGTCCTTCTTGAAAAGGAAAGCAGCAGTTCTATGTCCTTCTTGAACTGCTGCTTTCTAAATAAGCCAGAGTTATTTAACACCAAGCTTGTCACAAGTGATCTTCTAAATGCAGTAAAGAAAATCTTCCCTTGTCTCATTGATCCTCATTGGTAGAATTAGGAAAATACTTGTTTCTCACCTTGTAAAATTGTTAATTTTCTTTTGGTAACAGTAAATAAAAAAAAAAATAAAGATAGAAATGAAGCAGACACTTCTTGATGCTTATTATAAATAGTCCAAAAAGGTAGAAATCCCTCAGGCATACAAATAACTCTTCGGTGCAGCAAGTCACAGAGTACCAGATACTGCGAGATGAAAATGAAACAAGGTCCATCGTTCCCTATTTTTCAAGCTTGACTTCACGACCTCAATGACAGTCTTTGAAATCAGTCTGTGTACTGAAATAAACAAACTAGTAAAGAAAAAAGGACCGAAGAACCTGGATGGATGCTCGAGGTGGTGATCAGCACAGTTCTCATTTCAAACTTTTCAGATTTTGTTTGCAGTTGTCTGCCCTTTAACCATCTGGGGTACTTCTAGGAGACAACAAACATCACAGAGGCTCATGACGTATTTTGTTAGCAGAGAAATGGTAGGACCAAAGGATTTGGAGCTCATTTTCTCTGTGGCAAGTTTTGCCTGGTGGTATTTTGCTGTTTTGCCTGTTTTCCCATCAGCTGGACTTGAGTATTCCAGACTCCTGCCTCAAACTGACTTCAATTCCTGCCCTTTCCCCAGCTCTGTGCTTCCTTCCTCTGTGTCCATTCTCTTCCTCAGGCCAGTGTAAGCTGCACACTACCAGAAAGTGCTGGGTGTCTGCAGCGTTTTGTGAAGCAAGACAACGAAATGAAGACAGCACTTCCCACACATTAGCCTCCCAATAATGTATTCCCCGAGGTGTTTTACTGCTTTGTGAGTGCATTTCCATTGCTCTCAATGTTTGGTTTCTGGGTTTACCTTTTAATTGGTTGTGGAAGAAAGGCCAAGCTCGTGATGCAAACACCTTTTAGAGATACATTTTAAGAGGAAGGGGAAGTGAAAACAAGCTAACCTTGCCTCAAAACAAAAATGATGAGATCCACATATGTTTGTTTTGTTAAGACAGCAAACAGGAGGGATACAAACTGAAGGTTGTTGTTGCCTAGTACCAGCTCCCAGTTGCTGTTTTGTGATTCAACAGCCACTTTTCAACACAGACTTGCTTAAAATAAACCAATTGTGAAATATTGAACCGTTTACTGCACAACAAGAACTGGGTTAAAGTAGCTGGAAGTCTCCAACCGCTACCGAAAGGGCAGCCTGGCATTTGGGCAGGAAAGGGCAACTTATAACGAACACTTTCTTCTTCCATGTGCTACCTCTCTGCAAAGTCCCAAGTGACTTACCGGTACTCCCAGTCAGACTGCTCCAGCTTCCCTTATTCTTGCCATCGTTTCTTTGCCACTTTAAATCAATGAAGAGATTTCTTTCTTTCCTTTTCTTAATTACAGTTTCCTTGCCACCTTTCACCAGGGTGGGATAGTCAGTGTCAGTATGACATCCCTCCAAACTGTCTTAACTATATATATATATATATGATATAGAATGTACATAGAACATACTATTATAGTAGAACAAGTTTTCAATAGCAATTGAATGGAGAGGCTCAGTGCTTAATATAAATCCTATGCAAAGGGATGCATCATATGTTCTGATGGTTTACTGTTATTTAAATACTAGCACTAGGCTACATTTTAGTTTAACTTCACACAAAATTGGATGAATTAGATAAAATATGTTGATTCTTTGCTGTATGACAGCATCACGTGTGAAACTGAGAGGGGCTGTAGCTTTCTCATTTAAGGCTTAACTTCCCAGGTAAGTTGTGGTTCTGTTTAAAGAATATTTTAAAAGAAGGGCTTTTGATTTTTTTGTCTTTAAGGACACAGTTTCTCTTAAATCATATTGCAGGGTGGTAATTTATAACAATGCATATAGTCATTTTTATTAGGTATTGTTGACTACTGCAAAATTTATGACACTATGTAGAGTAAAACTGGAAAGTCATGTATAAAAACAGCATTAATAGACTCAGTATTTGGGAGGAGTTTAATACAGAAAGGTTATTTCATTTTTTTTAAAAACTGTCATTACCAAAGGAAGTTTTCAACGTACATTCTAAATTAAGACTGCAAGACTGCGTGACTTGATGAGTGCTGTCACCATCACAGAATCATAGAATATTAGGGATTGGAAGAGACCTCGAAAGATCATCTGGTCCAATCCCCCTGCCAGAGCAGGATCACCTAGACCAAGTCACATAGGAACATATCCAGGAGGTTTTAAAACATCATCAGAACAAAGGCTCTAACCTTGAAGACAGAAGTTTCTTGCTACATATTTAAGGAAGAACATAGTAGAATATTTAGGAAATAATATTCTTGACGAAATATTTCCCAATGAAGCTTTGTTCCTCAAACTGCTTTCCTGACCTGCCACATGGTAGAGATTGTCCTTTAAACTCAGGTACACTATAAAAGTGAACATAAAACACAGTGGAGCAACAGCAATACGGTTTGGCAAGCCTGAGCTTTTCTTTCCAGCTAAATCAATGCACCCAAAAGGATATAAACCATCTTACAGTTCTTCCGTGAACAAGCTACATGTAAGACAGCAAAATTAGACATGCAGCAAACTGCCCAAAATGTATGTAAACATAAGACAAATCCATATGCAACACTTGATAACATTGACACAGAAGCAGATGTGTTTTTAAACATCACACTGGCAATATCCCAGATTAAATAAGTGAGGAAAAATAGGAGAGATTTGATTTATGCAATTTTGATGCTGCATTGACTATTTTTATTCACTGAGACCTATGTGCCTTAAGAGAATCGTATACAGAAAAGACAAACGGCAGCAGTGTGTTACAAGCACATAAAGTCCCCAGATTTAAATGGCCCTACAAAGACATAAACAGCAGCACTGGAATGACTACCTTTACAAGGTCAAGAATGGGATGTGGAACAAAATACTGTATCAGAATTCAGACACCTGAATGCCTAGAACTTCTTAAACCCCACCTAAACGTACATAGTTCTCTGAGTGCTTCCAATCCCTAATGATTTTATGATTCTGTGATTAGGGATTGGAAGGAACCTCACAGATCATCTAGTTCCAACCACCCTGCCCTAGGGGTAGGTACACCTCTCACTAGATGTGGTTACCCACCCCGCCTTGAACACTTCCTTGGATGGATCCACAGCCTCCCTTGTCAACCTGTTCCAGTGCCCCATTACCCTCATAGTGAGGAATTTCTTCCTAAGATCCAACCTAAATCTACCCTTTTTTAGCTTGAAACCATTCCCCCTTGTCCTATCACTAGAGTCCCTTTTAAAAAGTCCCTGGCCAGATTTAATTCTATGTGGGTTTTGGCTCCCTTAACCCTCTCCCTGTGGATAATAACTCCACACTGGCCAAAAGCTACCTGTCCTCACTTCCAGCTGTGTCTAAGTTTGTCCAGGAGTTCCTTGCTCATCCACACAGGATTCCTGGCATTTTTGCTAACTTTCTTTTTGGAGAGAGGCAGTGATCCTGAGCTTGGAGGAGGTGGTCTTTGAATGTTAATCAGCTTTTTTGGTGCTCAGTCCCTCCAATGCATTCTGGTCAAGGAGGACCTTGAAGATGTCCCCCATTAGGACCAGAGCTTGTGAATGTTAAGCCAGTTCTATCTACCTACAAACAGCCTCATCCACTTGGTCTCCCTGGTCATGTGGCCTGTGGCAGACCCCCACCATAATATCTTCTGTGTTCCCTTGCTCCTTTTTACCCTGACCCATAAGCTCTCAGTCCTTTCCTCATTCACTCCCAGGTGCAGCTCCATGCACTCCTTGACAGAGGGCAACTCTCTCTTCTCATTGCCCCTCCCTGTCCTTCCTGAAGAATTTATACTCCTTCAATCCAACACTCCACCCATAGGAGTCATCCCACCATGTCTCAGTGACAGTAGGGAGAATAAATTCACAGAATCACAGAACATTAGTGATTGGAAGGGACCTCAACAGATCATCTAGTCCAATCACCCCACCACAGCAGGCTCACCTAGATCAAGTCATCTAAAGACTCTAGAAGATGCTATCTGCAATGCCTTAAAATGGTGATAGGTTCTGACTACAAAGACTGCACTCGAGTCATCCTGTCTTTGTGTCAGATGTGGACATATTAGACCACAACAGAAGAGATTTTGACATCATCCTCATTAAAATTTAACAAAGTTTAATACATCCAAACATGAGATCTCGAGGCCAGAGGCTCACATTTCACAACGGCAAGGCGCATACGGGAATACAGTGAGAAAAGCATGCTCTTCCCACACAAATCTGCAGTGTTTGAACCACCAGATTATTTTTTCAGCCAGCTTGTGTGTGAAAAACTAAAATAATTCAGATATTCTGGTAGAGACAAGTATGCTTTTTGTCAAAATATGCAAGCATTTCTTTGGCATATTTATTCAGAGAAAGCCTCTCTGGCTGCTCAAAGACACCAGTGACAAGATGTATGCATCTCCTTAGGTACTGCAGCCTGAACTCACCACCCTAGGGTCCCTTACCAGTCAGAGGATAGAAGGAGAAAGAGAGATGTCCCAGGGAATTAATCTCATAATAAAATAGATGTCAAGACTGAATCATAAGGATCAGGTTTTGGACATTCTGCTTTAAGGTATCTAAAGTTAGGCAAGATAAAACCATCCATACCTTTCCTGACACACTAGGGAAGGATGTTCTTTCAGAAGCTTTTTAGTTTTTTTAGTCTTAATTGTTTTTTTCTGCTTCCTTCTTTTTCAAAAGCTAGATGTGAGGAGGACTATGGAAGTCAACATTTCTGTGAGCTACCTGGCATTCAAATGAAACAAATTATTTTCTATAACACTTAGGTTGAGGTTAGAAGTTAACTGAAAATCCATATGAATCCAAAAGTTCAAATAAAGTCCTGTAGTGTCTTTGCTTGTTTGATACGGGTGTCACACTAAGAAAAAATGACCATAAGTAAATGCCTCTTAGAGGAAAAATGCTACCTTCAAGACAGAATCATTAAGATTGGAAAGGACCTCTAAGATCATCAAGTCCAACTTTCAACCTCCATCACATCTAGACCATGTCCCAAAGTGCCACATCTACTTGCTTTCTGAAGATCTCCGGGAATGGTGACTCCATCACCTCACCGGGCAGCCTGTTCCACTATTTAACTTTGCTTTCATTAAAGATATTTTTCCTAATTTTCAATCTGAACTTCCCCTGGCACAACTTGTGGCCATTTCTTCTTGTCATCTCAGCAGTTATTTAGGCGAAAAGCCTAACAGTGGCCTCCCTACAATCTCCTTTCAGACCGTAAAGGCTAGTAAAGGGTAATAATGTCTCCTCTCAATGTCCTCTTCTTCAGGTCAAACAACTCCAGCTCCCTCTGCCTCTCCTCCTAAACCCTGTTCTCCAATCCCCCAACCAGGTTTGTTGTTCTTCTCAGTACTGGCACAACACCTCATACTGTGGTGCCCAAAACTGGATGCAGTGGCTGAGGTGCAGCCTCACCGGTGACAAGTACAGGAAACACAATCACTTCCTTGTAAATAATGGTCTCATAAAGAAGTTATAGAAACCTCTAAACACATCCAGTCATTGTTCTGAGCAACAGTTTGGTATTTTTTCATCCTCTGTGTTCCTAACGTTTCTTACACTCACTCATCACACGTGCTGTCAAATAAATAATTCACTGATTCTGGCAACTGCCAGTTTAAAAGAAGAGCACAGAGAAAGGAGAGCCTTGCTGGTCTGCTATGGCTATGAACAAGCAGGGCAGTTGTAAGAAAAGATTCACAGATAATTGTAGTATACATTAACTCTCACAATTACTTTAGATAATGTCTTTGAGATAAAGTAAACACAAATACTGACATAATAGTTGTATATTTTTACCACTAATAAATAGTAAAATATATAATTGACTACTTCAGTTGTATGAAACCACCAAGTGCATTGCTTCCTACAACAGTGCATTACCAAAAGTCAATTTATGCTAAGGAACCTTAATTATATCTCATGGGAGCTGTGTAAAGCATGATCAGAGAAAATGTAGGTCCATACATCGTTATAAGTAAACAAATCATTACTTTAGGTAGCGAGAATCATTGAGAGTTTGAACTAAAATGGCAAGAGAAAAAAAACCATCAGCATCTCCATTTGTCTAGTGAGATAATAAAGGTTCTGTAATGCAACAGCGTCGTAAAGATGAATAAACAGCCATAAAGTTGGCCTGTACTTGTGGAAGCTTGCAGATGGTGGATGAATTCATGTCTGTCACGTTTTTATAATAAAATGACTTTTAGATGTTGCTGCCAGATGGAGCACATTTTTGTATCTTGAAGATAAATCTCCAAGAAATACAGCTTCCTTCAGTGTGTTTCCCATACTTGAAACGAAAGCAAATTCTGAGGTAGGTTTGGGAGGCTGGAGAAGATTTAAGGAAATCAGAGAACATAAATTTAACTCTCGAGGGCTTCCTTGTTATAACCCAACACAAAACCATGAAATCATCCCTGTGTTCTGTATTGTTTTGAGAAAAAACAGGAAAGACACTATACAGACTTCCACAGGAAAAGCAATGTCATCTACCAAACGCAAAATACATCCCGGGACAGTCCAGAAGATATTTTGATTGTGCTTCCAAATAGTTTGGTAAAAGTTCTGCACAGCAATTTTTGCTTCATAAAGAGTGGTAAGTATCCCACAAGATCTGATCATAAAATTACATATGCATGAAGCATTAATCATTTAACCTCTGCTGTCAATAAACATCTGTACCTATATCGCAGAAGCACCTTGCCTCTCTCCTTGGGTTAAATGACACCTCAACAGACACATTACCCAAGTTAGACCTGATGATATCAGCAGTTATATAGACCTGCTTCCTCAAACTATCAAGACAGTGTAGAATTGTTTGCTTTTCTGTGTGCTCACCCACCACACCACCCCCTCGTGCCTGGTCTTTGTTTGCAGTGCTAGCTGGTATCGCTAAGAAGCGAGTAACCCTGATAGTGATGAAGTGAACTGTATGACTCTAGGGGAGAATATTTTCCCATTCAGTGATTTCTCACAAAGTCTTATCTGATGACAAACTTGAGTTGACTTCTCTCAGACAGCCTCAAGCACTGTTTATATGCAGATAATTCTGTGTGTGAACCCATTAGGCTTTTACGACAGTTATGATCAAATATGATTGGGAAACCTTCTGGCTTACTTGGATCCATACTTACATTGTGCTTTGTGAGGTTGGAAATGTTACTTGCTATTGCTTGTAGCCAGTCAATACAGTCTTCAGCAGAGAGACACTGAATTATTCCACTGCAAACCCCATCCACAGCAATTACTTGGAACGCATTTTGCCTATAGACATGTCACAACAGATCAGGTCAGAAGAGAATTTCATCTGTTCTAGCACATCATCTCAACAATTCCTGTAGAAATGCTTTTCTTTCAACTACAACGGAGGTCAGCCAGTGAGCGCTGATAAATTGCTGTTTTTCCTGCTTTATAAATACCCGACATATTAATAAGGTCATGCTAAAAGGTCAACTCTGACTTTATTAGGTTTCCATTAAGGTATAAAAAAAATCATGAAGTAGCTTGATGGAACGCTGAGCAACACTGCGTGACTTCAGAAGCTGAACAAGTGAAGTTAGTTGATACCTAACAAAGAGTTAATATTTTTTTACTGCAAATAACAGTGAAGGGGGGCACTGGACACTATGGGCCATGACTGGACAAATTCAGTACATTTTTCTCAAAGGATTTGTTTAATTTTTTAATAGACTGTGTAGCAGCGTGCAATTCCTGTCTAGATACCTCTTGTTGAATCCTCTTGGTTATAGAATTTCAAACCCCTTCTAAAAAAGCAGAAGAATTGAAAACCTATAGGGTAGCATTAATGACTTTTCCAATGGCATCATTAATTGGATCATTAGCAAAATAGACTCGAATGCCAAAAGTCATCCAATGACAAAATCATTGACCTCCTGAGTGCCTCTATCCCAGCCTGAGATGCCCACACAATAACCTGTCATGCATTATAGACTGACTTTCCACAGCTGAGTGCTGAGCAGTCATAGAACAAAAGAAAAGTTTCAAATGCTAAAGCAGTAATAAATCTAATTTCTTCACTAAATAGCTTTCTTGGCTAACAGCCTTTGCAAGGGTCACATTTCTCTGGGCTTTCAGAACCAAAACCCCTCAACACTAATCCATATCCCAGAGGATGAGATTACTAAAAACACAGAGAACACAGAGATCCACTGCTGGCATTCTGCTGTAAATCCACCTCATTAATGACCTGTTCATGATGTAAAATTAAGTACTTTGTTCAGATTCTTTGAGAACATCTCAGGAAAATTCAGTTCTATCTTCAGTGAAAAACCCTCAGTGGTGATGGCTTCTGAAATATCCATTTTGCAAAGGGGTTTTTGTGGGTTTGGTTTTTTTACTACTCTTGAAATAATATTCTAGTCATATAGAATGTAGAGCTAGTATCTACCTCTACCATAAAAGTCTTTGCTGTATCCATGTCAAGTACAGGCTATTCCTTCAAATTAGAAGAAGCATTCAAAAACAATTAGAGTCAAGTCTTTGCTTTGAGAGCCCCAGTAAGGGAATTCACTCCCATGGAAGGACAAGGCTTACATACACTAACATGGTCACGCAGAGACAATATAATAATTATATAAATCCACCAACTAACTTAGTTTAGTGGCTTTTTTGTAAAAGCAATGATTTTTTTCTTAAAATCAAAAGACACAAACTTCTTTCAATAACTCATTCATAACTGTGTGATAGTAATTAATGTTAAATTTTTGAGGAAAAATATTTAAAGCAGATAAAGGAGCTAACATTTGTTTACTGTATTCTTTCTTTTAAATAGCTATAAATACAAATAACTATACTTCCAGAATAAAGCTCGAAATAAGTACCTACATAAAGAGTACAGACAAAACAAGCTAGTATCTCTTCCTGGAAAAACAGCTTTATTTTCAGGACTCTCCTTTCTCCCAGGGTTATAAACTGAGGAATCTAATGAAGTGTGATACAAACCTGCACAACTGAAGAAAACCCAGTATTCAGTCCTGAAGCACATGGATTTCCTACAAGCACAGTGATGTGTTCAGAGCACCAGACTGTTCCTACTGTCCTTAGGTACTCCCAAGTATCGCTACGCACAGGCTGTAAGATGCATGTCTACCTAATAAATTACTTCTGAATGTGGTCTTAAGTTTAGATTACAGTAATAATATTTTCTTGAATTAATCTACCAGCCAAAGTCCAGACTACAACACAAATGTAAAAAAAAAATCAGTTACTGAATGCATGTTTTGTATTAAATAGAATCCACAAAAAGTGGCTTAATCACTTTATCATACAGCAAAACAGTTAAGATCACATGAATTCTTATTCAGCTGCACCTCTCAGGTTCTACACCTTCTGCAACTCAACAGTTATATTTTAAACTAATGAGCTTTCCAAGGTTAACCTGAATGCCTTCTGGAATCCTATACGAATGCCCTTTAGAATGTCTCAAGTGTGCCACTAGAAAACCCAGACTCTGACTACGAGGTGTGCTGGCACACGTGATAACGATGTGGAAATGTAACATGCAGCCTCTCCAAACTCTAAAACATACAAGTTAGGTTTCTGTAGTGACAACAGCCTAACTACAGAAAATGTAATGAATTAAATTAGAGTTCAAGTTGTTTTCTTGTGTTATTTTTGACATCCTTCCCTTAATGTTGCCCTTTACAGCAGTATTCTTAGAATTCTTTACCTTTCTCTCATAACAAGCTTTGAGAGGGAGTCACATTTTAAAAGTTCACACTAATTTAAAAGACTTCTATAACTGCCTTTCTCACAACAGAAAAGCTGGTTTCTGTGCTTTTTTGAAGAAAACACTCCTTCCTTCATATGTATATTGCATTTTCGTTTCCTTTAGGTACTTTAACTTCCTCAAGTTCAAAAGCATAGAGGGATACAAGCAGAAAATCAGAAAATCATCTAATAATTATTCAAGGCTTGAGCATGAATTCAGTTTTTTTTTTTCTGCATGAATAAACTCTCAAATACATTTTATGTTAATTCAAATTTATAAAATATTGCTGCTACCTAAAATCTTTCGGTGTAACGTGTAGGTTCCCTAATGTGCACTTATAAGTGCTATCAGATTGTGTTTTATTCATGGATAAGTCCACATTTTAAAATCTTGGGTATATGAATAGTTGCATATGTCCTAATTTTCCATGTGAGCTGCTCAGTTCAATCTCTTCTCTGAAGCATACAGCAAAACAAATCTCAGGTTTGACTGTTGTAATTTAGGGCTATTTATGTTTCTTGCTCTTAATTATTTCTGTTTCAACCAGTGCTGTAGATTGAGCTAAAGGTTTTCACAGAATTTAATTCACCTGCTTCAGTGGTGGCCATCTCTGTTCCCTTCCAGATCTGCTAATAAGCCACTGCAGCCTTTGGCTTACAGCTTCACTCCCTGGGCCAACCATTGCTCCTCAACAAAGCAAGGCTCATACAGCCAAGTAAATATGAATTTGCTACTGCCAGTCAAGAGCTGCAGGCTGGTTTTAGATTCACAGTCAGCCAGTGATGAAGTGACTATTGTCTACCCTGCTTTTGTTTTGTCTCTGTGAATTGAAAACACCAAACTGAGGCTGAATCATGCTTCTCTTCCCTTTGTCTCTAGGGGAGATCACAAACCCATCCCTGGGCGCAAATGGTATCGCCTGTCCATAAGACCCACACAAGGGGTGGCAGCATGACCATAACGGCAGGGAAAAGATACTGGGGAGGTTCTTTCACAAAACAGGCTTTCCAGAAACATTAGTATAGCTTTTCTCTATTAATTAGGTAATTTTACACATGTTTGAGCAGAGAAACATCTTGCACCACGAATGCCTGATGAGCCATCAGGGTACAGCATAACATGCTCTTCCTCCCAGACTCACACATCTAGGCTGGCAAACAACAACTACACAGGAAACCCAGAGTTTCCTCACAAATTTAACATTCTTTGTTCTTATTTTAAGAGTTAGTGTTTCTGATGGGTTAGAAGTAGTAGTAATGGAGAAACATGCTCTGTGGTTGTAGACAGTTGTCCTCCCTTATGATTCTATGATTCATTCTTGACTTGTTTGCTGGAACTCACAGAATTCTTTGGGATTAGAAGTAGATTATTAGACAGAAATAGCTGATAAATTAATCCCCACAACTTCAAGGTGTTTATAACCTTTTAAGAAGAATGTTCTTGATTTTTTACTCTGTCTGCTTGGATGTTGTAGCTACTTTTTCACACTGAAATGCATAACTCTTGAAAGACAGTAATCATTTCAGAATATTGTCTCCCTTTCTGCTTTCTTGTGATTTACCAGGATAATATTAATTTAAACAATGACAACCTGTAGGCCTACATGATGCAATAAATCGAATCCCACGAGCTTTGTTTGGACAGCTTCCCCAGTGACTGTGAGAAAAAATGGCAATGGAATTCAATGATAATAAATGCAAAGTAACACATAGGGGGAAAAAATAACCTCAGCTGCACGCAAGCAACAAAGAATCTTACTGTAGCTATAAATACTGATGAAAAAATCCAAGAGGTACTACAAAATTCTACGAAAATCATCACTTTAGTGCTCAGTAACAGCCAAAAGGTTTTTACAAGGCATTAGACAAGAACAGAGAAACAATGGAAATAATCATTATGCCCTAATATACATCAAGAGGGATCTTTGCACTCCTGCTTGTCTGGTAGAAGATATATGAGAATTACAGAACAAAGAGAGAATAACAAGGATATTCAGAGCTATGGAAGGGTTTCCCTAAAAGGAGATAACAGGGGTCATTCAAGCTGGAAAACAGAAGACAGACATATGAAGTTTTAAAACCATATGTCAAGAATGCTTATTCAGCATTTCTCTTGATACAAGGGTTAGAGCTCATCCTATTCTCCTTCATGGAAACTGGCTGCCTGTGCTTGAGGGGCAGCTCTGCTATTTCATGGCTGTAGGATGTGGAAACAGGGTGATGTGAAAGAGCTTGAGTGGGGGGCCTGTCCCTGCTCTTCAACTGAGAGCTGAACGTCAGCTCAGGCTCTCATGCTTGGCCCAACCCTGCTGAAACTTGCTTTTGGCTCACCTTCCCCTGGGGCAGCCAGCCCTTGCTGCTCCCACACGGTAAGATTATAACATCCAGTGAAATCATCTGATGACAGATTTAACACAAACAAGAGAAAGCACATTTTCAAAACGTAATTACCTGGTGGGGCTCAGCAGCGTGGTGCCTTGCAAATGCTTAGGAAAAACAGCTTAAAAGTAAGTGTCTGAAGAGGAAAGCATCAGCATTTATGTAATGTGGCAATCTCACAATCTCAGGACCAGGTTTCTTCAGTCTCAGAAACATACTGACTATTTGGTGCAAGATCACACACCATCCCCACACCCCTGGTCCTGGCTGGTGTCAGAGCAGGACAAGGATTCAAGGGCACTTAGACACATCTTGATGCCAATCACTAATGTTCATGCTTCTGACATTTGTAGCAGAGGCAATAATCCCTTTCCTCTAACAAGGCCAATCCCTAAAGCTTGCGCCTGTCGACCAAGAAGTCTGAAGTTCTTTACCTGCACAGGTCTGATCCTGGAAGGTACTGGGAAAAGCGTGAATGAAGAAGTGGAATGAGCCGCAGATCACACCACCGTTTTTCCCACCTAAGTCCTGGGGATGCTGGCCATGAGGAACATGATAATGTATCCTGAAAAACATTAAAAGGTGTTTCTCCATTTAGGGCTTCATTATAAGTACTCAGAAGATTTGGAAAGTGGAAGAGGCTTCAAAGGCTTCATATTCCATTTGGCATCGTGATCCACTTGGCCAAAACCATCAGAATCAGTTTTAGCTGATTCAGCATTCAGAATCCAGGTTTTTCTCTGGAGAGATTCTGAACTTCTTCTCATTAATCTATGAGACAGCAAACTGCTTGGTGGAAGCATGAGGAACAGGATTTAAAATGTTAAGTAAAATGGATTGTGTTCTTTTTCTGAAATGAATACAACAGCCATTAACAGAAGTGAGTATTTCCTACGTATCATGCTGTCAGCTACCAACTTTGTGCCGGCTTCCTGAATTAACTTCATCTCTGCACAACCATAATTCAACAGTTTCCTGTTTCTTATCAACGATCTGTACCAATACATTATGAAAGAACAATAACACAAGCCAGAAGTTTAACCAGTGAAGTCTACAGAACAATGCTTACGCTCATGGTTCCTTAAAGTGTCCATAATAATTGTGCTCTATATTTATTCAGTATCATTTTCATCTATCACAAAGTCAAACATGAAGCAAAAACACTTTTAGAACTGCATAAAACAGTGGAAAATTGGCATTTCCTGGCTAAGGCAATTGTAAAAAGCTCCTTGTTGCACTTTACGGTATCACAGTATCACAGTAATGACAAGGTTGGAAAAGACCTTAAAGATCATCCAGTCCAACCTAAATCCAAAAAAACCCAGTAATCCTAACATCTAAGCATCTTTACTAAAAATCTGATCAGACATCTTTACTTTAACAGCATCTTTACTAAAAATCTAATCAGACATCTGCAGCATTCAATCTTATAGAGACTCTACCCCATAATTCTGCCAGACAGGTTTAAGTGTCAATTACGAAAAGTGATTTACACTCTCGTCCTAAAAATGAGTAAAAAACATGAGCCTAAATCATTCTTTGCCAAAAGTTTTAGAATATAAGTTACACAGAAAGTATGGGATAATATCCTGAAAAAGGTTTTCTGAATATATAGATATATTATTAGAGATATATGGATTATCTACAGGTTGGACTTGATGATCTATGAGGTCTCTTCCGACCTTGGTAATACTGTGATACTGTGATCTATAGACATCTTTATATAGATACTATTCTAGATATATTTTCATTTTAAGAATTTTAAACCCTATGCTGGAGAAAAAATTCTAGAAGAAAACATTCTCACAAAATCTGAATTGCCCAGATAAAAACAGTAATCACATCTGTCAAAGCACAGTGGTCACTTTGTGATAGTTTAATTCCTAACAATAGTATCTGACAACTTCTTGTGCCCACTACAAAACAGTCTATCTCCAATGAGAATCAGAGATTGCTGCCTTTTATTAGCTGTTATAGGGTTATAATTCTCCTGTGGAATTCCATCAAAGAAATAGAAGCTCTTACTGTGTTGTTGGGATGGTAGTTGAGATGCAAACCGCTGTCACACAGGGGAGATGATGTGCCACTGCTCTGGTCACTGGGGGCACCTGATGCAAACAACAGATACACAAAAACATCTTCATCAATCAATAATGCTTTAATTCAGATTTGTATGTCTACATGTAAGGATTCAGCTACCCACGCTAGCTTTGATCTAACATGCATCTAACTTCCCCATTCAGCCAGTGCTTGTTTTTTCAGTTTGAGTCAAGTGTCTTTTTCAGCTGCATGGAAGCTCAAGAACTACTCTCCTGGTGAATTGGTTTAAAAAGCAAGTAATCCATTTGAAAAGAAAAATAAATGAAACAAAGCTTTCTGTAAATATGATAATAAAAGAAAATGTGTACCTCCTAGTTTGGTTTTTCACTTGAAGGAAGTAGTCAGACAGGGCTTTTGTTAGTCTCGAAAGGTACAGTTCTAATTGATTACAGTGCTACACAGAGTCACAGAACATTGGGGATTGGAAGGGACCTCTAAAGACCATCTAGTCCAATCCCCCTGACACATCAGGATCACCTAGACCAAGTCGCACAGGAACACATCCAGGCAGGTTTTCAACATCTCCAGAGGAGACTCCACAACAACCCTGGGCAGTCCCTTCCAGTGCTCTGTCAACCTCACTGGAAAGAAGTTTCTTCTCACAATCACGTGGAACATCCTATGTTCCAGCTGACACCCATTGCCCGTTCTCCTATCATTAGATGAGATTGAGCAAAGCCTGGTTCCATCCTCCTGACACCCACTGTTCACATATTTATATACCACAAGGGTAGCACGACCCTTGTGCAGATGCGTGTGTGTGCCCTTTGGTGCCACTAACTCTCATAAAAGGGCCAAATACATTTTCATTTAAGAATATGGTGCTCTAAATTTGCTCTTGTCTCTCTAAAATGTAATCACCTAGGTAAAAGCCAAAGACAGTATTTCAAAAACTGGTATAAAATACTCTCTCATAATTAATTCCTCCTAACTTAGAATCAAAGGCTAAAAACACTGAAAAAAAGTTATTGGTTTGCTGCCTAAAAATCAAGCACTTCAGGTCACCCTCTTAGGAGCAAGAAGCAGAAAGAAAGCGGTGGTGACAAAAGGCACAGGCTGACAAATAAAAGTGCTTGGATGTGCTGCAACTGTCTATAATTACACACCCACAGTTGCAATTTAATATAATTAAAGGAAGGCAGCTGTCTCCATATGAGTCTCACTGGACTAGTTTACTTAAAATTTGGTTGGACTTAAACAAAATACTAATCATCTCAGAATAATTTACCTTTAGGTAGACAGACACTTCCAATCAAAGCCTCTGAATTTTAAATGGTGAAGTTAAGAACCTCTGAATATACACCCACAACCTCATTTTCACTTTCACAAGATAAAACTCTTTAAAATCAAAAGGCTACCTGATGGTGCCAGGAAAACTGCTTTTAAATACTCTGCATCAGGATGTGAGCAAACAAATGTAATTCAGCATTTATGTGCAATTTTGCTGATTTACACCAGCCAAATGCCTGGTGATGTGTTCTTCAAGGAAGGACAGTGAATCACAGAATCAGAGAATATCAGGGATTGGAAGGGACCTCGAAATATCATCTAGTCCAATCCCCCTGCCACAGCAGGACCACCTAGACCAAGCCCCACAAGATATTAGAAGAAAACAAGGCTGCATGAGCATCTAGTATTCAGGCAGCAACGTTGATCAAAAAAGCTGCTGCCAGTCACCCCAATGACTCCTACCAGTAGGAGCAGGAAGGTGATTGTGCCCCTATACTCGGCACTTGTGAGACCGCATCTCGAGTACTGTGTCCAGTTTTGGTCACCACAGTACAGGAAGGACATTGAGGTGCTGGAATGAGTTCAAAGAAGGGCAACCAAGTTGGTGAAGGGGCTGGAGGGCATGCCCTATGAGGAGAGGCTGAGGGAGCTGGTGTTGTTTAGTCTGGAGAAGAGAACACTGAGAGGAGACCTTATTGCCCTCTACAACTACCTTAAAGGAGGTTGTAGCAAGGCTGGTGCTGGTCTCTCCTCTCCAACTAGTGATGATAGGACGAGGGGAAATGGCCTCAAGTTGCATCAGGGAAGGGTTAGACTGGATGTTAGAAAGAAATTCTTTACTGAGAGGGTGGTTAGGTGCTGGAATGGATTGCCCAGGGAGGTGGTGATGTCACCAACCCTGGAGGTGTTTAAGGAACGGGTGGATGCGGCACTTGGGGATATGGTCTAGAGGTTAGACACTAGGAGAAAGGGCTGGACTTGATGACCCTGGAGGTCCTTTCCAGCCATGATGATTCTATGATTCTATGATTAATGCACAGCAGCTTTGGAAGCTGCAAACGTTCACAGGCATTGAATTTTCTTTTGGCCAAGTGCTAAAGACTTACACGCACAGTCCTCATTCAGCGGCAGTTTGAGAAAAGCAGGTGCTCTTTTCAGAAAGGACACTGTTAGGGTCACTTCTTCCCCTGCATTGCGAAGGACCTGAACCTGGAAGAGAAACACACACAGGACACCTTGAAATCAATGTGTGAACACAGTGCATCAGCAAATGTGAGCAACACCACACAGCTTTCACACACCAGAAGAGAAGTGCTTGGCACCTTAATGCAATGACAATATTTGAAAGAGAAGGAAGATTTAAGGCTTGCTTTATGCTTATTTGCTATGTGCTATCACACATGCAGGTGATGAGGAGGGAGCCATTCTCTTCCTACAACAGCACCAGCTTTTCACAGTGCTACTGCACAGCTAGCTTCCCGACACTGTTCAGCTGTGCACTTCCTTCTGGCGTCATTCACACTAGCACATACGTGTTAAAAATAATGCACTTTTCTTTACCCCCCCGAGGTTGTCTCATAAATCTCCAACCAAAACAACAGCAGCAGTTTCCACAGCTGTACCATGATCCTATGTGTAAATCTCTCCAACGACCAGAGTTAAATTTAGCTGAAGCACTCCAGCACGGATGAGAAACCTAATGTACCTCACAGCCACAGAGGAAAAGAACCTATTTTAAGCCTTAAGTTTTAGCTAAGTGCAAACTTGAATTTTGCCAAAAGGAAAGCACAACTCACCTGTTCACCTGTGAATGATTTTGGCCTTCTATACTCTCATGATCACTCCTGTGGCTGCTCATGCCTTTAGGTTTTTGTGTGGTACCCCAACAGACACCTCAAAACACACAGCAGAGAAAGGAACCACAGGCACCTCCCCAGAGCAGCACAAAGGAGGCATAAAAGCAGCTGAACCAAATGCTGTGCTGAACAGTGCACGGATGGCATGTGAATCAAGAAGCATTGGGTCACACAATGCCACTTCAGAGGACAGCTCCTTCCTCTTCCTCTGGCTCTGTAACTCCCAATACTTCTCAAAGGTTGATTTACTTTGGGTTTACGAAGACAGAAGACT
The DNA here is from genome assembly GCA_013400115.1 of Rhinopomastus cyanomelas. Taxonomy (NCBI): domain Eukaryota; kingdom Metazoa; phylum Chordata; class Aves; order Bucerotiformes; family Rhinopomastidae; genus Rhinopomastus; species Rhinopomastus cyanomelas. The sequence goes on along the minus strand of VXBP01005376.1, from coordinate 199,799 downwards.
CCATCCTGCCTTTATCTGAGTGGCTGCAACAAACGTGCGTAGAAGAGCTCACTGGGAGCTCGCTGCTCTACTCTGGGAGCTGCTACACGGTGACATTATTAAACGAGTATTTTAAAGACTGTTCCCTTCCTGCTGAGCTTCCATGGTAGCTGGACAACCCCTCTGTCATGCTGCTGCTCATGAGAAATCCCTGCCAATAATTTATCGACGATTGTTATTCTTGGATCTATGCCTGTTGGCAACCTACCCACATGTTTAGTGACCTGCATGCATGTAGTTATATGCAGGGGCACTGTCACATGGAATCACTGCATTAGAGATCACAGAATCATAGAACCATCATGGCTGGAATGGACCTCTAGGGTCATCGAGTCTAATCTTTTCTCCTAGTGTCTCACTGCTAGACCATATCCCTAAGCACCGCATCCACCTACTCCAACCTCCCTGTTATGAGCAGAGACACTTCTCAACTAGACTTGATTGCTCAAGGCCTTATAGAGGGCACCCATAACCTCTCCAGCAATGTATTCCAGAGTCTCTCCACCCTTGCACTGAAGGATTTCTTCTTCAGATCTAGTGTAAATCATTCTATTTCAGTTTGAAACCATTTTCCCTTGTCCTATGACTAGACTCCCTTGTGAAAAGTCCCTCTGTCCTTCCTGTAGGTTTTTGTAAGGTATTGGAAAGCAGCTGTAAGGTCCCCCATGGAGAACTTATATTCCCCAGGCTGGACAACCCCAGCTCCCTCAGCCTATCTTCTTGTTGCCTTTGCCTTTAAACACAACAGTTCATGCTTCACACTGGCTGCTACTGAGTAGTGACAGTCTGATGACAGAATATTTGATTTGATTCATTATCTGAATCCCACTCCGGGATTTTAGCCTCTTTTTTTCCCAAGTAGCACAGTAGTTGTCAATGTACAAACTGCAGTCTAGTCTGCATTTATGTTGTGTGGGCAAATAAACACAGACACATCACAGTGCATTCCAACAACTCAAAATGCATGCCAGAAGCATCATCTGTGACATCTAGAACATTCTATGATTAAATAGAATAAAACTAAAATAGTCTTGTTAAAATTAGCTATTTTCTTGATGAATGTCTATTCCACAATTAAAGGCTTTATTTAAAAAGGAAAGTGGCTATTTTAAGAAATTATACTTCTATAATAAACGTACAATAAATTTGCCAGAGAAAATGGTAGGAACAAATAATTCTTACAAGCCCTGGTATAGAATTATAGACTTGTCCTGTTGTGTAGAAATGGTTTAAAAAAAAATAAGTATTAATAAAATGTAGCTGTATAAAACAGCTGTAATGAACTGAAAACCTCTTAATTGAGAAGCCATTTTGAAATTTACACCAAATAAAAACATTTTAAACATTTGCAGCAACTTTGTAAGAATTAATTATTTAAAAATAAGTAATTAAAAATGAGTAATTAATTACTTTCTAAGAATGAATTACTTTTTTATCAAAAAATAAGAGTTTGGTGAAGATGAGACAAATTCACGATGCAAATTGCACAGAATATTTGCCTGACAAGAATTCAATTCAGTAGTAGAGCTAACATTTCCAAAGTCTAACAGGACTGTATTTCACCACTGTAAGCCATCAAAAATCTCCTTCAGGAAAGATCTGTATGTCTGTGCATTTGAGCTCACAATTTCTAAAGCAGTTCAGATTGCAGGAAGGGCATCATCAGGCACCATTAAAAAGATATGGTTATTCTCTGTATCATTAAAAGCTAATAATCTGTTTTATTTCCAAAAGCTAGTAACTATTGCTGTTACTTCTTGATCTAGTTTTATTTTTTTTTATTTAAATATTGAGCAACACTAGATTTGGATTTGTTGGTGCAGTGCCTAATGAATTTGCTCCCTGATGGAAGAAATGATGACAATGGTAAATCTTAACACCTCGTCAAAATTATGGCCACATATTAAAATTCTGCTAGTTTTTTGGAAATCATATATATGACTATATGAAAAGAACTGCACCAACAGAAACATTAAATACAGGCAATATACTTTATTATGCAGAGCATAAGCTTGCTAGCAGTGGAATAAAGAATTAATTTACGTCTACCACAAACTGCCCTACATAAAGTTAAGATACTCAAAAGTGAATGAGAGAGGCAAAACCAGCAGTAGTGCTTGTCTGGATCAGTAACTGTGTGAAATAGTGAAATTAGGAGAGCCAGTGTTTCTGGAGTGACAGTGTCTGTATTTCCATTAAATTGCTGTAATGACTGCAAGGGGGTAATTTCAAGAAGTGAATTACACAATGATGTGTGGTATTACTGAACCACCTCTCCACATAATAGCAATAGTTTGAATTTTTAATAATGTCTGCAATGATACTGCTGTTTAATTTTATAAGTCTCAGAGTTCCAGAAAATATCTGAGCCTATGCTCAAGTCTCAATATATTCAGGAAAGAACTGAAGCATAAAGTTCCTCTGAATTCCCTAAGTATTCTTTCCTGAATGAGATTGTAAATCCCCTCTTAGATTAGCAATCACATTTAGCCACTGATATAAGGAAGCTGACAGGTAGAATTGTGTGGAGGGATGTGTTCTGAAACGTAGTTTTGCTTTACCAGGGAAAGAGGAACGTGAGCACTTTGAGACTGGCTGAGAAGAATATGGGGGGGGGGGGGAGTAGAAGAAAAGTGCCTGGTTGCCAACCCTGAGGTACAGATCAAGAGAAGAGAACAACTAATCTTCAAACAGCAGAGCTAGGTGGATAACAAAACGTTCATGGTTATTTTCCCCGGCTTGGATCTGTAACAGCTTGGCACTCTTGCCAGGAAGGTAAAGTTACTGTGAAAAAGGTCTTCAGTGTCAGTCCAAGAGACCGCACCTGAGGCCCCCGAGACCAACTGTGCAGATGCAAACAGAATGATAACAATTAATTTTAATACCCCCTCTTGTTTATGCACATGTATGAAAAGATTTTATATAACCTGATGAAATCTGCATTTTGGTGCACATATTTATGGAGGCACGAGCCCTGTGCACCTGCCGGCGATAATAAATTACCTCCTCAAAAACCCTAACCAAGGTTCTTGGGTCTTTCCGCAGGTCACCACCAATAGAGTTCTAAAGATTCAAATCAGAAGACTTAGTCCCCAAGACCTGTGTTGTCCTGATCTAGGACAAATTCCACATTTTAGTGTGCTTTAAATTCAGATTCTGTTCTTTGATGAATGCCTTGAACTACAAACACTTGGGAAAAACCCAAATAACAGAACGAAACTAAAAGGAAAAAGTAGAAAACACCTTCCTAGCCATTGTGCAATTACACAATACACAGGTATGAAGGCCATCAGCAGGTGTCACAACTTACATTTCAGTACAATCACACACAGGCCCAAAGCTCAGAGGCTCCATGCATGAACACAACTGTCTCGTGCTATGTTTGTCTTACAAAAATCAACTTTATTACTCAGTAAAAGTCATGTAGTTAGTACAGAATACTTGCAGAGAAAATTCATCACTGTGTGGGAGTTTTTCATTCCTATGATCTAATATTTATCACAGCATATGCCAGTAATGAAAGTTAACCAACAAACATAGTAGTAATCACTATCCACGTTGTATGTTGGGTGGGTTTTTTTTGCTTCAGAAGATTTCTCTTACTGAAACATGAGAGAGCAACTGGGATGTACTGAGTTCTGTTCAGGGGTGCATGAAGAGAGAGTTGAGAGTTTCTGTGTGTGGATTAAAGGGCAGGCTGGCAGGGGTGACACTGTTGTGGGTGTCTATTGCAGGCCACCAGATCAGGACGAGGAAGCTAATGAGGTCTTCTACAGGCAGCTGACAGCAGCCTCATAGTTACAGGCTCTTGTTCTCATGGGGGCTTTTAACTACCCAGATATTTGCTGGAAGACCTACTCAGCCAGCCATCCACTGTCCAGGAGGTTCCCCCAGTGCATTGGTGACAACTTTCTGATGCAAATGATAGGGGAACCCACTAGGAGAGGACCACTGCTGGATCTTGTACTCACCAATAAGGCAGGTCTGGTTGAAGCAGTGAAGGTTGAGGGCAGCCTTGGTTGCAGCGACCATGAGATGGTGGAGTTCAGGATCTCATGTGGCAGGAACAGAACATCTAGCAGAATCACAGCCCTGGACTTCAGGAGGGCCAAATTTGGCCTTTTCAAGCAATTGCTAAGGGAAATCCCACAGGACCCCAGCAGACTGTGCTGCATTCAGCGAGACCTGGACAGGCTGGAGAGGAGGTGTAGCGTCTTGCATCTGGGCAAGAGCAACCCCAGGGACCAGCACAGGTTGGGGACTGACCTGTTGCAGAGTAGTNGGTTTTTTTTGCTTCAGAAGATTTCTCTTACTGAAACATGAGAGAGCAACTGGGATGTACTGAGTTCTGTTCAGGGGTGCATGAAGAGAGAGTTGAGAGTTTCTGTGTGTGGATTAAAGGGCAGGCTGGCAGGGGTGACACTGTTGTGGGTGTCTATTGCAGGCCACCAGATCAGGACGAGGAAGCTAATGAGGTCTTCTACAGGCAGCTGACAGCAGCCTCATAGTTACAGGCNTCTGCCTGGGGAGACCACATCTGGAATTTTGTGTCTAATTCTGGCCCCTCAGTTCAAGAGAGACACAGAACTGCTGGAGAGAGCCCAGAGCAGAGCCACAAGGATGATGAAGGAAATAGAACATCTCCCTGATGAGGAAAGGCTGAGGAAACTGGGTCTTTTGAGCATAGGAAAAAGGAGACTGACGGGTGACCTCATTAATGTCTATAAATATGTGAAGGGTGGGTGTCAGGAGGATGTCATCTAGTAATATGACAGGGGGCAAAAATTCTCTTGATTCCAAGTGACACCACTCCTTTAAGCCACTAGACTGAAAGGTGGTTACTCGGATGGCCAACATCATACCAGTTATCTAACAGCTATCAGGCTTCCTTCACTGATTCTTGGCCTACCTGTTTTCACATGCTTGTGCATTTTAGACACAGAGGATCCAGAACGTGCATCCTCAAGATTCCTGTATAAAACACTACCAGAAAACGTAGTGATCCACCTTTAAAAATAGATGGTTCCATCATGTTATAAGCCTACATGCAAAATAGGCTATTTATTTTATCTGGTGCTAAGAGATGGCTACAGAGTTAACTGCGTAGGAAATGACTAAAATAATCAGATGTAAGCAACATGAATAAGTTTAATGAGGAGGTGGGAGAAAGATTAATTTCACAAACAATTTGCTTGAAACATAATTAACTCACAGCAAAAAAGAATCCATCAGGCAACAGAGGACCTAATACGTAGGGGTGGCATTTATTAATGATGCTAATGAAGCAAGAGCAGAGAAATGTTGAAAAGTTTTATGATCTCTTTTTTTTCCCCCTTAGGTCTTTGCATGAATTACCTCAGGAAGATGGTGCCTATCAGCAAACTCTGGAGTCTCTGACCATAGTTCATTGAGGACGTCATTGTTCCCTGACCTGAAGCATTTTATACCATATTCTGACAAAGGAAATGTATTAATTCCCTATATAAATTCCACCTCTAATGATTTACTATGATTTATTAGTATATTCTTTGATTCACCTAAGCTAAGCATGTCCAGTTACTCATGACAAGAAAATCACTATGAAACCAAAAAACAGTATTTCAAAGAAGTAGAAGATTCCAGTCCAAACCCTTCCCAAGACTTTGAGTTTTTTCAGTGCATCTGTATTTAACAGATTCAGAACTTTCTGTGGTTTTTTTCACATTACAGAATCACAGAATCACTCTGGTTGGAAAAGACCCTTGGGATCATCCAGTCCAAGACCCCTGGGATCATCAAGTCCAACATCTACCATACCTTACAAGTTCACCCCTAAATCACTTCCCTCAACACCTCATTCAAACGATATTTAAACACATCCAGGGGTGGTGACTCAGCCACCTCCCTGGGAAACCCATTCCAGTGCCTGACCACTTTTTCGTGAATTTTTTCTCCTAATATCTAGTCTAAACCTACCTTGTTGTAACTTCAACCCATTCCCTCTTGTTCTATCACTAACTGCTTGTGAGAAGAGACCAACACCAACCTCTCCACAACATCCTTTCAGATAGTTGTAGAGAGTGATAAGGTCTCCTCTCAGTTTCCTCTTCTTCAAACTTAAGAATCAGATTGTTACAGGTTGGAAGTGACCTCAAAAGATCACCTAAGTCCAACCCCTCCTGCTAGAGCAGGATAAACCTACATTACCTGGTATAACCTGACTGTCTGAAGACATGGTGTCTTACATGGGACTCAAAACCCACAACCCTGGACTATTCAGAGCCCTACGCTCTACCAACTGAGCCAACCAGTACCCCAGCTCTTTCAGCCTTTCCACGTAATCTTTATTCTCCAGGCCCTTCACCAGAGTAGTTGCCCTCCTCTGCACTGCTCCAGCACCTCCACATCTTTTGGTGCCCAAAACTGGACACAATACTCAAGATGTGGCCTCACTTCTAGGATTACTCAGCTGCGCTAACCAATCCAAGTAGTTGCAGTCTTAAGAAGTCTTCTACTGTCACAGCTGTTACACTTTTTGAATGTTACTTTACGTTCTGCTTCTAGGCACCTACTATCTTCCAGAGCTAATTCATGAACAGATATTTCTGTAGTGAGGTATTTAATGAAATAAAAAAAAACTGGCTAAGAAGAATGAGGCAAATTCCCTAATAAAGCTGAAAACATTGAAAAATCAGTAGAACTGTTCCTAGTGAGGTGGAAACTAAAGACCATTTATTCCACAATTTTTTAAAGATACGAGATAAGAATCTTTAATTCTTTTGAACATGATTTTAAGACTTTTTCTAATAGTCACTGACTATTCTGCAAGGCTGATAAATCACCACCATGTATTTAGGTGAACCACTCATCAGTGAAATATTATAAATCTGTAGGTCTAATTCTGGTTTCTACTAGTTGTATTAACACAATTATTTCATCTTCTAACAATGCTACAGACTGCCGTGCGGATCCAATACTGACTGAAGCCACTTTTGGAGTAACGTGCCATCCTCTCAATAAACAAAACAGAACTCCCACTGAAATGGAAGAAGCGTTTACAGCGCTGCTGTAAGAGCATCTACTGATTCCCACGCAGCTTTGCCAAGAGGTTGCAAAGCATACTGCGTGCACGAGCGCGTGCAGCCAGATGAATGATCTATTCCACCAGTCTGCAGAGCATTTCTAATTTAAGACACAAGGTTTTGGGGAATTCATAATAATTGTGAACCAACTGTGATAGTAGGCTGTGATGAGATTGTGGTGGGTTTTAGTTCCTTTCAACTACGTGTTAGGGATACTATTTGAAAAAAGCTGTAAACGTCTGTAGAATATTAAGGAACCTCCAGAGGCTGTGCACAGTTACCTAAAAGGATCCATGACATTAAAACTTAAAGCTTTGATTTTGTTTTTTTTTAAGACAAATCTCAGAGATATTTTAATATACAGATGATATAGATAATATGTAGAGCATTTTAGTGACATTACTCTTTATTACTTAAGCAAATAGTATACCTTTAGTGGGTTTTAGTCCAATAAAATATAAAACAATAAGTCAGAACTATAATTTACTAATCATCTGTAGGTTTTGAAAGAATTATTGATATTGCTATTCTCTAACAAGAATTTCACAAAGCAAAGGGTGGATAAAACCATCTTTACATAAAAAGGAAAAGCTTAATGAGACTTTCTCTTGGACAGACGAAAGAAAGAAGATTACTTAGGGTGTAGTATTCTACAATATTAACCCTACTAAGCATTCCATCGTTTCCCTGACAGATATTTAAGCAACCACTTGATTACCATTCAGTGAATCTGCAAAAAGAGAGGACATACCAGAATGACACTTGATGTTGGGTAGAGGCCAGAGCTTTAGCCACTAAATTACTAACAAAACAAATGGGAAAATGAAGACGACAGGCAATAATATCAATATATCTTCTATCGGAGGTTAAGATTTTGCTTGCAGATATTATGGAATACAGAGCAATATCAATTATTTATTACTCTAGGAAAAAATAAGCAGTGTACAAGCTATCCAGCAGTGTATGACAACATGAGAGATCCTGCCCAATAATCTTAAAATGAAATGGGAAAAAAAGTGTTATGTTGTGGGGCCCCTCCAAGAAAACAGCTATATTTCAGCAATTGGCCAGGAAAATCTTAGAAGCAAAACTGAGTGACTTAGGAGTCTCCATCCTCTGTATGAAAGTTACAGAAAATAGTCAGCATAATGAAAAAGATTGAAGACAACTGTGTAACATGAAGAAAAATAAAATAACATTGGTTATATTGACAGAATAATCCAAATCATTCTGTATTCATCTGCCTGATTCCTAAAGTACCCAGCTACAATGGGAAGAAACATCATTATAAAATGTTTTATGAATATATACATTTTCTTTGGCTATAAAAGACAAAGGAACTTCTGCCTTTTCAACCAAAACTTTATAAAAAAAATTCAGAAGCAAAAATCAAAACAAAGTTGAAAATCACAGAATCAAAGAACATTAGGGATTGGAAGGGACCTCAAAAGATCATTCAGCCCAATCCCCCTGCCACAGCAGGATCACCTAGATCCAGTTGCACAGGAACACATTCAAGCAGGTTTTAAATATCTCCAGAGAAGGAGACTCCACAAAATGGAGATGGTGTTTTAGTCCTGTAACAGCAAGTGAACTATATCTTGGAATTAAGGTCTCCAAATTTTGCAGGTAATATCTGCTCCCCAAAAGGAGGAAATATTTCCAGTCAAACTGTTAGTTTAAAGCATTTGGAGTTCCTTCATTTCACTGTTGATCATACTGCTCTTTGGTCTTTTTTAACCATTATAGCAGTGAACTTTGGGTCTGAATTTGGGTCTGAATTTTCCAGCTTTGGATAGGAACAAAGCAGCTCCCAGATTAATGATACAAGGAACTGCTTCAGTCAAACTGTTCCCCCATGCCAAATACATGAAGAGTGAAAGCCATGCAGTTGCCACAGAATTGTGAAAGACATTCAGAATTCATGAAAAGAGATAGGTCTAAGATGGATGAAAACATGGCATGAATATTTTTGTCTGACTAAACAGAGCCCCAGTTCTGGAGGAAAGAACATGAAGTTCAGTCCGAGAATGAGAGTTTGCTCACATTAATCCCATTGCTAGGCTGGGGTCAAACACACAGCTAGTGGCAAATTTCACATTTACATATTCAATATAAAATTTGCTGTTGGCAAATATGACCTTAACATTTACTTTTCATGAATAGTCACACTAATCAAGCACCAGCATCTAAATGTTCATGAAAAATGAATACAAAATGGTCCTAAAGAGCTTGAAATCAAATTTTAATTTGAAATTTGAATAAATATTGATGTACAAGCCTATTTCTACTTGCTCAGTTATAAATATTACTGAATTCAAAATGACATAAAAATAATTCCTGGACAAATTTGATTTGAAGTGATGTTTTAGAACAATATAAACTGCTAACTGTTCTATGCTTCTTGGCAGCTCAGTATCTAATCTCTAAGAAAGATGTTTTAGCACTTAGTGAATAATATGTTTAAAGGGATGTGCCCAGTGGTAGAAGTTTTCAGCTGACAAATACGTAAGAAGACATTTCATGCCAAAATGCAGTGGCAGGTTTTCTGCTGCAGGAGACTTGTACTGCATCTAGCTGAAGTCGATAAAATTACTTTGTTCTTCCTATGTTTTTGTGAAAAAGAAACTCCAAAATATAGTTAAATACTCACTTTCATGCTTTTAGGCAAATATTTGGCTGGACTAGGATCCAATGCATTTATCTTGTAATAAGAAATTTACATGAATAATATAGTGTCAATATTTCAAGGATTATTTTCAATAACATTCACATTTTAAGGATTGAGGCAAAGATGGATGTGGAGGTACTTGCACTGGATATTAATTAAGTGCAAGGCATTTATAGATATTTTGGAAAGAAAAGAAATTAACATACGATTCCATAGCTATCATGTACTTCAGCAAAACAGTGAAATGCAGGTTTAATCATGCAGTCTTCATGACTTCAAAGTCAAGCATAAATCTAATATATTCAAGTGAAATGATCGAGCTACTTATCCTAATAAAATTGCAAAGTTTATTTTACCTTATTTTCCTAATTAGGCAACAACCTTACTGAAGTTCACTGTTTCCATTTGTACTGTAATTCATTTGCCATTTAATTGCCATTTCAGAGTCAAAGGCATAATTTATAGACTGTTAGCATCAACAAAACTAATAACAAAAAGCTTCACAAAATTGTGTTACTCTGCATCCAGTTCTGCAGTCCCCAACAAAAGGAGGATGTGGACCTGGGGAGGTCACAAAAGTGACCAGAGAACTGGAGCATCTCTCTTATGAAGGTAGGCTGAGGAGTTGGGCTTGTTCAGCCTCAAGAGAGGACTCCAGAGGGACCTTATAGCAACTTTCAGTACTTGAGAGGGGTCTGTCAGAAGGCTGAGGAGGAACTCTTCAATATGGTAGGTAATGAACAATAGGACAAGGTTTTAAGCTAGAAATGGTAGATTTAGGCTGGACGTGAGGAAAAAGTTCTTCAATCTGAGGGAACAGGTTGCCTAGAGAGGTGGTGGAGGCCTCATTATATTGCTCATTGCTCATATATACCTTTGCTTTATGTTTGGACTAAAAAGGGAGGTAAGGGCTCTAGATACATTCGTTTCCAGACCACAAACATATTCACTTCCAGCTTTGTGAGTAATCACAGCCATTGTGAGCCCTTAAAAGACTAGGCTCATGGATTGACCAGTTAAGTATTGTTGGACCAGACAGAAGCCTAAACTCACAGGTCTGTTTATCTTAATTTCAGCTTTTAAAAAGTCTTGTAAAATGTCAAGGACAGTCTGCTGGAATTGTAATAATAAATCCAGACTAGAAAGAGCATAAACTCATGTAAATTGACAGGTATATTGAACTGTCCTTACCTCTACATTGAAGTTCATGCTGCAATTTTGGAGTTAAAATTGTCAGAATGATGTTGAGTGATACCGAAGAGAATTCCTAGATTACTTCTTTTCCTCAACCTCATCCCATTCTGATACACAGAATCCAGACTGAGTATATTGATTTTATCATAAGAGAGCACTAAGAATGAAGGGATTCATTAGGGATTGGAAGGGACCTCAGAAGATATCCAGTCCAATCCCCCTGCCAGAGCTGGATCACCTATACCAAGTCACACAGGAACATGTCCCTGTCTATCCATTCTCTTGATTCGAGCTTCAACTTGTAGCATATTTCTTGGGACTAGATGATCTTTCGAGGTCCCTTCCCATCTGTAATGATTCTATGATACGGGATCTGTACATCACCAAATACTATACCACCGGGTCTAATAACTATTGCAAGACAATAAAGACAACAAAGGAGTGCCCACAAGTGTTAAATCAACCCACTTCACTGTATTGACATGTAAGAGTCGAATGAGGTGTCATGGTTTTAAGATAGAAAAAGGTAGATTTAGGCTGGACATTAGGAAAATGTTCTTTAATCTGAAGGTGGTGGATCTATGGAACAGGTTGCCTAGAGGGTGCTAGATGCCTCATTCCTGGAGCCATTCAAAGGCAGCCTTGATGGGGCTCTGAACAATCAGTTCTAATTAGAGATGTCCCTAATTATTGTAGAACTTTTGACTAGATGACCTTAGAAGGTCCCTTCCAATCCAGTACATTTAGGATTCCATGATATTTTGAGGAAAGATTCTTCCTGTGGTGAAAGATGGCACTGATTTAATCCTTGTGTCCTTACCAGTGTTCAACATATTTTTGACTGTACGAGTCCACAAATGTAGTGATGTCTGTCTCTCAAGTCCTGAAATTCCAACAGCCTGTTTACCACATTAATGCATATTGAAACAAACAACTGCAGTAAGCTTAGAAAAGATGAAAGCCTCATCTCTGTTGCCCAGCCAAAGCTTAAAAGTACTATAATTACAACTATTAGCCTGTCTATGTGGAAGGCAGCCCTGATGGAGCATGATTTGCAGCAGAAATTTCCAGTGAACTCACAGCAGCACTCTGAGGAGCAGTGAAGTGGTCGGCTTTCAGCCCGCGCTGGCTTCTTAATTGGAACTTTATTAACTCTTGATTTCTGTGCCTTGAAGGCACACAGTCAGTGATTTGTCATATTGTGTGTGGAAAACAGGGTGTCTTCGAACGAACAAAGTAAATTTTAGAAAAGTAAGTTTTCAAATGAAGCAGTAGCTCCTTGCTTTAATGTCACGGACACAAATTCTACGGAGCTACTCTGGATTTAAAGACAATGTCTCTGGTAACCTCATTCCTGGTATTTTCTGTGAAATACAGGGTTNCCTAATTAGGCAACAACCTTACTGAAGTTCACTGTTTCCATTTGTACTGTAATTCATTTGCCATTTAATTGCCATTTCAGAGTCAAAGGCATAATTTATAGACTGTTAGCATCAACAAAACTAATAACAAAAAGCTTCACAAAATTGTGTTACTCTGCATCCAGTTCTGCAGTCCCCAACAAAAGGAGGATGTGGACCTGGGGAGGTCACAAAAGTGACCAGAGAACTGGAGCATCTCTCTTATGAAGGTAGGCTGAGGAGTTGGGCTTGTTCAGCCCCAAGAGAGACTCCAGAGGGACCTTATAGCAACTTTCAGTACTTGAGAGGGGTCTGTCAGAAGGCTGAGGAGGAACTCTTCAATATGGTAGGTAATGAACAATAGGACAAGGTTTTAAGCTAGAAATGGTAGATTTAGGCTGGACGTGAGGAAAAAGTTCTTCAATCTGAGGGAACAGGTTGCCTAGAGAGGTGGTGGAGGCCTCATTATATTGCTCATTGCTCATATATACCTTTGCTTTATGTTTGGACTAAAAAGGGAGGTAAGGGCTCTAGATACATTCGTTTCCAGACCACAAACATATTCACTTCCAGCTTTGTGAGTAATCACAGCCATTGTGAGCCCTTAAAAGACTAGGCTCATGGATTGACCAGTTAAGTATTGTTGGACCAGACAGAAGCCTAAACTCACAGGTCTGTTTATCTTAATTTCAGCTTTTAAAAAGTCTTGTAAAATGTCAAGGACAGTCTGCTGGAATTGTAATAATAAATCCAGACTAGAAAGAGCATAAACTCATGTAAATTGACAGGTATATTGAACTGTCCTTACCTCTACATTGAAGTTCATGCTGCAATTTTGGAGTTAAAATTGTCAGAATGATGTTGAGTGATACCGAAGAGAATTCCTAGATTACTTCTTTTCCTCAACCTCATCCCATTCTGATACACAGAATCCAGACTGAGTATATTGATTTTATCATAAGAGAGCACTAAGAATGAAGGGATTCATTAGGGATTGGAAGGGACCTCAGAAGATATCCAGTCCAATCCCCCTGCCAGAGCTGGATCACCTATACCAAGTCACACAGGAACATGTCCCTGTCTATCCATTCTCTTGATTCGAGCTTCAAGCATATTTCTTGGGATTAGATGATCTTTCAAGGTCCCTTCCCATCTGTAATGATTCTATGATACGGGATCTGTACATCACCAAATACTATACCACCGGGTCTAATAACTATTGCAAGACAATAAAGACAACAAAGGAGTGCCCACAAGTGTTAAATCAACCCACTTCACTGTATTGACATGTAAGAGTCGAATGAGGTGTCATGGTTTTAAGATAGAAAAAGGTAGATTTAGGCTGGACATTAGGAAAAAGTTCTTTAATCTGAAGGTGGTGGATCCACGGAACAGGTTGCCTAGAGGGTGCTAGATGCCTCATTCCTGGAGCCATTCAAAGGCAGCCTTGATGGGGCTCTGAACAATCAGTTCTAATTAGAGATGTCCCTAATTATTGTAGAACTTTTGACTAGATGACCTTAGAAGGTCCCTTCCAATCCAGTACATTTAGGATTCCATGATATTTTGAGGAAAGATTCTTCCTGTGGTGAAAGATGGCACTGATTTAATCCTTGTGTCCTTACCAGTGTTCAACATATTTTTGACTGTACGAGTCCACAAATTTAGTGATGTCTGTCTCTCAAGTCCTGAAATTCCAACAGCCTGTTTACCACATTAATGCATATTGAAACAAACAACTGCAGTAAGCTTAGAAAAGATGAAAGCCTCATCTCTGTTGCCCAGCCAAAGCTTAAAAGTACTATAATTACAACTATTAGCCTGTCTATGTGGAAGGCAGCCCTGATGGAGCATGATTTGCAGCAGAAATTTCCAGTGAACTCACAGCAGCACTCTGAGGAGCAGTGAAGTGGTCGGCTTTCAGCCCGCGCTGGCTTCTTAATTGGAACTTTATTAACTCTTGATTTCTGTGCCTTGAAGGCACACAGTCAGTGATTTGTCATATTGTGTGTGGAAAACAGGGTGTCTTCGAACGAACAAAGTAAATTTTAGAAAAGTAAGTTTTCAAATGAAGCAGTAGCTCCTTGCTTTAATGTCACGGACACAAATTCTACGGAGCTACTCTGGATTTAAAGACAATGTCTCTGGTAACCTCATTCCTGGTATTTTCTGTGAAATACAGGGTTTGCCACTTTTGAAAGTAATTAACAAGAGTCGAAAAGTAACACATAACAAAAGTTTGTGACACCCTTAGCAAAGCTGACTTTCCAAGGCAGCCAGTCTACTACAGAGCTCTGAGATGCACATGGCTTCCTTAGAATGAATGTCCTTAACACACAGTCATTTTAAACCCACTCTGACGGGAGTTTAACTGAAGAAGAGCACTGTCTCCACTTACAGCCAGAGAACAAAAGGCAGGCAAGTAGCTTTGTTTCAATTTTTAAATAGGAATAAACCCAAACAAATAACGAATCTCTGACATAGAGCAAATTAAAGCTTTTGAAATGAAAATGATCTCACACAGACAAAAAGGTGCAGCGCTGCATAAATTCAATAGCTATAAGCCAGAAGGAGAAATGTCAGGAGATGGACGTCTACAATCTGCATAATAAAATCATCATCTGTCATACAGAAAAGCCTATCTGAGAAAAGCAGTTACGACAAATTTAGGAAGACGTGGCTACACTCAGATCCCAGTTGCTTGCCATGCTAAAAGGTTCACTCATATTTATTTAGAAATAACAACAATACAGTTGTCACCAGAGGGTTGCCCTCAGCGCACACGTTCATCCAAGAACTACAAAAGACAAAAAGTAGACTAAAAAACAGGAAAGCTCACCACTTCTTCATGCCTGCATTTTCTCACATTAATTCCATTAATCTGTTGTTGAAAAGATAAAGAGAAGACTTACTCTACATTTCATAAGTACAGATTTCATTTCACTTTTCTAGAAGAACAGAGACAAAAGAACGTGCACTTTTACTCACCTGTAGAATCGCATCTCCTATAAAGAGCAACCCTGAAAGTTCAGCTGAAAACAGAAAGCATATTGTTCATTCATCTTCTACACTTGTCATTCTTGTTTTGACATTATCTTTTACAAACGTAAACAAAAACCTAAACCAAAACCTAACATAGCATTTCCAAATAAAATTATGGGGTGTATTTTTAAAATAGCTGCAGGACTAGGGTCTGTCTGCCTGTGACTGAAATCCTGAGTAAAAAGCAATGACATTCCAGACCTACTCATGAGCAACAAATTTAACTTGTAAACTTTTACCAAAGGTGCCTTAGACACTACAACTTTGCAGCAGTTGTGCACATGATGTGTTTTGTGCAGAAGAGCACAATTTGTTGTATGTCACTAGAATGTGACATACACAGAATGTAATTTTAAAAATGAGCTGCACCCTATAAATCACAAGGGAATTTACAAAATCTAATTCTACAGTTACAACTGAAAAATACTCGTCACAGACAGCTATCTAATTAAAATGTACTTTTTACATGCACTAGAAAGATTATTAAAGAATCACAGAACATTAGAGATTAGAAGAGACCTTGAAAGACCATCTAGTCCAATCTCCCTGCCACAGCAGGATGACACAGATCCAGTCACACAGAAACAAATCCTGTGGCTTTAAATAAAAAGAATAACCCTTAACAAGAGAACTGTGCTAACAGCTGATATTATCCATCTATAGCATGCTATAGCACCACAGAAGACTCTGTCTAAAAAAGAATATAATCAGACTTCACCCAAAACCATTATTTATTTACACAAGTTGTAAAACTTAAATAATTATTGGCATAAATTGTGATACTCACATGCAGATTTGAAGGATCTTTTTTATTAGTTAGATGTAAGGAAAGATTATTGAATAGTCAGATAATACACATTCCAATATTCATATTTTTTTCCTTTTATCTTAAATGCTTATCCCAGTACAGTCCACACATAGGACTTGCATGTACTAACAGTTCATGGATGATCTAATGTGCTAGTCCAAGCATCTTTTCATACAATCACAGAGTCATTCAGGTTGGAAAAGACCCTTGGGATCATCAAGTCCAACCATCAACTCCACTCTTCAAGTTCACCCCTAAACCAGATACCTCAACACCACATCTAAGCATCTTTAAAACTCATCCAGGGATGGGGACTTAAACACCATCCTGGGCAGCCCATTCCAGTGCCTGAAAGTGTGCATGACTGCTTTTAAAATTGCCTCAAATATCACATTCTTGTTTAGAAGTCCAAGGAAAGGACTGAAGTTAACTGGGTACAGGGTAGGACCTACCCTGCATTAAGGTTGTAGGTAAAACAGCACTTCCTGAATGAAAGACCCCTAGTAAAGACACACAGCACGACATTTCCACACTACAGGAGAGGAGTCTCCTGCTCAAGAGATGTCCCCCAAAACCAGCTCTCTGAAAATCAGCAGGATTTTAATGAAAGCAGTAGCAACACTACATCTCAATCAGGTACTGAGCATAGCTAGTGTGGCTAATGTATGCCAGATGATTATGTATTCACAGAATCACAGAATCACTCTGGTTGGAAAAGACCCCTGGGATCATCGAGTCCAACCATCTACCCTACCTTACAAGTTCACTCCTAAACCACATCCCTCAACACCTCATCCAAACCATCTTTAAACACATCCAGGGATGGCGACTCAACAATCTCCCTGGGAAATACATACATCTGTACTGAAAAGAAGAGTCACAAGTGTCATTTCTTAAGTTTAGCCTTATTGCCTGCCCCTGGGGCTCATTCCATGCTACTCTACAGCCTCTCTATACACAGCTTTCACATGTGCTTTTCAGGGATACCTTTCAGTTTTCCATACACTGATTCCCTTCCGTGTCTTTTTATCTGTGTGGGTGAATCAGAGAGGTTTTTTTTATGCTGGCACATTTTAATTGTGCACACACAGCATGCCAGATTATTTTATTACAGATGGAGGGAAATGCTTCCAAGCTCATGTCTCTGACCTTACCCAAACGCAGGCAAATATACACAAACATAACAGAGATATTGAATACACCATGCTAGTATTGATTCACAGTCTTCATCTATTATTACTGCATGAGCCACAAGCTGTGTAACCATTACCCAGCTTTCTAACACCTATTATATATCTCCAATAACTTGAAAACACTAACAACTGAAAACGGTGCAGAGATCCAGCATCAGCTCTGCCTGCATTAAAAACAAGCTTGATTAAGGGAAATAAATATGAAAAGTGAAATACTTCTGCAGCAGAAGTGTTGTTATGCCTGAGTTGCTGCAAAGGCTTACACAGCAAAGCATCCAACACTGAAATCACACAGGGGTGTTGTCACCATTACTCACCCCTGTCTGTTTTCCTACTAACCAATACAGACACACACTTTCTTCTAGTGTTACCAAGACTTAGTGGTCAAACACTGGAAGTAAAAGCCAGAAAATCATAACGTTTTGTGTAATTTGATAAATATTTGTGTTCTCTGAATACTTTCCTGTTTGCTTAAAAACAACATTCACAAAAACCTTTTAAAAAGCATCATGTTGAAGACTATTTAGATAATAGGGTAACTATAAGTTCTGTACTTTATCAGAGAAGACTTCTGAGAAACAGAGATCATGACGACCTGGAGAGAGAAGCAGGGAGCCCAGAGTGTTCAGTTGACACTTCCTGAAAAATTTCAGCACTAAAATATATGTGGATGAGTAGTGAACCAATCTGACACCCACCTCTTTGTTCTTTGGAAATCTTAGAAATGACCACGGGAATATTATGTTCTGCTCCACCCTGAAATCAGAATGAACGGCAGCCTCGTTAGTCACTGGAAATAGCTTTTTGGCTTAAAATTGTATTTTACTCTTCTTTTAACTGTAGTTTTTAGAGAGACTGAGAAAATAACAACAGCATTTCCTCTTTTTTCCCTTAAACAGCAGTGTTTGATTTGGATTAATTCCTTCTTGCCTCTTTTATAAAGAGGTTCACTTGCCATCACCAGCTCACAAAGTGAATTGGACATTGTTCAAAACCCTACAAGGCTTGAAGAAAAAGGGCATCGGTTCCTGTGAATTCTGGAAAGCTCTGTGTATGAAATCCTGTCCTGCATGTCCATCACACTACAATGGCAGCCACACTGTGACCACTTAGTTTTCACGCTGGCAAGAAACAGGTAAACAAAAGCTGAAGAAAAGCAAGCTTGGACTTTTCATCTCAAAAGCCGCCTTTATTTGTTTCTGTCTGTGTCACAAAAGCACAAAGAGTGAGGAAAACAGTGGGAGAAGTAAAAAAGAACAGAAAAAGAAACATTACGAAAGGAAACTGTAGGTTTTCAGTAAATGGGGGGAAATAACGGAAAGCTGGATGGTGATTTCAAAAGTTCAACAGCAACTCAGTTGCCTCATTCAGTTTATCCTGTTGGGGTTTGGAAACATTCATGGTGCTTAGGAAACAAGCATTGAAAAGAAACCCTGCTGAATGAAAAGGAAACTCAAAGCAATAGGACAGACAAGTATACACAGAGACAGTCACAAACACAGAGGGCATCAAAGTGCAAGGCTGAATGTAACCTGTGCAAATTCAAAAGACCAGAAATTACAGTCCCCCGAACTGTTCCTGTGCCTAGAATCCTAGTGAAAGCTTTGATTGCTCTTCAGCAGAATGTTCTTTGTGCTTTCTGAGTCCAGGCATCCAGCGCTGAGGTGCGAAAGGACTGACATGGGTATTTGTAGCACGGACTGAGATCGAGACATGAGGCTGCCTTCATTTCAGTCAGGCTCAAAGATTATTCAGACTAAACAAATTGCAGCATTATAACGTGATGAATATCATAGGAACACAGAACATCAGGGATTGGAAGGGACCTCGAAAGATCATCCAGTCCAATCCCCCTGCCAGAGCAGGGTCACCTAGATCAAGTCACACAGGGACATGTCCAGGTGGGTTTTAAACCTCTGCAGAGAAGGAGACTCCACAACCCCCCTGGGCAGCCCCTTCCAGTGCTCTGTCACCCTCACTGGGAAGAAGTTCCTTCTCAATGTGGAACTTCCTGTGTTCCAGCTGACACCCACTGATCCTTGTCCTATTGCTAGATGACACTGAGAAGAGCCTGGCTCCATCCTCCTGACACCCACCTTTCACTAATGGGGTCACCCTTCAGTCTCCTTTTCTCCAAGCTAAAGTGACCCAGTTCCCTCAGCCTTTCCTCATAAGTGAGATGTTCCCCTCCATTAATCATCTTTGTGGCTCTGTGCTGAACTCTCTCTAGTTCTGTGTCCTTCTTGAACAGAGGGGCCCAGAAATGGACAAAATACTCCAGGTGTGGTCTCACCAGGGAAGAGTAGAGAGGGAGAAGAACCTCTCTTGATCTGCCAACTCCCAGGATGTCACCGGTCTTCTTGGCCACAAAGGGCCCATTGCTGGTTCATGGTCATCCTGCTGTCCACCAGGACCCCCGGGTCCCTTTCTCCTACACTGCTCTCCAACAGGTCAGTCCCCAACCTATACTGGTCCCTGGGGTTGTTCTTGCCCAGATGCCAGACGCTACACTTGCCCTTCTTACAGTTCATTCTAAGAGTTTAGAAAAGCCCTGAACTGTATTCACAAACCATCTTGGACAATATTTGCTGGTGTAAGGTAAAACCAAACATTAGAGATTTTTTGGCTGAGTCAAACTATGAAAAGTTAAACTGAATTACTTCAGATCTGTGATACTGTTCATCATTTTAAAAGAACAATCAAAATAGAGTCAAGAAAACAGTCCTGGTGGCCAGGAGTCAGACTGTAGCTGCGAACCTTGATTTACTTAATAAACTATGAGTTATGTTGCCGATTTCCACAAGAAAACTACGCTCCAATTACCAAGAAAGCCAATGTTCCTTCAGAAGTCAAACACTTAGCAACTTCTTGTGTCAAATTTCTGCACCTCACACTTCTCGGAGATGTGACGAATGGCTGAATGCTCCACTTTACTTATCGATTCCTACATCTCACTCCATGGCTCTTCTTTCACACACAGAAATTTATTACCGTGGATTCTAAAGGGGCTTCAGAAATTAGAAAAATAATTCCTTCTGACGAGTGTGAAACACATCAGTTCCACTTCAGATTCAATCACACTTTTACCATTAACTTCAGTAACTTCAGTGAAATGAAGTACCACAGAACAAGGGTTCTTTTTTCCTTTCAAACATTCAAGGAGTGGATTATAAACCATTTTTAAAGAGGCCAAGTCTCATGTGAAAATCAATACCACAAGCAGTTTTTTTCAAGCAGTTGCCTGAATCTCCTATTTTTACAAATATAGTTGAAGCACCCCAGTTATAACACAAAAGGAAGGTGGAAATGATAAATTAACTTATAGGCCAAATACACAATCTGTTTTGACACTTTAAAACAATTCTATCACTTTCAAACCTTTATTTTAGAAAAATGGAAATATTGCTTAAACATTTAAGGTTATCTGGCTCCACTAATCTAAAAAAACCACAACTGAAGAGTCACTATTCATTCTATATTTGTCAATAATGTTTTAGTTTATTCGGTGTAACTGACACTTCAATAATGTGATCTCAATCTTGTCAGCAATTTGTAAAAGACAATCCTTTGCAGTGTAGAACTGGAAAATCAGTTGCTGTTTAGCACCAGCTAAATAAAAAGCCTTTTACCCATATACTTGATTTTAGAGACACACGTTGCTTTGTTGTTCAAGTAACTGCACCTGTAATGATGTAGGAATAAAAAAACGTGGTGCTGTTGACTAAACTAATGAGAAACTTTGACCACAAAGTAGCAATTAGCTTTCCTCAAAGAGAGGTCTTCAGTGGACCAGTAAGATAATGGCAAGTGTACCAAGACATATTTCAGTAACTAGTATTTCTATGCAGTAATATTCTTATCTATGACATTCAAACGCATGTTAGTCCCTGTTCGGAGTCACTTCTTATAAGGTCAGGACTAGCAGGAGTTCTTGCAGAAGTCTATGTTTTCACTCTGTGTGCATAATACAGGCACCTCTGCATTCACGTGAGGTACACTTCACTTTTCCCATTGAGATTGAGGACTGCTCTGTTTAGAAGATAAAATTAATAGTATGTTGTCTACATGGAGACCATCAATAGCAATGACCAAAATTTCAAAGGGAGACCTTTCCTCTCCCCATCCTTTCCTTCCTCAGAAAGGATCATCCACACTGATATATACTGTGAAATCCTAGTGCATGTAGAAAAATTGTGGCAACCTGATGGATTTATGCCTTTGCTTGATCTACAGCAAAACAAACATCATGAGAAAGCAATAACACATTCTGTCTTCCTAATGAATTGCAGTGAATTGATGTGATATTCTTTGTAGGACTGTTGATGATGACCTCACTGGCTATCCCAGTAACTTAGCAATCATTAATAACCACTTAGGTTAGAGTGCTATTGAACAAAAGCACAGTTTGTGCTTTCATCTCCCATACCAAATCTTAATGGAGTCATGCATCTTGAATTTTATCTTTCTATTTCACAGAACACAGAATCACAGAACATCAGGGATTGGAAGGGGCCTTGAAAGATCATCTAGTCCAATCCCCCTGCCACAGCAGGATCCTCTAGATCAAGTCCTTCCACTTTGTAGGGCAGTGCAGTTGTTGGTTGCCTGCTGTGACAGAGTCTAGCATCCTGGAATATACCTGCTTTCGTGCTTCTAGTCCTTTAAAATATAGTTCATCCTCATTAAAGTAACATTAACTATATAAAAAGACACTTTCTGTGTAATGCAGAATTATATATTAAAAAAATCATCCTACCTTTATACTTAATCCAAATCCTCCTACAGTCTGTCTTCTAATTGTTATTGTTCTTTCCTGCAAAAGAAAGAAATCAGTTTGTTAGGTTTAACGCTTTCAGCCATAACAACTATATTCCCACTTCAATAAGGTGTTTCTGTGCTTCCATCCTACATTGATTTTACTTGTTTTAATCAGCTTGTACGTTGCTGAATGCAAAAACAGTGTAGAACCAAGATGCAACGGGAAAAAGGCAAAGTCTGGAAGAAAACCACAGGTCTTGTCACAGGCAAACACTCATTTCATCAACTCATGGCATACTAGCAAGTACGGAGCTGTAGTTCAGCAGTGCACAGCACACACATTTCAGAGGCCTTAACCTTAACTAGTCCTAAACTGGTCCCAGAAAGAGATTGAGCATTATGTGGAAAAGTTGATAAACTGCATGTCTGCAGTGCATTTTCTGCCTGATTTAGGGGTTTTTTTGATTTTAGCAGTTTTGTCTGACAATGACCTAGACAGATTTTACATTGGTGTTCTGCATTACTTTTAGAGAAGAAGGAACAAAGGTTTCACAAACACTTTGCTAGCAAAGCATCTTGCTAAAGAGACTGACCTGTGTAAGGGTAAGCAAAAGGAACAGAACAATTTCATAGAATCATTAGGGATTGGAAGGGACCTCAAAAGATCATCTAGCCCAATCCCCCTGCCACAGCAGGATCACCCAGACCAAGTCATAGAATCAGTCAGGGTTAGAAGGGACCACAGGATCATCCAGTTCCAACTCCCCTGCCATGGGCAGGGACACCCCACCCTAGATCAGGCTGGCAACTGTAATTTGCCAGATAAATTTACAATTTATCAGAGGGCTTCATCCAGTACTTTTTCCAGGTTCTTTTTTCTCTCCACTGAAGGTAGATATTAAATATTTCAGATCTGGACTGTTACTGAACTGAAATTTAAAATCACTACAAACTAGCTGTGCTCAGGTGATGTGTTTATGCATAATGAAGGTGTCGCATTGTACGTAGTCTAGGCTAAGTCAAAGCATTTCTTATTCTCACAGGATGTTCTTACAGCATAAGTGTGTCATAAGTGCAAAGACTTAACATGTTTTTCACAGCACAATTACAAACAATCAGTGATCTTCAAAAATACAAATCAGAATTACATACAAGTTACACATTTGGTTAGTAAATCACCAATAATCTGCTAGCATGAGGTTATCTATATCATTAATAAACCACAAATATAATCCCCTAGACTGTGAGACAGTACAAAGAAAAAGCTTTTCCAGGCCAGAAGCATTACAGATTTCATTCACCAGAGTTCCAGCTTAGGATCACACCCCAGCTGTCATCTGCTTCTCTTTATTTACCCAGCAGTTTAGAAGAAAATTGATAGCACTAATCTAACCACTCTTAATCCACCTAAAACTGAGCCATTGGCCAAGGCAAGATTTCTGTAATCTGTAAAGAAAATTAAATACATCCAGTCCAAGTGAGTAAAGGGAAGTGCCCACATTAGATGATAATAGCACTCATCATCATTGTCCTTCCATTCAGTACAGAGCCAAGATGCAAAATTTAACTTTGGAAAGCTAAATCGCTCCCTTTGGAATTGCAAAGTAACTTGAGTAAATAATCTCATGGTAGATAGATTATTGATTTAAAATGATATGCCAGGCACCACTTTTATTCCAGGAAGTTTTTCTTTGCAACTTGCACACTAACTTTTTGTGTGTGAGCAAATCAAGCTTCATTTTCAGTGTCATCTTCAACCAAGGTAAACTGAATAAACACCTGCAAAGCACATAAGGTAGTATTTTGAATGCAATGGTTAATGGAACAGAGAAGTTTGACTAGCAAACTGGAATAAATGATTTTGTTCGGATGCCTTTAATCAGTATTTCAAATGAACAGTAACAATAATAAAATGCTTTTCACATGTGTAATGTTTTATATTTTGAAATGTTTCATGTTTATTTATTAATGAAATCAGGCAACAACTCTGGGAAGCAGCACATGTTGTACCAGTGAAGAAGTATTCTGAGTATCCAGCTTGACTATTTCTGCCCTTCCAGCTTAAAGGCAGTTGCTGCTGCATTGATTCCATCTGCTTGCTTAAAATAAAATCTAAATTAGAAAAAAACCCAATGTGTTTACTTAGTTTTGTTTTTCCTTCTGTTTGCACAGGATATATTTGGTCATTGAATTTGTATTGGATTTAACCAGGACTACACAAAATATCCTGTGAGCTTGTAATTCCATTATTGCATTTGCTATCTCTATTAAACCAAACAGAGGGAAAGTTAGAGCTCCCAGGATTCTCAAACTCTGAAGAGTGTTTTAGAAGCTGCTTCCTGGAAGAGAACAAAAGCAGTTATCGTTTTATTGAAAAACTCAAAGCTGCTGCCAAGCTGTCACCATTTTCCATGCCTCTAACTCTGAAAACTCTCATCTACACATATGTTCATTGACTGGAAAGTTAAGAATTTTGCCAAAAGTATTCTTCCTCGTAGCTCTGCTGTGAAACAAAGCTTTGATGTGAAAAGAGCTTTTCATTACACTTTCTCCTTAAAAACCACAGGTCAGTATTAATAGGATCATCTCGAGATCATGGACATCAACTTCAAGGGATTTAGAAATCAAGAATGACCATGTGAGCACACAGCAACAGCAAGTTAGGAAAGGAAAACACCTTCTTCTGCATAACCATTAACTATTTGTATTTAGTATAAACTTAATGACTTTAAAAGTTTAATCTTAGGACACAGTAAATATTTCAAGTATGTGATAGAAAAGAGACTTTGTAATTGCCTGAATAGTTAGTTGCCTTAATACTAATGATTGATTGGTCATAGTTTCAGACTAGACTGATTAGGGGTCAAGAGTCTGGAGAGCAGGTCTAATGAGGAGAGGCTAAGGGAGCTCGGGCAGTTCAACCTGGAGAAGAGGAGGCTGAGAGGAGACCTCATTGTCCTCTACAGCTACCTGAAAGGAGGTTGTAATAAGGTGGGTGTTGGCCTCTTCTCCCTAGTGACTAGCAACAGGACAAGAGAAAACATGGTGAAGTTGTGCCAAGGAAGGTTCAGACTGGATATTAGGAAAAAATTCTTCCCAGAAAGAGTAACGAGGCCTTGGAACAAGCTGCCCAGGGAAGGAGTGGAGGCACTGTCCCTGAGTGTTCAAAAAACAGGTAGACATGGTGTTTCAGGATGTAGTTTGAGTTTAATGGTGAGGGGTTGTAGGGCAGATGGTTGGACTTGATGATCTTAAAGGTCTTTTCCAACCTTGATGATTTTAAGATTCTAGTCTTTACAATATAAATCAGTAATCTAGTAACATAAAAATTGAATAAATGGACAATGAAACCTCACAAACCTGAGTTCAGTACTCCATTAGTCAAATTCCATATTAGGATATAAACACTGCATTTACAGTTTGGGAAATTGTTGTGTCTGGTTAGTCATATTACAAGAGAGAATGTGTGAAGAATTAATTTTTGCAGATCCACACAGAAAACAAGACTCGTCTTTCCACAGCGGACAGAACAAACATCAAGATGCTACAGGGATATACAGAGAGAAGAATATCATAGAATGATAGAATCATTCAGGTTGGAAAAAACTCTCGGGATCATGAAGCTCTATCAACCCTAGTTTACAAGTTCACCTGTAAACCAGATCGTTCAACACCACATCTAAGCAACTTTTAAATTCATCCATCAATAGGGACTCAACCACCACTCTGGGCAGCCCATTCCAGTTCCTGACCACTCTCTCTGTGAAGAATTTATTCCTAATGTCCAATCTAAACCTACCCTGTTGAAGGTTGAAACCATTCCCTCTGGTTCTGTCACTAATTACCTGAACAAACGAATGCAAACCCTGAACATGTACAGAACAGAACAGTATGTGGGAAAAGCAGAATGAGCATAGAAGAACCTGCAATTGTCCAATGAATAGGAAAATGTAAGGAAAAAAAAGGAGGAATATAATTTTTTAAATGTCACAATGAAATAAAAAGATATAATCAATACCATAGAATCATTAGGGATTGAAAGGGACCTCAAAAGATCATCCAGTCCAATCCCCCTGACACAGCAGGATCACCTAGACCAAGTCCCACAGGAACATGTCCAGGTGGGTCTTAAACATCTCCAGTGAAGGAGACTCCACAACCCCCCTGGGCAGCCCCTTCCAGTGCTCTGTCATCCTCACTGTATTTAAAGAAACTTCATAGATCAGCCCTTTAACATCTGATGCCATAATATCTACGAGGCACACTCTTATGTATTTATGAGCTATTAGGAATCTACTACATTTTGAAATAAGATAACGTCCTGAGAGTTTTTCATTGAATCATTACATATATGTTCAAGAAGAGAGTTTTTATGTTGTCTCTTTAGTACTGCTTTGATCTTTCTTACTGGAGTATCTCTGGATTCATTGACATGAGCAGTGAAACTTTACACTCCTTCTGAGCATAAAGGACACAGGCCAGTCAGATTTCCAATTTCAATTAATGGTGTTAACAAGGTTTGTCAGCAGGGTTGCTCATCTGCTAGCAACTTCCGTTGTGTGACATTCAAAGCTTGTCTCATTTCTGTTCCTCGTGCAACCGGAGAAGGCTGGCAGTTGGAGATGGTGGCAGAATGCCTGATCAGTTGGAAATCCCCCTCCTCTGCAGCCCTGCTGGAGACTGAGGATGAAACAGGCAGCTGTGTTGTGTATCACAGAATCACAGGACATTAGAGACTGGAAGGATCATCTAGTTCAATCAGCTAGATCATCCAAGGATCATCTAGTTCAATCCCCCCCTGCCACAGCAGGATCACCTAGACCAAGTGACACAGGAACAAATCCAGGTGGGTTTTAAACATCTCCACAGAAGGAGAGTCCACAAACCCCCTGGGTAGCACTGAGTGGAAAAAGTAAGAGCATTCAGCCCTTTGCTTGTTCTCATTTTAAAATATTCCCGGTCCTACAGTAAACACCAAAGAGCAGAATCATTCATTCGGGGGTTTGTGGAGTCTCCTTCTCTGGAGAGGTTTAAAACTCACCTGGATATGTTCCTGTGTGACTTGGTTGAGGTGATGCTGCTCTGGCAGGGAGATTGGACTGGATGATCTTTTGAGGTCCCTTCCAATTCCTAATGTTCTGTGATTCAATGAATCTGTGAAATATCTACTTATAAAAAAATCTGCTCCTAGTACTGACTTATTTCAAAAGTACCCCATTTTGTGATATAGAAATAAGAGGAATGGATCTGAATTCCCACTGGACTTGATAAAGAACATCATAGAATCACATTCTCTGTGTTCCATGATAGCTGTAGATTTCAAGTGCTGCCTCGAACCATACACTCCCATTGATCAAAGCTTTGGGTTCTCCAAGTCATTTCTGGTTTGAAGTACTTTTTGTGGGGGGGAAACCTGTCTTCCAATGAGCAGAAAAAGCTATTCTGCTCATTTCAAATGGCTTTACAAGTGTCAGTCCTATGTGTGAACCTCAGCAGAGTGCTACGGCTTTCATTTATAAGCAGCTGCAGAAAAATAAACTGGCTTGGGTTATCCTTAAGTAATCATATTTGCATCTGTCAGTTCTAGGTTGTCACTTAAAAACTGTCCAGATTTGCAGGGGGAAAGAAGGGTTGTCACGATCCGATAGGTATTTGACAACTTCTGTGAAAAAATGGATTTGCTCCACTGAATAGCTGACAGATACCAACGGGAAAAAAATAACAATAAAAATACGTTCACAATTTTTTCTTGTAGCTTTGTGAAGTCAACAAGAATGGAAAGTGCTTGAAAGGTGACCTCTGTGTTCACGTACTTGCAATTCTCTCCAGAACAGGGAGTTTCACTTTGGCACCATCCACAATATTCAATCAAACATCAGAATCTAGATAGTAAATAAATACAGAAATAAGCACAACACAGAAATTAAACCAAAACCACGTTTCCTACTTGAACCTTTTCTCTCTTAATTTGGTACTCAGTAATATTGGTAATGATAATTTAGCTTCTTTACCTATACCAAACTATATGTAAATAAATGTTAAACTCTCAAAAGAGAATGATGCAATATAATAGATTTCAAATTCATCCTCCAGAAGTCTCCAAAACTTCAACAGGTGCAAGCAAGTGAAATGTAGAAACTTTGGTTGCTCAGGGAAGGCACAGTGAAATTATATGTTCGAATTTCAGCTGCTAATGCCTTTATCATTAAGAGAAAGAAAAGAAAGGGAAAAAAGGAAAGGAGAGGAAGGGGGGAAAGGGAAGAAAGAGGGGAAGAAGGAGGGGAAGAAGGAGGGGAAGAAGGAGGGGAAGAAGGAGGGGAAGAAGGAGGGGAAGAAGGAGGGGAAGAAGGAGGGGAAGAAGGAGGGCAAGAAGGAGGGCAAGAAGGAGGGCAAGAAGGAGGGCAAGAAGGAGGGCAAGAAGGAGGGCAAGAAGGAGGGCAAGAAGGAGGGGAAGAAGGAGGGGAAGAAAGAGGAGAAGAGGAAAGGGGGAGGGGAAAGAGGGGAGAGGGGGAAGGACCTGACATTATGCAATGTTTGTAAGCTGAAATACTAGCTCTAACAAACATTTTTATGGTAATAACTCTATGAGCAGTGTAGATTTACAATATCTTTCAACATTTTTGATTTCATAATAGCCAAAGGGCAACTTTAAAAGTGAGATATAGTTTGTTCTTTTCTTTACAAGAAGAATGATTGTAGGATTAATAAAGCCAGAAATCAAGTCAGGCTACAGTTTAACAATTGAAGTCCACCATTACTTTATGACCTTGGAATAGGTGTCTATTGATGAACGTTTTTCTCTATCAGAAAACCAATTACACCCATAGGTCACATTCACATGCATTTGAATCAGCCTCAGTTAAACCCTTGGACGAATGCCATAGTATATGCTACTCTACAAGCTCACAGGCTGCTCTGTGCTGCCTTCAACATTCAGAAAAACGTACATTCCCTTTTATTTATGAGAAATTATTAATGATTTTAACACCAATCTCCCCAAAAGATTAGCAAAACAATGCTAAAAGAAATTATTATTGTTTAATTAATCAATACATGAGAATACCTAAGAAATGAGAATCATCTCTATGTTGTTAATCCAGTGAGTTAGCATAGTCTGGAACATTTGACTCCAACAGAATTTTAAAGAAGCTTCTGTTAAAATGCAAACTGTCCTGGTAGCTGAATGTAGTACTCTACCAGATGCTCACAGTTTATTTTCAGTCTTCTACAAAAAACAGTAGCTGCCTCAAATCATCCACGTTGTCAGATGGCACACTGTCAGTCACATCCTTGACTTATAGATCTCGTGTGCACGTGCACTATTAGAATAATTTCTGAGTATGAATAGCAAATAAAATCTACTGAAGAACAAAGCACCAGAAACAAGCAGAACTGCCCCCCACCCCCAGCTGCCTACACACACAGTTGTCTTGATAAAACAATACAGTCCTGTCACTTGGATTCCAGTGTTCGTGGAAGACGATAGAAATTGTGACAATTAAAACAATACTTTTTATTCTGGAATTGCTAAGATTGAAATTTTTTATAGAGCTAAGTCTACTGAAGAATCGTATTTCAGACCTGACATCCTGTATCTTAGGCTGTTCCTCCTCCCATCATCATTCTCAGCAAAGTCAATATTGGGTTTTCCTGGTTGGTCCAGGCTATTGATCTGTAGTGAGAGTTGCCCTACTGCACATTTTCAGCTGGAACACCACATGGCAAACTTTTGGAGTGAAGTTTCGTGCAGTTCAAGACAGGAAATAAGAATTCAATATATGCCACCATCAATACTGATGAAATACCTGGACGGTTTAATTCAGCTGGTTTTAGGGCATTTATTTTTTTGGATGAAAAAGGAAAAATGCTAACTGTTCTCTACTGTGATAAACTGTCATGGAAGTCAATGATTATAAGAAATTTGTCTGTTAGTAATATGACAATTACAAAAAAATATTTGGTGAGGATCCAGTACTTTAAAGGAGAAAATAAGTGTATGTCATCTAAATGTCTCCAGTCTTATCTTCCAATATCCCCACTGAGCCATTACTGGATGTCTGCAGAACAGGAACTATTCCAACCCAGATATACATTTCCCATGCTGTAGAGCCTCTCTAGAGACAAGGATTTAATGTGTAGTAGTATGGAATCATAGAATTGTTCAAGCTTGAAAAGATCCTTGAGATCTTTGAGTCCAACCATCAACCTCACTCTACAAGTTCACACCTGAACCAGATGCCCCAATATTATATCCAAGTATTTTTTAAACTCATGCAGGGATGATGAGACAACTACCACCCCTGGCAGCTCAGTGGAGTAAAGACACTGACTTCTAGGCTCCAAGTTTCATACAACGCTCTCATCTAACTTTTGGTCAGTTGCACTGGAGTCCAAATCTGTATCAGATACCCAACAACTACACAAGACAGAACCCAACACGTTTCTCTATTTTATGTTGTAAAGCATGTTATTCTTTTTGTACACAGAGAAATCTCTGTAATACTTCTTGATGCTTATATTTGCAACTAATCTGGGATCATATGAACAATCTTTTGATTTTTTTATGGAATTGCTGTGGGTACAGTTGCTGCAGGATGCTTCACTAACATTACTAAAGAAGAAGATGCTTTATTTTTCAGTGTTTAAATTTGTTTGTGTTGTTTATAATCTTTTACACATTTTATTTTCTTATTCCAGTCTGTGTAAAATAAAAGAAGTTTATTCCTTATTTCCTTAGTTTGGGAAACTACAACAGTTTCCCACTGTAAAGAGTGGAAACACGACTAAAAACAAGGTTCTTATCCCATGTACTCATATTAAACAGCACCTCATTCCTAAGAAGCTATTGATTTCAGTTAGATTATCCCACAGGATGCAGAACAGGATACTGCTGAAATGTTAAGTGCCTGTTTAGAGTCTGTCCTATACAGAAGAGCATGCAAATAGATTCAGACCCCACAAACAGAAGAGGCACTGTTCTGAATCAGCCTTTTCTTCCTTTACAGTGTGGAAGTAGTTAAGTAAAACCTTATAATCAAATTGAATGAAGATTATTTATTAGAACATACTAAAAAATATGTTATTGTAAATACCAGCCTGTAAAATTTAACAAACTACTGTTACTCAGTTACAAATTTATTCAGGTTCTTTAGTTTATTGTGAGGCATTTAATGTCAGTTGCTAATGAAAAACACTTGCTCTTGCTCTGTAGAATCTATGTGAGGGAAAAATAGATGTGGTCAGTCATCCAGAATGAAGAAAAGAACAAAATCAACCAAGCAAACTAAAAGTTAAGAAAAACAAACTGAATAAGACACCTAATAAATAAGGAAAAATAGAGGAAAAAAGTGGGGAAAAAACTAAAAAAGGGGGAGCCTGTGGAATTTGTCAGATCACGCTTTATAGTCAAAGCACATGGATCTAGATGGTTTAAATGACCTGTGAAAAAAGGGACAGTTAACTGCCTGTGAAATGCCAATGGAATGAACCTACCGATTCCAGGCTCCGTCTTGATCCCGGCAGAAATCAGGCTAAAGTGTTCAAAAGTCAGCAGCATAACAATGACACTTCCCAGAGAAAAGAAACTTCTCATCGCCACACTAATATCAATCAGTTAATGAGTTATGCATTCAATATGCAAATAAGATGGGGGGGTTTAATTGGTGAAGTATACCATCCACCCTTTTCTAGAGTGCCGCTGCAAAACCAATGAGGACAAAGCTGCAAGAGAAATCTTTGCTGTAATGTGGGAAAAGAATTAAATACGCATTTCACAAATACATTAAATAACAGATATTAGAGTGCAGTAAGGAAAGTCGTATTTTTGAGTGATAAGGTCTTTTAATACACAATGCCAGAACAGGGCTGTAGGAGTGATGCAGTGTGTGTTGCTAATTGAACAAGTATAGCCTGAGCTTGAACTCAGTTTCCTTCTGTCTGGGTTGCTAGATGTCCTGCGTGCTGAGGAACAGGAAAAGGAGCATCTGTATTCTACACAAAGAACACAGCCCTGCACTAATAAATACTATTGGAACAGCACAAACCTGTTAATAGCTGATGTCAGGCTTGTCACGCAAACAAACCCAGCCTGTACAGAGGCAGTGGAGAGGGTGTGTTCCTCTCATGTCAGAGAAAATCTCAGAACCATCCACCTTGAGATGTTCTTAACAGTGCAATAGGTTCTCCTGCACATTTTCTATTAACATTCCACACTGTTAGCACCGTTAAGACTCTAACAATTTATTGCTGGTTTCTGCCTAGTGTCTTGTATTTAGAGATACAAGGATGTGGCAACAGCAGCAATTAATTAACAAACAGACAGATGCAGTATCAGTCACATAACATTTGCATAAACAGATATTACACTGCTATGCCTCACAAGATTTAACGTGAAATCCTATTACAGTTGTATTTACCTCAAAGGGCAAGCAGAATATTCATGATCATTTCTCATAAATCTTAAAAAAAAAAATCTCTACAAAAAATAATTACAGTAACTATAACAATGTCTTCAGACATTAAGTGTAAATAATTTGTATTATTTCTAGCTATCTTAGAGAATTAAACAGAAACTAGCTTTACAGTAGTTATAAACCCTACAATATTATTCTAACACTGCAGATTTTCCAATTAGTTATCTACACAGCCCAGTTCCTTATCCACAAAACTGAACATGATGCTTAAATAAGAAATCTGACACATCATGTAAACCACCCTGATGCATTGTTCCTGCTAAAGTCCATCTTCATGTCATATTAACATGGTGTGACCCTCCCCACTGATATTGCATTACCATATGAAGCAACCAAAGCAACAGGTGATAGTAGGTCAATGCTCTACTAGCAAAGCCCTTCTGTAACACTATCCACTCTGCAAACTATACTTGGATGTTTAAGTGCACTGTGTTCACTGCAAAAATCACTGCTTGTTTCATTTCTGTCACATCCAGTGGGTTCAATACTCAAGAGTGACTGCAGAGAAGCAAAACTGAAGCCATACATATAACTCATTCATCATCTTATTGCTGCTTCCTAGGTGAGTATGGCTAAGATTTGCTCCCAAAAGATGACATATGAAAGTCATGCCTAGTATTAACAGTATAAAATGAAATGTCAGCCTGTGGGATAAGTGCATACGTATGCCCCTATACGCACACACACACGCACACACACACAGAGCACTTTTGTGTCATATGAAGCACATCTTAAAGAAAAAAAAAAATAGAAACTACTTACACCAGAATAGAAAGGCTCACCAGACACACAGATCACATCCTGCTCCTGGATCGTCAAGATATCTTTGGCTAAGTGCAGTCGCACTTTGAAAGGCTCCTGGTTACCATCCTGCAGCAAACAAATCCCTGTCTTTGTCTTCAAAGGAAGAAATAAAGAAAGAAATGTTTTCTCAGTTAGCACTTTGAATGGCACCAAGTGGTACTTTGAAGCAACGGTTAAGAGATAGACACAGGCATCAGAAATATGTCAACAAATAACCTAAACTGTTATTACCAGCAACTATTACTGCCCTTATTTACTGTGCTCAGATGATGAGAGAACTGTGGTTACAGCACCAACAAGCAAAGGCAGATTTTGCAATAATAACTACGTGTTATTCTGCTCCTGTAAATTTGTGAGACTCTTTTCAAATTGCTTCAGAGCAGCTATGACACCTGACTTGGACATAAAGTACTATCTGATCTTCCACATATTACATCAGTTCTGACACACAAATAGATGCAGAAATACCTCCAAACCAGTTAGATGTAAGCAATGACAGCCCACCTGAACCTGTTGTGGGCTTTTCCCCACCTGTGAGCACAATACTGACTTACTGCTGTTATGTTTCTTTCCAGTGAAGATGCTGAAGTTAACAGAACAAAAGGGATCAAATACTGCAACTCGTTCTAGTAACTTAGTTCTTGCTCCACTTCTGTATTTTACAGTTATCACAGAATCTCGGAACATTAGGGATTGGAAGAGACCTTGAAAGATCATCTAGTCCCTGCCAGAGTAGAATCACCTAGATCAAGAAACACAGGAACATATCCAGGTGGGTTTTAAACATCTCCAGAGAAGGAGACTCCACAACCCCCCTGGGCAGCCCCTTCCAGCTCTGTCACCCTCACTATGAAGAAGTTCTTTTTCATATTGATGTGGAACCTACTGTGTTCCAGCTCACACCCATTGCCCTTTGTCCTATCATTAGATGAAAGCCTGGCTCCATCCTCCTGACACTTGCCCTTTCCATATTTATAAACATTAAGGAGATCAGCTCTCAGTCTCCTTTTATTTAAGTTAAAGAGACCCAGCTCCCTCAGCCTTTCCTCATCAGGGAGATGTTTCACTCTCTCCATCATCTTCGTGGCCCTGCGCTGGACTCTCTCCAGCAGTTCCATGTCCTTCTTGAACTGACGGGCCCAGAACTGGACACAATATTCCAGATTATGCTTAGAGATCTGAATTCTGTAGGATTCTTCAACGTACAATATGTGATTTTCCAACAATTTCTCAGTGTCTGGGTAGTAACTCTGTGCTATCTTCTGGGGCACTATACACAGGAGGGTTATGTAGTGAAAAATCTGCGCATGCAAGTTTAGTAATTTTTTTCCTTAAAGGCTGTGATGAAAGTAGCACAGTTTGTAACACTTTATAAAGTGGACAAAAGTCACATTGGAGGAGCATTTTTTCCATGAGAAATTTGCTTACAGAGATGTAATGCACCAGTATTAGATCCCTATACCTATTGGTGTATGCACAGATATGTATGTATGCATGTACGTATGGAATCATAGAATCATCAGGGGTTGGAAGGACCTCAAAAGATCATCTAGTCCAATCCCCCTGCCACAGCAGGATCACCTGGAGCAAGTCACACAGGAACACGTCCAGGTGGGTTTTAAACGTCTCCAGTACGTGAGAAGAAAATTCATATATAAAAACTATTCAAAAATTTGGCTTTATCAGTGGCAGTAATAAAACTTCCACTGTCTTCATTCAGGTCAGATTCAATCCACTTGCTGTAAAAAGTTGGCTTGACAGGAGATCAAGGAAACAAAATTCTTGCTGTGAATTTTAACTGCCAAGGCTGACCTGGCTGAATCTACAGGCTCTTTCTCAGACAAGAGGTTAAAAGAGAATTTGGAAGATCTTCCTGTAATACCCTCTGATACCTTACATCCAGAGCATGGAGAGAACAAACACAAATACAGAACTGACAGTAGGCAACTGGCAGAAGAAAAGTTTAGCTTTAAGTGTGGATTTAAAAGAGGTGGAAAGGTCGAGGGCTACCTTTAAATAGCTCTAAATGTTCTCCACTGACAAACTGTTCTGTCACTTCTGCTCCGTGCTCAACTCAATTGTTTTCCCCTGGACACCAGCAGCAGATGTGTCTAATGCAGCCATAACTTTGAAAGTGGCTGTGACATTGGGGGTTTGGGTTTTATTTTAAAACTAAGTAAAAAAAAAGAAAAATGTTTAAGAGTGCCATCAGCTGAGCTCACACTGCTCACACTGAGATAACTGGGAGGTCTGGTCAGAAGTCATCATACTGTCTTGTTCTAATATATAAGTTTCATTTGAAATAGAAACTGATTGTCGTGGACAGACAAAATAAATGCATGGATCACAAAAGGAGTTAGATTTTCCAGGGCACTGGAAAATTGCTTTTCATACCATACATGCATGTTAGGATATTAAAATAAAGAGCATGTAAAATAGTTAAATTCCCTTAGTTATAGAATCATAGAATCATTAGGGATTGGAAGGGACCTCAAAACATCATCTAGTCCAATCCCCCTGCCACAGCAGGATCACCTAGACCAAGTCGCACATCCAGGAGGGTCTTAAACATCTCCAGTGAAGTTCTCTCCTTAAAACTCCTGCTTTGCAGACTAAGATGACCCCTCTTCCATGGAGTCATGAAGTAAGCAGTAAGTGACACCAGGAGTTGAACAAAGCGGGCTGTAAGTAACCATGGTCAAATAAAAGGGTTCAGTCTGCAAACATCTGCCACTTCTCCTGCAGAAAAGTTTGCAGATGTACTTTTCCTCCTCCCTGGGTAAGTGGCAATGGAATAAAAAATCAAAGTCTGATATTCTGACTACAGTAACTGTCTTATGTAGCTGCACATATCTGATTTGGTCAATAACTCTATAAAAACTCTAAAGAGTTTTTCTGCAAAAGCTGAGGGGGTTCTTTGTGGGAAGGAAAGGCACATAACCATAGCAGCCACATGTAGCTGTTGGAAGAAAACAAAAATTCAAGCTAGTTTCTAAATGCAGGTGGGTTGAGCTTATTCAGTCTGAACAAGGAAAGCAAGCTTGGGAACAGCAAACTATTCTGGCCCTTGGACAGATTGATGGCACACACACGGGGATCTTATTTACGTCAGATACTCCAAATATAATGAACCACTTACTGTTGCTGGGCTTTACAAATGCTGCTTTATGACACAGCTCAAAATTAAATCTTCAATTATGCTACCTCCTTCCCTCTCCCACCTGAAAGCAGCATTAACAATCACGTAAAGGAGAAGAATGCTGTTCAGTATCGCTAGATAAGCTCAAGAGAAGTCCTTGAAAATAAAGAGCGGAATTTAATTATTACATTATAGTCCATTTTGTTCTGTTGAAAGTCTTTTCCCTCCATCCCCATTCCTTCAAAGCATCTAGCAAATTGAATCAAAGATATGAGCTCCTGCATCATTATCCAGAGCTGAAATGTAAGGAAGATGTCCTCTATACAAGTTTTCATGTAAATTATTGTGCTCATCAGCACCTTTTATGCACGTGGCCCCAGTACAATTTTTCAGGTTGGAAGGAGATAAGCTCTCAAGCCTAAACCTCTGCTGTCTCTTGCGTTTGAACAGCTTAGATGGTGTGCATGTGTGTGTGAGAATGAGGAGGGGGAGTGTTTTGGTTCCCACTGCTAATTTTTGAGACACGCCATGAGAGGATGTGCCAAGTCTCCCTTTGAGCCTTCCACATTTCAGTAGCAGAGGGCTCTGCTCTACTTTGACTTACAGCAATAAAACAGCACATCAGCTGGGCTTCTGTAACTGTCAGCACTAGGTCATGCAAGACATCCTCTTGTGCTCAAGTGGATGATAAATTGCACCACCTAACAGCAGGCAAGGATAGAAAAGAGTAGTTCAGCTGGTAGCACACTTCAAGGCCAATACACCCAAGCAACACGCAGTCACTGTGTATTTGATTTAAAATTGCCAAGAACATTGCCCTGCATCCATTTTCACCATCCTACTTCCTTCATCCTATGTATAAAATTGTGGCACCTGTTGTAAAGAGGACAAGAACACTGAGTAAAGCTGCACATGTTGATGATTAGGAGGCAGCCTAAGGAATGGATAAGGAACCAATATACTCTGGTGAAAGAGTTTCCACATGGGAGAGGATTAAGGGACTTGCAGCAAAAGCAATGAAGGAAAGTAGTGGTACCTAAGTGGTAGCCACAGTGAGTGTTGTAGCTGCACAGTACTGCCTGTGTCATCTCATTCTACACCCTTTTAAGTTAAGTCAGATGAGAACACTGATGCAGCAAGAGCTGATGTCTTTGGCAGAAGTTTAGAACCTGCTTACTGTTCCCGAACTAATGTAACTACAAGGGAGACTGAAAACTGATCCCTCGTTGCTCTGCTACACCTGTCTGTGCTGAACTTTCTGCCTCGGATCACTATCAGAGAACACTACAGGCTGGCAGAGCCCTCAAGGCAGGCTGTTCATGTAGAGAACATGGTCACACTCAGATCATTGCAGCAACAAGGCAGTGAAACAAGGCTGCATGAAAACTCCAGTTTATACATGTATATCAGCTGCAGCACCTCTCAAAAACATGCGTCCAAATTAATACTGTATGAGAAATATCTTCATTTCACAGAATCACAGAACATCAGGGATCGGAAGGGACTTCAGAAGATCATCTAGTCCAATCCCCCTGCCGCAGCAGGATCACCTAGGTCAAGCCACACAGGAGCACGTCCAGGTAGGTTTTGAACACCTCCGGAGAAGAAAACTTCACAACCCCCAAGGGCAGCCCCTTCCAGTGTTCCATCATCCTCCCCGTGAAGAAGTTCCTTCTCATATTGATGTGGAACCTCCTATGTTCCAGCTGACACTTCTTTCAATTTATCTGGCCCAAATAAATCTAGTGGCATGATTTCTGTTGAAGACATTATTTTTTCCATATCATAAATGAGAAGGAAAACAAAACAAATAAAAAAGGAAATATATGAACAAAAAAAGTAAAACTAAATCTTTTACTATATTTTGTTCTGGAGGAGACACTCAGTATACCAGACAATTTTAAACACTGTTCATTATTTTATGTTATAACCAATTTTTTTGTGGTTGTTTGCACTATTTTATCTATTTCTTTTGTCTCACAGTAACAAACTAATTTACTTATCTTGCTGCTTCTGGTTTCCTATCAGTGGGAAGGTTGCAACTGCTACTGAAGAACAGAATAAGTGGAAGAAATTAACGAACAAGTAGAAAAAAGGAAAAGCAATCTCCACACGTTTTCTATGCAAGGTGTCCTGAGTTATTAGATTATACTCTGGATGGATGTGCCAAAATAAATTAAACCACTGTAATTGAGTTCTAAGGCCTGAAATTTATTTCTGCCATCAAGAATTCGCTACCAGTAAGGAGAATGAATTGCAGAAACTGCCTTAAGTGTGTTTGTAGTTCACTTCAGATGAATAACTACACTTCTGGATGCTTATTTGAACTAAGGCTGACCTCAGGAGTATTTAGAGATATGCCTGTCACTGCTGTGTAACCACAAGTGTAATAATGAAAAGGGAAATTGAATCAGAGGTATAAGGTGGTAATGGCAATGAACACAAGAAGTAGGATTATGTGTCAGAACCACACAAGGGATGTTTTTTAAATGGTCCAGCTACTCCTTCTGCAGAGGTGTTGCTAGCATAAGTGAAAAGTACTTATATTGTCAAAAATTGGAAGGCAGCCCAGACACACAGGGATGTGTTCAGCTGGTCATTCAGAGCCTCTTCTATCAGATACCAACAGTTTCCAATCCAAAGGACAGCAAGGACATTCCTGAATGTGAATGTTACACTGTAACCTGAGACAACTGCAAGAAAAGGCTGAGTTTGGACTTAATCTTCTTTTTCTTGGATTTTCTAAGACATGGCTATGCAATCCTTCATAGGAGATCTTCTCAAAATCAATAATCTAACTGACAGCTTAGTTGGTTTATGCAGTCTGATTAATGCAGAGTGTAACTTAGACCTGTGAAAAATACATTGATATAAATATAAATACATATATGAGCTTCTTGATGATATAAGGGACATTTTCAGGGGAAAAAACTTTCCCTAAAGTGTCAGAAAGTGAAATCTGAATTGCCAGTAGAAGCCAAGTGGAGGAGGAGAAGAACATCTCTTGATCTGCTAACCACCCTCCTCCTGATCCACCCCAGGATACTGTTGGCCCTCCTGGCCACAAGAGCACAGTGCTGGCTCATGGTCATCCTGCTGTCCATCAGGACCCCCAGGTCCCTTTCTCCTACACTGCTCTCCAACAGATCAGTCCCCAGCCTATACTGGCCCCTGGGGTTGTTCTTGCCCAGATGCAAGACTCTACACTTACCCTTGTTATACTTCATTAAATTTCTCCCTGTACAGCTCTCCAGCCTGTCCAAGTCATGCTGAATGGCAGTAAAGCCACTCAGCTTTGTGTCATCAGCAAACTTGCTGACAGTGCACTGTAAGCAGTGCCAAGAGGAAGAAGCCAGGCTCTGCTCAGTGTCATCTAATGACAGGACAAGGGGCAATGATGGAATATAGGAGGTTCCACATCAATATGAAAGAAACTTCTTCACAGTGAGGGTGATGGACCACTGGAACAGGCTGCCCAGGGAGATTATGGAGTCGCCTCCTCTGAAGATGTTTAAAACCTGCCTGGATGTGTTCCTGTGCAACTTGGTCTAGGTGATCCTGCTGTGGCAGGGAGGCTGGACTAGATGATCTTTCAAGGTCCCTTCTGATCCCTAACGTTCTATGATAACATAAAATTGAAGGCTATTGTGAGAACATGAACATTTCTTCAAATATAATCTCCTACTACAGCCCATTCTCATATATATTGCAAATTGCCTTTCAATTTCCATTATGTGATTTTGGGGTTAAATGATGCATTGAAGCTGGATTTAAGAAAAAAAAGCACAAACCCAAGGTATTAGAAGTCCCAACATTCACACTTGATAGAACTTATAAACACAGGAGGTCATCAGCCTAGGATGAAATATCTACATCAGGAAATGGCATAAAGAAGATAGAAAGAACCCAAAATAGCACAGACAAGACCTATAAAAGAAAGGCTGGAGAAACTCAAAATACTGCTTAAAAATTAAAACATATTCTGTGGCAGGAAATAAAACAAAAAATGGATGGTGAAACAGAGGTTGCCAGATCTGTGCACAACAGAAGTCATCAAATAAACTTGTGAAGTCTACAAGAATACTTAAAAAGAGAACAAACGGTTTACCAAGATGAGGGTGACAGAGCACTGAAACAGGCTGCCCAGGGGGGTTGTGGAGTCTCCTTCTCTGGAGACATTTAAAACCCACCTGGATGTGTTCCTGTGCAACCTGATCTAGGTGATCCTGCTGTGTCAGGGGGATTGGACTAGATGATCTTTTGAGGTCCCTTCAAAACCCTAATGCTCTGTGATTCTCTGAACTAATCTTCAAAGAAGTATTGGGCGTTATTGTATAAACAGCTGAATAGCTTATAAGCATGGAAATTAATGAGATAATTAATTTTTAAAAGTCTGAAATTCTGTTAGAAAAAACCCACAAAGCTAATAAAAGATGAGAATTCAAAAGCTAGAAAGCTGCTCATGAAGCTTGCTCATAAAGAACATGGAAAATAGCAACTTTAAAAAGAAAGTATCTAAGGGGAAATATCCTAATGCATTATAATCATCCCAAGTCTTCGGTTTTATCAGAAAGGTATTTTCACTGCAGAGGACAGTGTTATGTCAAAGACTGAGGTTATCTTCCAGGAGATAGTTTTCAGAATATAGAATAAGTTCAAGTGAGTACAGGAGACTGTTTAAAGAACCCAGTGACTCTATGATTTATGCTCTTGTAAAGTTCAGAAAGCTCAGGATAAAGGCTAAAAGAGAGTCAGATAGTCTTATGGTTTAGAAATTGTTGAATAAGTACAAGTACAATAGATGGATTTACTAGTGGTGTGAGAAAAGAGCAGGGAGTCAGGGATATTTAAATAAAAAACAATGAACAATTTCCCACAACCAGCAAGTGGAAAAATCACAAGAAAAAATTAACTGTAGCTTTCCCATCTTCAGATAGCAGGTAGCATTCCTTAGAAAAAATGGGTGTAAGACCTCATCTTTTTGTGGTGCTCTTTGAATTGTCTAGCATGTAAGGCACTTTCTTGAAGAATACAGCGACTTTAAGGTGTGAAAGGCAGCACAGACTACAAGGAAGATGATCAGGGAGAAAACAGTAATTAAGATGATAGGGATTGTCTTGAGACTGACACCAAGCTGCAACCAAACTGTACTTGTTTACAAGTAAGTGTTTAAGGACTCATTATAATCTATGCTTATGGTAGGCAATAGCCTATACTAATGGAATCACAGAGGGGTACAGATTGGAAGGGACCTCTGGACAATGTCTAGTCCTTTCTGCTAAAAACAGGATCACTGAGGACAGCTCACACGAGAAGGGTCCAGGTGGGTTTTGAAAGTGCCCAAAGGACCCAACGTCCCTGTGCAGCCTGTTCCAAAGCTCCATCAGCCTCATAGAAAGTTTTCCTGATGTTGAGGTGAAACATCCTGTGCTCCAGCTTGTACCCATCACTGCTTTGTGCTATCATGTGGTACCACTGAAAAGAGACTGGCTCCTTCTCCTTGTCATCCACCCTTCAGATATTTATAGACATTAATACAATCACCTCTCAGGCTTCTCCGCACTGAACAGCCCCATAGGAGCAGTGTTCAAGTCCCTTAATCATCCTCATAGCCCTCCACTGAACTCCCTCCAGCAGTTCTTTTTCTCTTCTGAACTGGGCAGCCCAGAACTGGACAGAGTACTCCAGATGTGGTTGCACTGGGGCAGAGAAGCGGGAAAGAAGAACCAACCTTGACCAGCTGGACAATGTTCTTGATACATCCCATTTGCCTTCTTGGCCACAAAGGCACATAGCTGTCCCTTGGATAACTTACTGTTCACGAGGACTCCCAGACCTTTTTCCGCAGGGCTGCTTTCCAGCAGGACAATTCTTAATCTATACTGGTGCCTGGTGATAGTCCTCCCCAGATGCAGAACTCTGCCCTTGCCCTTATCAATTTCACTTGGCTTCCCTTTGCCCAGCTCTCACCAAACGGCAGCACAGCCTTCTGGGGATCAGCCACTACTCTGCAAACCTTCTGAGGGTGCACAGATGAAGATCAAGTGCAATTTACTACTGGTTGGACCTAGGGGCATGAAGCTGCAGCCGGATCCCCTCTCTTGGACTTTCAGATTTTTCTCCTGAATAGAAGCCAGTTGATGCCTTGTGATAACAGAACTGAAGTGTTAGTTAAAAATGACATTCTGTGTAAGCATAAGGCTAGTGATGATTTATTTAGACATACTCATTTGATGAAAGTAGGTTGCAAGTCTATATTTTATTAAATTTGATTGGCTTGGGAGGAGAGCACAGTTTTCAGAATTTCTTGGAAGCGATACTGCTGATTCTGTGGCATAAAGCTCATTTCATACAAAGCAGATAAGATGGAGTTGAATACCCTTCAACTTTATTAATCTAAAAGCTAAAGAAACTTCTTTTTAGATCCTCCAGTTTACAAAGCTTTTCAAGATGGATGGAGTCAGCCTCTTTCCCTTGTCTATCGTGGAAGCTCCAACA
Organism: Rhinopomastus cyanomelas; assembly: GCA_013400115.1. Taxonomy (NCBI): domain Eukaryota; kingdom Metazoa; phylum Chordata; class Aves; order Bucerotiformes; family Rhinopomastidae; genus Rhinopomastus; species Rhinopomastus cyanomelas. The sequence goes on along the minus strand of VXBP01005376.1, from coordinate 156,720 downwards.
AAGCATCTGATTTTTTCAAGAGATAAATTTGAAATTAATGTCCCTGTTAGAATCCAGATACAGAATAAAACAGGTCTGACAATGTGCTTGTAAGGCTAACATAGGACTCACACAACAGGTTGTCTTCCTGTGGCTGCTCTTGTCATTACTGTTACTGGGTAGAGAGTAAAGCTAATTGCCAGCAAATAATCCATATGAACGTATAATTCAACAGCAGATAACTTTATCCTAAAGCTAACAACAATCTTATGAGAATATTTCTCTGCCTTTTTTCATCTTTAAATACATCCAAACAGAAATTTAACATAAAAAAATGCAACCACAAACCCACAACTAAACCAAAATGCCTTCCACAACAAGCTTTAGTTTCTGAGGCATTAAATCCCAATACAAAGCATCCTGGACAAGCATCACAGTATTTTTTCCTACAGCAAGTTTCACTTTAATATTAGTTTTTAACCCTGCTACTCCATCCAGAATGCTCTTGTGATTTGATATCCTTTAACCTGCTTATTTTCTCTACTCCTGTAATTTATACCAATTTATTCTCATGTCAAAATTTGGTTTAGCTGCAGTGAGGACCTGGTTCTAGTGTAGTTCCCATCCCTCCAATGCTATTTTTTTCATAGGATCAGGGTCACACTTCAAGACATTGCAGTTTTCTTATTCCCAGTCATAACTTCCTAAACAGTGTCTGCAATTTTCAGTGCACAGGTAATTGTAATGATTTTTCAATCAGAACAGTGCATTGACATCATTATGCGGCTTGGTGCAAACACTTCCGTATCTCACAACTTGCTGAAGTTGTGAAGATGCAGTAAAACCACTTGTTCACAGACAATCACTGACTAAACAAGCTGCCCTTTTTAACGCCTACAAATACATCACACTTACATTATTTGTAAGGCTAAGCTGGCATGAACACAGAAAGCAAAGCACCTTCCCCATATGAATTTGAGGGGAACCAAAGTGCTTTGTATGGACATGAAGGAACTGTAGCTATTTGAAGTGAAAATGACCCTCTTACTTCATGAAATCAGAGCAAAACAGCTTTTCATTTCAGCCATCTTCACAGCTTCCCCTCTGCCCGCACCCATCTTTATCCCATAATACTACATTCCCCCTTGATTTTGCTGAATGGCGTCAGACAGCTTTCTGACTCCACTGAGGTTTTACTTCATGTGCAGGCTCTCAGCTATAAACACTAAGAGCAAAGCTCACATAAACCATAGCTCCCTGCACCTACATTGTTCTTAAAGAGGTAAATTGGAATCAATGGACAGGGTGAAGGCTAGTGATGAATACAGCCAGGCAAATCCTTTCATCTTTTACTACAAAGTCTGTCTGCCACCATAAAGGGATCAGTTGAATAACTTATATTTGATTATATAATAATCTCCATTCCAAAAAACAGGAGGGAAAATGACTTTGCATATAAAAAGGATTAAAAGTTCATTGGTTTTGAATCTCACATTGTTTGAAAAGTAAAATAACTGATCCTACCTCTTCACAGGTGGTCCTGAAATCCATGTGCTATGACACAGCAAGTGATATTTGTCTAAAATGGAAAGAAAGGTTTCATTAGAATTATAAAGGTATGGCAAAACATGAAAGTTATCTGCCTCAGCTGGGCAATTAATTGTGCTTCTCTTTGCTAGGTCCAGATATAGTCATTCCTTAAAATGAGAAGTGGTCACAACAGTATTAGGAAGTGTAAGGTGTTAGCAGTTATTCCTGGTTCTTATAAAGTAGACAACTTGGCTTCACTGAATATAATCACAGAACATTAGGGATTGGAAGGGACCGTAAAAGATTATCTAGTCCAATCCCCTGCCCCAGCAGGATCAACTAGACCAAGTCACACCGGAACATATCCAGGCGGGTTTTAAACTTCTCCAGAAGGTGGTTATGTCCCTACAACCACCTTCTTTCACAGGGCATTCAAACCTACTTATTAGAAATGTGAACCTTTTTTTTTAGGGTTTTTTGGTTTAATTCTGTTTATTTCTCAAGTGAAAGAGTGGCTAAGCATAGAAGTTCAGACAATTAAGTGTTGCTCTTCAGAATATCCTCTCCCTTCTAAAACACAGTTGGGCTCTTTCTTCTCCCCCCTGATTAAAGACCATCATGCACCAATACCTTTTGTCTCACATTTTATTAACATATAATCTCTCCAAAGAAGTCAGTGTCATTTACCAGTGCACCTGCTTTGCAGAAATATTTATGAGTTGAAAAAACAAATGTTAGAAAAGTCAGGAATATGTGTGAGTGCTGGCAAAATGTCACACCAAATCCTGAGATTATTGCTTTGACCGGTCTTTACCTAACGTGTATCCATCCCGATGCACACTTATATATTCATTTATTTATGAAGTAAAGCCACTGAATCACAGAGTCACACAGCATTAGGGATTGGAAGGGACGTCGAATCCAATCCCCCTGCCACAGCAGGATCACCTAGATCAAGTTGCACAGGAACATGTCCAGGTGGGTTTTAATGTCTTCAGAGAAGGAGACTCCACAACCCCCCTGGGCAGCCTGTTCCAGGGCTCTGTCACCCACACCAGGAAGAAGTTCTTTCTCATATTTATGTGGAACCTCCTGTGGTGGGTTCAGGACCACAATTTAATATCAAAGAAAGAAAAGCAAAGCAGTGAGGTCT